>JAJPUD010000417.1:248707-345705 GCA_023553655.1 Myrmecobius fasciatus | reverse complement strand
TATATATATATATATATATATATATACCATAAAACATATAGCACCCTTCAAAATCTATAAAGAAATAAAGGGGGATGATTTGGATATAAAGAGTGATATTATAAGCAAATTAAAGGAACATAATATAGTTTACCTTTCAGACCTGTGGAGATGGAATAAATTTATGTCCAAAGAACTGGAACTCTTAATTGGACACCAGATAGATAATTTTGACTATATTAAGTTAAAAAGGTTTTGTACAAACAAAACTAATTCAGACAAGATTAGGAGGGAAGCAATAATTTGGGAAATCATCTTTACATTTAATGGTTCTGATAAAGGCCTCATTTCTAAAATATATAGAGAATTGTCTCATATTTATAAGAATTCAAGCCATTTTCCAATCGATAAATGGTCAAAGGATATGAATAGACAATTTTCAGATGATGAAATTAAAACTATTTCTAGTCATGAAAAGGTGCTCCAAATCACTATTGATCAGAGAAATGCAAATTAAAACAACTCTGATGTACCACTACACACCTGTCAGATTGGCTAAAATGACAGGAAAAGATAGTGACAGGTGTTGGAGGGGATGTGGGAAAACTGGGACACTGATGCATTGTTGGTGGAATTGTGAATGGATCCAACCATTCTGGAGAGCAATTTGGAACTATGCTCAAAAAGTTATCAAACTGTGTATACCCTTTGACCCAGCAGTGTTTCTATTGGGCTTATATCCCAAAGAGATCTTAAAGGAAGGAAAGGGACCCACATGTGCAAGAATGTTTGTGGCAGCCCTTTTTGTAGTGGCTAGAAACTGGAAACTGAAGGGATGCCCATCATTTGGAGAGTGGCTGAATAAATTATGGTATATGAATGTTATGGAATATTATTGTTCTGTAAGAAACGATCAGCAGGACAATTTCAGAGAGGCCTGGAGAGACTTGCATGAACTGATGCTGAGTAAAATGAGCAGAACCAGGAGATCATTATACACGGCAACAACAAGACTATATGACGATCAATTCTGATGAACATGGCTCTCTTCAACAAGGAAATGTTTCAAACCAGTTGCAATTGTTCAGTGAAGAGAGCCGTATACACCCAGAGAGAGGGATGTAAAATGTGGACCACAACATAACATTTTCATGCTCTCTATCGATGTTTGCTTGCATTGTGTTTCCTTTCTCTGATTTTTTTTCTTGTAGATATGATTTTTCCTGCACAAAAATGATGTGTGGAAATTTGTATACATATATTCCATTTGTCAAGTATTTTAACATAATTAACAAGTAGTGGATATCCTGCCATCTAGGGGAGGAGTGGGGACTAGGTGGGGGGGAATTTGTAACAGAAAGCTTTGTAAGGGTCAATGTTGAAGAATTACCCATACATATGTTTTGCAAATAAAAAACTTTAATAGAAAAAAAAAGAAATAAAGGGGGGGAGGATGGGCAGACCAGGAAGCAAAGGATGTGGGAAGAAGACAAGGGAGGGATCCATGGATAGGGGGAGGTTAAGTAATAGCAAGGCAAGTTAGAACAGTATTAAAGCAATGAGTCAGGAAGGATAGGAAAGCTATGAGGGAGGGGGGATGAGATGTGTGTATCTATGTATGGGTGTGAATATATTTATATATGTAAACATAAATATATCCTTTCTTAACTACTAACCTGCTTGAGGGATAGTGGGGGGAGGTGAAAGGGGGAAAAAGAATAAAGTAAAAAAAAGTGAGCAATGGAAAACAAAAGAACAAATTTCAAGGAAGTAAAGATGCACACTCATGAATATAATTTCTTCTACCGATATTTATACTTTCTTGATCTAGTAATTTGTTATGTATTTTGAATCCTCCTTGATGTTCTGACATGTTCTGAACATGTCAATATTCTCTTTTGTTTTGTATTGCTTTTCTGTTTTCCTTTTTTTTCTTATTCTGTTTTTTAAAATAAAACAAATAAAAATTTTTTTTAATAGAAAAACAGTTGCTATGTGGCTTGAGTCCCAGAACTGAAGCTGGATCTCTGTTTAAGCTTCCAGTCAAATCAGAACCCTGCAAGGGGATGACCAGAGCATTTATCCCAGGTCAAAGAGAAGTCTACAGTTGTATCACTCTAAACAATTAGAGATTCCCAGATGACTTATAATGACTGAGTCCCACAACAGACTATTGAAATCCAAAATGTGCAAGCCATAAGCTTGTTGCTCAAACTAAAGTCAGGAACTTGCAGAGCTCAGACAAAGAGGTTAATGATCAGACTTTGCCCTGGCTCGTACCATTTTAGGAATACTGAAAACTTGCAAGTGTCCAGTCTGAGCCATCTCTAACATTCTGGAATAATATGATACTCAATACTCCAAGAAAGTAGCATCAGAACTAGCCCGAACATTCTCTCTAGAAATGTGCAGAGCCTGACCCTGAATTTAATGTTTGAAATCAAGAAGTAGGCTAGAAAAATGAATAAATAAACAAGCAAAAAGAAACCAAATTTCACCATAAAAAGTCATCATATTGAGGATAGATGATTAAGACACAAATTCAGAAGAAGGGGATCACTCCAGTTAGTGAATCAATAAGCATTTATAATGCATCTACTATGTGACAGGTACTGTGCTATGTATTGGGGATACAAAGAAAGAAAGACAATAGAGAGACAATCCCTGCTCTCAAGAAGGTAGTAGTCTAATCAGAGAGATATGAAAATTATTGTGTTTAAGCAAGCAATGCAGAAGATAAATTTTAAATAACCAACAGACGTTTGGGGAATTGAGAATCAGAGAAGGTTTCTTGTAGAAGTTGGAATTTTAGTTGTGATTTGTAGGAAGCCAGAAAATAGAGATGAGGAGGAAGAAAGTTCCAGCTGGGGAACAGTCAGTAGAAATGTAAGTAATAAGGAAGTGGAGTATCTTGTTCAAGGAAAAGCAGGAAAGCCAGTGTCATTGGATCAAAGAATATCTGCTTAGGGGAGAGGGAAGTTGGAGATAAGAAGAAGGGGTTCAGGTTGTAAAATATCATGAGTACCATACAGATAATTTTATATTTGATCATAGAAGTGATAGGGAATCACTAAAGTTAGGAATATCAATTTGACAGCTGAAAAAAGGATAGAACAGTGAGGAGAGCCCTTAGGCAGAGAATATAGCAACAAATTGGATATGGGGAGGGTGAGAGAGACTTTGGAGTTGGGAATGACATTTGGTTTTCAAGCCTGGTGAATGGGATGATAGTAGTAATAATAATACAGAAGTTCATATGGGTAGGAGAGTTTTCAGGAAAAAATAATGAGTTCTGATTTGAGATACCCAATAGACAACTAGAAATATGAGATTGACTAGAAATTTGGTTCAGTCTGGAAAATTTATTTTGAAAATAATTAGCATAGTAATGATAATAGAAATTATGGGAGTTGATGACATCAACCAAATGAAATACGAATATTTATTAAAATATAGGAGAAGAGAAAAAGTACAGGATGGAAGTCTAGGGACACACATGGTAAGTGGCAGTGACATGGACAAAGATGCAGCAAAGATTGAGTAGGAGTGATCAGATATATAAAAAGAGAGCCAGGATAGATAGTGTCATGGGAAATCTTGAGAGAAGATGGTATCAAGGAGAAGAGGAATTATCAACATGTTAAAGGCTGTAGAGAGATTAAAAAGGATGAGATTAAGAAGGAAGTGACCTTATTTCAAGGTCACTAGATTTGATAATTAGAAGATCATTGGTAACTTGGAGATAATAGTTTAAACTTGGAAAGATGACTGTTCCTGGCTCCAGGCCTAAGTACTATCCACTTACCTAACTGCCCTATCCCTTCCCTTTTTAAGATAATTTTTAAAAATTTATTTTAATACACATTGCTTTATGAATTATGATGGGAGAGAAAAATCAGAGCCAAAGGGAAAAACTGTGAGAGTTAAAAAAACAGAAAAAAGAAGTGAACATAGTATCTGTTGATTTACATTCAGTTTCCTTAGTTATTTTTCTGAACGCAGATGGCATTTTCTGGCCAAAGTCTATTGGGATTTCCTTGAATCACTGAACCACTGTGAAGAGCCAAGTCTTTCATAGTTGATCATCTCACATTCTTGCTGTTATTATGTGAAATGTATTCCTGGTTCTCCTTATTTCACTCAGCTCATGTAAATCTTTACAAGCCTTTCCAAAGTCAGCTTGTTCATCATTTTTTTATATAATAATAATATTCTATTACCTTCATATACGACAACCTGCTAAGACATTCCCCAATTGATGTAGCTGTCCCTTCCATACTCAAGCAAAAAACTCCCTGAAAATTAAAATAGTCCAAATAGAAACTAATGACTCCATAAGACAAGAAAAAATATTAAAATAGTCAAAAAACTGAAAAAAAGAAAAGATAGTATATCTCATAACAATAATAACAATAGCACACTGGAAAATAGGTAGAGAAGAGAAAATTTAAGAACTATCTGAAATCTAAGAGCTTAAATATCATATTTCAAGAAACAATAAAAGAAAACTGCCCATTATCTCAGGGTGAGAGAACAAAGTGAGATAGAAAGTATCTATCAGTAGCCTCCAAAAAGAAATCCCTGAAAACTCCAAGGAATATTATAAAATCCAGAAGTTCAGGTTAAACAAAAATACTGCAAGTAATCTGAAAGAATTCAGATACCATTTTGTCACAATCAGAATGACACATGATTTAGCAGCCATCACCTTGTGGTATAGAAGAGCTTAGAATATGACATTCCAGAAAGCAAAAGGTACAGGTTTTTAATCAAGAATAACTATGGGGCAGCTAGATGGCGCAGTGGATAGAGCACCAGCCCTGAAGTCAAGAGGACCTGAGTTCAAATCTGATCTCAGACACTTAACACTTCCTAGCTGTGTGACCTTGGGCAAGTCACTTAATCCCAATTGCCTCAGGGGGAAAATGTCCATTAAAACTGAGCATTCTCCTGTGGAAGGGGTGGGGGGAAACCTGGATCTTATGAAAAAAAAAGAACTTCTAAGCATTGTTGATGAAAAGATCAGCGGAAAAGCTAGTCAAGGAAAATAAGGCAAAGAAAAAAGGATAATTATAAAGCAATAAGTAAGGGTAAACTGCTTACAATATAAAATGAGAAGGTAATGTTTGCCTTCTGAACTTTATCATTATCATGAGTGAGGAAATCTAATTAAACAGGTCTGGAGTGGCTCTTACTGATCTTAAAAGAAGAAGGAAAAGGTGGAGAAGAGGACTATTTTTGGATTGGGGGATAAAGAAGAGGAAGATTAAGGAAAATTATTTCACCTAATTCACAAATGGAAGTCTATGAAAACAGAATTGAACCTTACTCTCCTTTGAAGTGATCTAGGGATGGAAGAATGCACACACACACACACACACACACACACACACACACACACACACTCTTCCCATAATTGACTGAATTGGAAATAGGAAGTGGATTGGGATATAGCCTCCAGGACCACAGAGGAGTATGCCTGGTAATCGTAGGGACACTAATAGTGATAGGGAACCTGGTGGTAGTGAACTAAAGCAAAAGAGGATTGTATTATATAGTATAAAATCATAAGGCCTAAGTATAACAATATCTGGAGATGGCTCTCTCTCACTTAGGAGAGGAAATGCTCTCAGAATCAGGAGGAAACATATCCCTCTTGATGGCAGCAACCAAAGGAAAAGGCCACAGTTGACCTATTCTAGATATAGCTGGGAAGAAGTGTCACTTTAAGGAAATTTTAATATTTTATTTGATCCAATCCTATGCCAGAATCTGGGATAATATTCCTACTGGAATGCAAAGATTTAGAAGGGAATCTCTCCTCTAGACTCCATATTTATCAAGTTTCATTTTGTTTGTTTTAATTTTTATAAGGGAAGGAGATGATGAACAGCAAACTACATATTCCTTCTGTATCAAGTGACTTATTATAATAATAACCTGAACATTCCCCAAAGTTATTCACACTTTCAGCAGGAAGAGACCTTTTAATAATATTTATCCTGTCTCCAATGTTGTGATAGCACATCAAGGACAATACATCAAAGACAATACATCTACTTTGCTGAACTTCCTCATAGAGATTTATCCCAGACAGTGACACCATGGTTATTTCCCCACTTCCATCAATAACTTCTTAAAAAATAAATTTTACTGGTATCATTTGCTTTTACATCTCCTAAATTTCCTCTTCTAGCCCTTTCTTTCATCCTTTGCAAAGAGCCATCTTATATAAAACAGAGTGCTTTAATGAATATGGAAATGTATAGAAGAATTGAAGATGTTTTATATCAGATTGTTTGCTGTCTAGGGGAGGAAGAAGGGGAAGAAAGAGGGAGAAAAATTTGTAACACAAGGTTTTGCAAAGATGAATGTTGAAAACTATCTTTGGATGTATTTGGAAAATGAAATACTATTAAAATAAATAAAAATTAAATTAAATAAATGAAAACTATTTTTGCATGTATTTGGAAAATAAAATACTATTAAAATAAATAAAAATTTAAAAAGAATATTTTTTAAAGAAAAAAGGCAAATTGATCAATATTTCCTGTCCCCAAATTGAAATTTCACTCTCATGAACCTCCCATTTCTGCAAAGGAGTGAAGAGTGGTATCTTCTCCTACCTCTTCTTTGTAATACTTTGCAATACTTGTTCTTTGTAATTTCACAACATCCATTTTCTGTAATCCTCCCCTAAGGCAATTGGATGATGTTGTTTCAACCATAGAAAGAAAAAAAGCACCAAAATCCCATAGTTCCTATGCAATGGATGAAACAGAGAACCCTGTTTTCCCTGACCCTCTCCCTGAAATCTTGTAGCCCTTTGTCTTCTCTGATGCTTCTTCATCAAATTCTTGCTACCCCATCTCAGTTCAGGAATTTGTCAGTTCATCTTTGGCATCTTCAACCTTTGGTTTCTCATTTTTCCTATAGGAAAACTACAAGCTCTGGAGATCTGTGGAAATCCCCTCTGTGTAACTCCTCCTATCCCCCAAAAAACCACACAAATCAATCACACACACACACACATATACACACATACACATGCACACACATACACACACACAAACCAACAGTTTTTCTTTTTCCTGGTTATTTCTGGGAAAGACTCACCCATGAAACCAGATCCTGTTTTCCAATTTTTATTTACTTTCAGTATTTCACTCTTTGTCCAAGATTCTGCACTTAGGGCATTTGGTTTCTTTTTGACTCAATTTTAAAGGTAGGATAAATCATTCCTGTAGCATAGAATCAATCAAGGGACTCAAAAGGGATGCTGCAGTCTCTATTCTTCAGCTGAAGGGCTAACATGTTCCTCCTTCTTGGTGTGTGGGTGTGTGTCAGCTTGTACCCTATGCTAGTCTTTCAGAAGATCTGAGATTGGTAGTCAGTTCACCACATCTACTGGGCACCATAGCCTACTCTTTGGAAAATGGCTACATTGGCAGATGAGTATTATTACTAGCTAGTCATTTTAAATCTTCCCTCTCTAACCTCAGTATCTGGGGTATTGCAAACTGGAGATTATGCAGTATTGTTCTTGGTGTGTTATCATAGTTGGAGAGAGAATAGATGTTGAAAGTTCTCTTCCTGTTAGAAATGTGAGTAACTTTGGGAAATGTCCAATTCATTATTATGTCACTTGTTGTAGACAGTATATATAGTTTGCTGTTCTTCCTCCCCCTATCCCTAAAACAAACAAACAAACAAAAAATTGATAAATCTGGAGTTTAGAGGAGAATTTCTCTCCTAAATCTTTGGATTTCAGTGGAAATATTATCTCAGATTCTGGGATAGTATTGGACCAAATAAAACATTTGAATCTCCTTAAAGTATCACCTCTTCAATTAAAACCATTTCTAATCATATGAAAAGGTGCTCTAAATCACTATTGATCAGAAAAATGCAAATTATGACAACTCTGAGATATCACTACACACCTGTCAGATTGGCTAAGATGACAGGAAAAGATAATGATGAATGTTGGAGGGGATGTGGGAAAGTTGGGATATTAATATATTATTGGTGGAGTTGTGAATTGATTCAACCATTCTGTAGATCCACAGGGCTATCAAACTACATATCCTTTGACCCAGCAGTGTTTCTACTGGGTCTATATCCCAAAGAGATCTTAAAAGAAGGAAAGGGTCCCATGTGTGCAAAAATGTTTGTGGCAGCCCTTTTTGCAGTGGCTAGAAACTGGAAACTGAGTGGATGTCCATCAGTTGGAGAATGACTGAATAAATAAATTATGGTATATGAATGTTATGGAATATTAATGTTCTATAAGAAATGATCAGGAGAATGATTTTAGAGAGGCCTGATGAACTGATGCTAAGTGAAATGAGCCGAACCAGGAGATCATTATGCATGGCAACATCAATATTATAGGACAATCAATTCTGATGAACGTGACTCTTTCCATAAATGAAATGACTGATACCAGTTCCAATGATTTTGTGATGAAGAGAGCCATCTACACCCAGAAAGAGCACTGTGGGGACTGAATGTGGATCACAACATAATATTCTCACTCTTTTTGTTGTTGTTTGCTTGCATTTTGTTTTCTTACTCATTTACTTACCTTTTTGATATGATTTTTCTTGTGCAGCAAGAGAATTGTATAAATATGTTTACACATATTGGATTTAACATATATTTCAACATGTATAACATAAATTGGATTGCTTGCCATCTAGAGGAGGGAGTGGGGAGGAGGGGAAAATCTGAAACACAAGGCTATGCAAGGGTCAGTGTTGAAAAATTATCTGTGCATATGTCTTGAAAATAAAAAGTTTTAAAAAAGAGTGTCACCTCAACTAAAACCATTCCCAATAAGATCAGGAGTGAAACAAGGCTGCCCACTGTCACCATTACTATTTAATATTGTATTAGAAATGTTAGCTTTAGCAATAAGAGAAGAAAAAGAGATAAAAGGAATCAGAGTAGGTAATGAAGAAACCAAATTATCACTCTTTGCAGATGACATGATGGTATACTTAGAGAACCCTAGAGGCTCAACTAAAAAACTACTAGGAACAATTCACAACTTTAGCAAAGTGGCAGGATTCAAAATTAATCCACATAAATCATCAGCATTTTTATATATTACCAACAAAGTTCAGCAGCAAGAGATACAAAAAGAAATTCCATTCCAAATAGCAGATGATAGGATAAAATATTTGGGAATCTATCTGCCAAGGAAAAGTCAGAAACTATACGAACTAAATTACAAAACACTTTCCACACAAATAAAATCAGACCTAATCAATTGGAAAAATATTAAGTGCTCATGGGTAGGCAGAGCGAACATAATAAAAATGACAATACTACCCAAACTAATCTACTTATTTAGTGCCATACCAATCAAACTCCCAAGAAATTATTTTACAGTTCTAGAAAAAATAGTAGCAAAGTTCATTTCGAAGAACAAAAGGTCAAGGATTTCAAGGGGATTAATGAAAAAAAAGGCAGATGAAGGTGGCCTTGCTGTACCAGATCTAAAACTATATTATAAAGCAGTGGTCATCAAAACCGTTTGGTACTGGCTAAGAAATAGAGCAGTCGATCAGTGGCAAAGGATAGGATATCAGGACTATCTAGGCAATAACCTTAACAATCTAGTATTCGATAAACCCAAAGACCCCAGCTTTTGGGATAAATACTCACTATTCGGCAAAAACTGCTGGGAAAATTGGAAACTAGTGTGGAAGAAATTAGAGCTTGACCCATACCTAACACCACATACCAAGATAAGATCTAAATAGGTTCATGATCTAGATATAAAGAGGGACTTTGTAAGCAAATTAGAGGAATGTAATATAGTTCACCTCTCAGACCTGTGGAGATGGAATAAATTTATGTCCAAAGAAGACCTGGAACTCCTAATTGAACACCAGATGGATAATTTTGATTATATTGAGTTAAAAAGTTTCTGTACTAGGGGCAGCTAGGTGGCGCAGTGGTTAGAGCACCAGCCCTGAAGTCAGGAGGACCTGAGTTCAAATCTGGTCTCAGACACTTAACATTCCCTAGCTGTGTGACCCTGGGCAAGTCACTTAACCCCAATTGCCTCAGCAAAAAAAGCAAAAAAAAAAAAAAGTTTCTGTACAAACAAAACAAATGCAGACAAGATTAGGAAGGAAGCATCAAATTGGGAAATCATCTTTACATTTAATGGTTCTGATAAAGGCCTCATTTCTAAAATATATAGAGAATTGTCTCATATTTATAAGAATTCAAGCCACTCTTCAATAGATAAGTTGTCAAGGGATATGAACAATTTTCAGATGATGAAATTAAAACCATCTCTAGTCATATGAAAAGTTGCTCCAAATCACTATTGATCAGAGAAATGCAAATTAAGACAACTCTGAGGTACCAATACACACCTGTCAGATTGGCTAAAATGACAGGAAAAGATAACGATGAATGTTGGAGGGGATGTGGGAAAACTGGGACACTAATACATTGTTGGTGGAACCGTGAACGGATCCAACCATTCTGGAGAGCAATTTGGAGCTATGCTCAAAAAGTTGTCAAAAGTTGCATACCCTTTGATCCAGCAGTGTTTCTACTGGGCCTATATCCCAAAGAGATCTTAGAGGAGGGAAAGGGACCCACATGTGCAAGAATGTTTGTGGCAGCCCTTTTTGTAGTGGTTAGAAACTGGAAACTGAAGGGATGCCCATCAATTGGAGAGAGCCTGAAGAAATTATGGTATATGGATGTTATGGAATATTATTGCTCTGTAAGAAACGATCAGCAGGACGATGTCAGAGAGGCCTGGAGAGACTTGCATGAACTGATGCTGAGTGAAACGAGCAGAACCAGGAGATCATCATACACAGCAACAACAGTATTACATGATGATCAATTCTGATGGACATGCTCTCTGAAACAAAGAATTGTCTCATACCAGTTCCAATTGTACACTGAAGAAAACCATATACACCCAGAGAGAGGGAAATGAAATATGGACCACAACGTAACATTTTCATGATCTCTAGTGACATTTGCTTGCATTGTGTTGCCTTTCTCTGATTCTTTTTTTCTTGTAGATAGGATTTTTCTTGCATAACTTCTCAAGCATTTCAACATTATTAACATGTAGTGAACTTCCTGCCATCTAGGGGAGGGGAGGGGACTGGGGGTAAAATTTGTAATGGAAAGCTTTGTAAAGATCAATGTTGGGGAACTTCCCATACATATTTTATAGAAATAAAAAGCTTTAATAAAAATTTTAAAAAAAGAGTGTCACCTCTTCCCAGCTATAACTAGAATGGCTTTTCACTTGTTGCTGCCATCAATAAATATTTAATATTTAACCTCCTCTTCTTTGACCCCCAGGGAATGAAAAATCCTGATGCTGTAGGAACAAGAAGTATAGAGGTTGTTTAATGCTTATCTTTTATAATGAAACACAAACAACAACAAGATTCTAAGGGGATATGGTACAAGGCACAGAGGATTACAAAAAAAGCCCAGGATATGAAGAATGGGCTTTTACAACAAAACCCATTCCCAAAGTCCAGTCCCTCTCCCTCTTTCCAGTGCCATGAGGATCTCAGCGCTTGGGTAATAGAATGTCCTCTCAGAACTCAATAATGTCAAAGGCCATAGTGGGAATACAACACACACACACACACATAAATAAATACAAAGTAAAACAAAGTAATTTGAAGAAGAAAAGGTATCAAAAACTGGAGAATCAGGAGAATCGTGTCAGAGAGGTGCCATGTGTGAAGAAGGCTAAAGATTCTGTGAGGCTGGAGTAAAGAGTAGTGTATCAGATAATCAACAAATACTCATTAAGTACTTACTATTTTAGAGGCACTGTGCTAAAATCAAAGGAGATAAAGATAAAAGTAAAATACTCTTTCCACTCAAAGAGTTTACATTTTACACATATGAGTAGGTATATTAAATATGCAAAATGAATACAAGGTAGTTTGAATAGAGGGTGTTTTAGCAGCTGGGAGTGGGGAAGATTATAAGAGAAATTATTTTAAAATGTGACTTGTAAACTGAGTTCTGAAGGAACCAAAGATTCCTGGAGGTAGAAGTGAGGGACAGCAAATAAACTAGTTTAGCTAGATCATAGAGTAGGGGAAGAGGATTAAAGTATAAGAATAATGGAAATATGGGAAAGGTCCAGATTGTGCAAAGCTTTAAATGGAAAATACGTGGTTAGATTTTATCCTAGAAGCAAAAGGGAAATTACATGAGCAGATCTGTATTTTAGAAAAATCACTGTGGCAACTGTGTGGAGATTGGACTTAGAGGAAAGAGGCTCAAAGAGAATAAACTCTCGAAGACGCCAAGGAAAAAGTAATGAGGTTCTAAATTAGGGTGGTGGCTATGTGAATAGAGATGATGAAATATATATAAGAGATCTTGTGAAAGCAGAAATAACAACATTTGACAACTGATGATATATGGGGTAACTGAGAGTAATGAATGGAAGATGACTCAGAGATTGAAGCTGTAAGTCTGGGTGATGGGAAAGACCATGGTGGTCTCTAACAGGGAGAATAAGCTTCAGCATATTCCTAGAAGGTAAAGGTGTAAATAATATCTTTATTTTACAGATTCAAAGAACTGAGCTTCAGAGAAGTTAAATGACTTCCTGAAGGACACAAATATAATGAATGGAAGAATTGGGACTTGAACCCAGGTGTTCTAGATCTAGTGTTCTTTCGACAACCCACTGCTGAAGACTCTGAAGGATTCTGTAGGATTCTGAAGAAACTCACACAACTTGGCTCATTGGTTCACTGGTGGGAGCTTGAATGTTTAGGTTTAGGAACTTCTTACAAGGACAACTAGGTGGCAATATAGTGCCAGGTCTGGAGTCAGGAAGACTTCTCCCTGAGTTCAAATACAACCTTAGACACCTACTAGCTGTGAGATTCTAAACAAGTCACTTAATCTTATTTGCCTTGTTTTTTTCAATTATAAAATGAGCTGGAAGAGAAAATGGCAAAATATTCCAGTATTTTGGCCAAGAAAATACAAATAGGATCATGAAGAGTTAGACACAACAGAAAGCAACTGAACAACAACTTTCTTTTCTTTTTTTATTTTTATGTTTTATTTTTTACAAAGATGTATTTATTTTAAATGTATAGCAGGAGCAGCAGTATAAACATCTCCCAAACTAGCATCTGGGGAGTATATTCTCCCCTATTACCTTGGTTCTTTTTATTCATTGCAGTTGCTTTTTATTTTTCAAAATACATGCAAAGATAGTCTTCAACATTCATCCTTGCAAAACCTTGTGTTCCATATTTTTTCCCTCCAGTCCCACCTCCTCTGTCCCTTAGCAAGTAATACAATATAGGTTAAACATGGGCAATTCTGAACATATTTCCACATTTATCGTGTTGCGCAAGAAAAATCAGATCAAAAAGAAAAAAATGAGAGAAAACAAATAAGCAAGCAAACAACAACAACAAAAAGGTGAAGATACTATGCTGTGATCCACATTGAGGCCCCATAGTCCTCTCAGTCAATTGGAATTGGCTAGAATCACCTCACTGTTGAAAAGGACCAAGTTCATCACAGTTGATCATCACATAATTTTGAATAACAATAGCTTTCTTTTGATGACCCTCTCCCCCAAACAATACTCTACCCTTTAGATCCCCTCCCCCTGTTTTTACTCCTTTCCCCTGATTCTTCTATTTTCCCTTCTATTAGTTTGTCCCTTACTTTTCCTCCTTTCCCTCCCACTTCCCTCTAGCAACAGACAAGTGTCTATGTGAAATCAAATGTCTGATATACACTTTTAGAGCCCAACCTGATGAGAGTAAGATTTACACAGTGCTCGTCTCCCTCCCCTATTTCTCTCAATTATATTAGGTTTTCTTTGCCTCTTCAAGTGATTTTACCTTGTTTTTACCTCCTTTTTTTTTAGATCGTATTTTACCACTTTTTCCCTCTTTTCCCCAGTATGACAACCTTTCCCCCTCTAGTTCTCTTTTTCATATTATCAAAGTAATATTTAGTTAATTATACCCCCAAACTTTGAGTATCCCCCTAGTAAAAATAAAGTTCTCAAGAGTCCTTTCCTTTTTACCTTTTTATGCATCTCTTGAGTTCTGTGTTTGGGTGTCGAATTTTTTGTTCAGATCCGGTCTTTTCATTAGAAATAGGTGAAATTCACCTATATCATTGAATGACCATCTTCGTCCCTGGAAGATAATGCTCATTCTAGCTGGATAGGTTATTCTTGGCTGTAATCCAAGTTCCTTTGCCCTTCGGAATATCTGGTTCCAAGCCCTTCGATCCTTCAGTGTGGAAGCTGACAGATCCTGACAGATTCTAATTATTGATCCTCGGTATTTGAATTGTTTTTTTCTAGCTGCTAGCAGAATCTGTTCCTTGGGGCTATAGTCCTGAAGCTTAGCCACGATATTCCTTGGGGTCTTAATTTTGGGGTCTCTTTCAGGAGGTGATCGGTGAATTCTTTTAATGGTGATTTTGCCCTTTGATTCTACAATCTCAGGGCAGTTTTCTTTCAGGATTTCCTGGAAGATAGTGTTTAGATTCTTTTTTTGATCATGGCTTTCAGGAAGTCCAATAATCCTTAGATTGTCTCTCCTAGATCTATTTTCTAAGTCAGTTGTTTTTCCTAGGAGATATTTCATATTTTCTTCTAATTTTTCATTTTTTTGTTTTTGTTTGACTGATTCTTCAAGTCTTAGTGAGTCATTCACTTGCATTTGTTCAATTCTTATTTTTAAAGTGTTGTTTTCTTCAGTTACCTTTTTAAGTTCCTTTTGTAACTGGCCAATTTGTTCACTGCACTCTTTTTCCACTTCACTAATTTTATTTTTTAATAAATTGGTGTCTTTTTCATATCTCTTTTGCAGAGCATCATATCCTTCTTGCAAAATACTGTATCCTTCTTGCACTGATTTCAGTTTATTTTCCCATTTATCCTCCAGCTCTCTTTTGAGGTTCTTTATGCAGTCTTCCAGAAAGGCCTTTTGAAACGGGGACCAGTGATGGTCCTTGCTGTTTTTTTCTGGATTTTTGTCTAAAGAAACCTCTGTATCTGAGGTCGTTTCTTTGCCTTGATAAAAGCTGTCTATGGTGAGAGCTCTCTTTTGCTTCTTCATCATTTTTTTTTTTTTTAGACAGAGTGGATATCTCTTTAAGGTAGGGGAAAAAAAAAAAAAACCTCGGCTGAAGACACTTTGCCCTGGGGCACTTCGGCGAGTTGACCTAAGGTGCTGGGCCGGTGGGGGCTAGGACTAAGTCCGAATTACTCCTTAAACAAGGCAAGTCTGTCAGAACACCTGTCCCCAATCAGGGCAGAGTGTCCCGAGTGCCTCAGATAAACTCCAGGTGTTTGGAGTTTGGAGTTTGGAGTTTGGAATTTCTTCCAGGATGAGCTGAGCTGAGTCCCACCCTCACTTCCGGCCTGCACAGGGGTCGTCTATTTATCTCTCTGTCCGAGTCCGACTAACCTGATATGAAGTTCTCCAGAGAGCAGTGCCCAAATATTTCTGAGTTCGTTGACTTGAAGATCAGTTCAGAGGCTTATTTTATTGTTGATTTGAGAGAAGATCGGAGGAGAGGCAGAAAGTCACCTTTTCACTCCGCCATCTTGGCTCCACCCCCCCATAACAATAGCTTTCAAAGACCACATGCTAGAGTGTAGGACAACGAGTTTTCTAACAATGAGTTCAACAAGAACTAGCAAGCTCAATATGGCAACTGAGACAAGCTATAAAGTCAGGAAGAACTGATTTCAAATCTTATCTCTGAATCTTCTAGCTATGTGACTCTGGGCAAGTCACTTAATGTCTCTGTGCCTTAGATTCTTCATTCCTCTAAAAGGAAAGAGTTAAAATTATCTCACCTACAAGAAGAAAGACTGAGGCAGAAGTCTGAGTCAATGGTACTTTATTTAAGAGTCATGGTCCCCTCCAATGAAGTGAACCTCAGATCTTCCTTATAATCTGAGATGCTTCCTCCCCTTTGGACTATACTTTTATAGGATTACAGTTAAGTAACAGTTACAGTTACAGTAACAAGTATAGAATAGTAATTTCATTGGTTAACAAATTGTTCGTAGGCTAAAATATGAGTACCAGCAGAACTCACAAGTTGGGTGAAGCTATCACAGTCAGTGACCTAAGTGGTCATAAGATGATGGTCAACTGCTCCTATTAGACTAGGGACTGGTCCGGAAGTAGAAAAATATTTTGGGAGACTTTCCATGTAGTTGTTATCTCTGTCATGCTGGTCACAATGACAAGGCAAAACAAGGATGGACGGCCTTTACTTAACATTCTATAATTAAGCAAGAGAACTTAAAAAATCTGTAGCTTATAGTTCTGGGGCCTTATATACGGAACTTTGATATTCTAACAAATTGATTAATACTGTTTGGAATAGAGTAGGGGTCCAAATGAATTATTTCTCTCAGCATATTGAAGCAAATCAACACATTGGCATAGTGCATTATAAACTCAAAGACCTTAGTTACTAGAGGAGAGCCTCATTACTTGACAAAACAGCTGAGGAAACTGAAAAACAATTAGGCAGAAATTAGGTGTGGTCTTTGTATACTGTATACCAAGATAAACTACAAGTGGATACAAGGCATGATTTATCCAAATGGATACATTACATAAAAGGTAATATAAGCAACTTGGAGGAGTAAGGAAGAAATTATTTTTCAGAATTACAGATAGAAACAATTGACAGAGAGCCATAGAAGATAAAATGGACAATTTTGATTACATAAAATTTTAAAGTTTTTGCACAAATTTAATACAATTAAAATTATAAGGGAAACATAAATGGGAAAAAATCTTTTTTTTTCTTGTGGTAGGATTTTTATTCAGCTCATTAAACATAACTTCCATATGCTACTGACCTGTTATTAACTAGAGGTTTTCTTAAATTCTTTTTTTTTATTAAAGCTTTTTATTTGCATAACATATGTATGGGTAGTTCCTCAACACTGATCCTTACAAAATTTTCCGTTACAATTTTCCCCCCCAATCCCCTCCCCTCCCCTAGATGGCAGGAAGTCCAGTACATAATAATTATATTAAAATACTTGACAAGTCGAATATATGTATACATAGGAAAAAATCTTTATGACTAGTTTTTCTGATAAAGGTCTCATATCCAAGATACAGAAAATGGGGATTCAAATTTATATGATTAAGAATCATTTCTCAATAGATCAAAGGATATGAACAAACATTTTTCAAAGAACTCCAAACTATCAACAACTATATGAAAAAAAAAATTGCTTCAAATCACTATTAGAGATATGCAAATTAAAGCAACTCTGAGATTTACTTTACACTAATCAAATTGGCAAAGATGACAAAAGAGGAAAATAACAAATATTGGAGGGACTATGGGAAAACAGGCACATTAGAGTACTCTTCATAGAGATGTGAACTGGTCTAAAAGTTTCTAAACTGTGCATACCTATCTGTGAATCATCTATATCACCATTAGGCCTATATCCTAGAAAAAAGATAAAAATTAAGAGAAATTTTATATATATAAAAGGGCATCAATGTATGAAAATATTTAAAGCAGCTCTTTTTGTGGTAGTCTCAAACTGGAAACTAAGGGAGTACTCATCTGTTGGGGAGTTTGTTAGTCCTGAATTATGCTATATAAATATATTGGAATATTATTGTGCCATAAGAAATGATGAAAGACAATTTTACAATAAACTGACAAGACCTCTGTGAATTAATGAAGAGTGAAGTGAGCATAAGCAGAGGAACAATTTATATAATGATAGCATTACAGAGAAAAAACTTTTGAAAGATTTAAAAACTCTAATCATTGCAATGATAAATGACAAAATTCCAGAAAACCTAAGATGAAACATACCATCTACATTCTGCCAGAAAGGATTTAGACTACAGAAAATTTAGAATGAGATATATTTTTAGACATGACCAGTGAAGAAATTTGTTTTCCTGGATTATATATATTTGTCATGAGAATTTTATTCTACATTTTCCTTTTTTATTATTGCTCAATGGGAAGAGAGGAGTGGGGGGAGGGGAAAGATAATCAATGGTTATAAAAATAAATAATATTTTGAAAGGGGGAAAAACCTTAAATTGAAAAATGAGGAAGATTTATAAAAATAAAGTGGATATATTCTTTGTGAAATTAAAATTAAATTAAATTCTGTTTCTTAAGATACTGTTAACCCAGCTGAGATATGTTTTATACAAATAGGAACTCTAACTTAGCCCAAGGCTTCTTTGATGATAAAATGCAACTAGTACTGAAGAGTAGAAATGAATTATGATGTTCTGTACTTTTTCGTATAGGTTCTAAAAATAACAACTTGGAACAACTCTAACCAAACCATTCTTACAATTGGAAAGATTAAAGAAAGTAGTCCTGCTAACAGAAAGCTTTCGTGTCTTGAAATGTTATGTTCTCCCCGTGGGTCATGTTTATTCAGTTTTTTAAAATATTTACTTACTCAGAAAGTTATTTCTTTCTAGATCCTAGTTTCTGGAAGCCCATGCTAATTTGCAGTCATTTGAAGTAATACTACATTATATAGTATTTCAAACTTGATGAATTCATAAAATTATAGATCAATTTATTATCAAAGATAAAGAACTAAACTTGAGGAACATTTAGACCAATGTATAACATGTCTTAAATCAGAATTTCCCAGAGAATCAATATAGAATAGTGATAAAAAAAAACATATACCCAAGGAAATATCTATTCAAAAAATGGCCACTTAAATAGTCCAAGCTCTTTTGCCAGCCCTGTAGTAGACTTGAAAGAACATTCACTTGTTGTTGTGCAATCTTCTGCCAAGTCATGATCTCTCCCCTGAAATCTGTCACCAACAACCAAATTGACCTGAGAAAACAAAACAAAATATAACATCAACTCCAGGAGTCTCTGTGTATACCTCTATATCATGGTGTATTTTAAATGTTTGGACATAAAAGCTTGGACAGGTTCCAAAATTCTAGTAAAAGCCATGCCTGGTCCAAGCTTCTGTTTTCAAAGGATATTGCAATTGAGGTTGGGGGAAAGTGAGCTTTAGGAGTAACTTTGTTGTAAACTAAAATAACAATAATAATAATAACTCCCACACTGGTAGTTCTCTAAGTTTATAAAGCATTTTCCTTGTAACTCCTCTATTAGGTAGTCCTAATGGACCAAAGAAATAAGATGCAGGAAAATTAAGTAACTGGCTCAGATCCATGCAGATAGTGAAATTCAGAAGTCAGGATATGAATTAAGGTCTTCCTAACTCTAGGGCTTCTTGATTCCCCATTCACTAGACCACACTCTTGATTCTTTAGATTATGTCTCAGAAGTAATGACATGAAGTGGTACTTAAACAGCCTACTTTCTCTGGAAAGCCTCCCTCTTCACTCCAGTTCTCTCCAACTCATTCTTCCCGGAACTCTGTCCTATGAGGTTAGATGAGATGATCTCTAAAGCATTTTCCAGCTCTGATATACTAAAGAGAGAAAAGAAGAGGAAGGTGGGAGAGTAGAACAGTTAAGGAAGGAGTAGAAATATGTTGCTGCTGCTTCCAGCATGAAATTCTCACTGTAACCATTTTGCATTTGAAAACATCTTGCACAGAAGATTTAGCTCTAGTCCCATCAAAAGCAAACAGGGTTCACAGAGATTACTGCATGAGAAGAGATATCATATGTTTCCCCAGGGAGCGAAGAGAAGAGATGATGTTGCTATTTGAGTATCCTTTTTTCTCCATCATTTCTTGACTCTCATCTTCTCTTCTAACCAAAATTTACTTTCAAGTCAATAAATTTGAAAGTTGTTGCATTCAGTGCCACTACTGGGTCTGTATCCTAAAGAAATAATAAAAGAGAGAAAAGGACCCACATGTGCAAAAAATTTTTATAGCAGCTCTTTCTGTGGTGGCAAAGAACTGGAAAATGAGATGCCCATCAACTGGGGAATGATTGAATAAATTATGGTATGGAAAGTAATTGAATATTATTGTTCTATTAAAAAAATAATAAATAGGCTAGTTTTAGAAAAACCTGGAAAGATTTAAATGAACTGATGCTGAGTGAAGCAAGCAGAATCAGGAAAGCATTGTACACAGCAATAACAAGATTATGTGATGATCAACTATGATAGACTTGGAGCTCCAGCAATTCAGTGACTCAAGGCAATCCCAATAAACTTTGGATGTAAAACACCATCTTCATCCAGAGAGAGAATTATGGAGATCCAACATAGATCAGTGCTTACTATTTTCACTTTTTTTCTTTCTTCTGATTTTTTTTCCTCACAGTTTTCCTTTTGTTCTGACTTTTTTTTAATGAATGTATATGTATAACCTTAAAAAAAGAAAAGAAAAAGAGAAAGTTGTTGCATTTGGAAGAATGTGAATGAAATTTTCAGCCCCCAGGCTTGCACTTGAAACTCATGTAAAGGCTCTCCTTCCAGGTTCAGGAAATCTTATGGATATGGTCAACATTTCTTCCAAACTATATTTCTCATAAACTTCTAAGTATTCTTTTACCAGTTGGCCAGAAGACACCATTCAAAGTAAATTATACTTAACAAAATGGCAAGATAAAAGACAAGACAAATTTCTTTTTGGTAGAGAGCTGTTGTTTCCTAGACCAACAGTAGGGGAAACGAGACACATACACACACAAACACACTCACTCAAACAGAACACATGTGACCAGGAAACCTGTATGGCTGCTCACACATGCATGAAAGACACGTGACCAGGTTATATCTGCCAGGGCAAGCTACAACTTGGATGCTTTAGAATTATCAGTATTTTCTAGTAATGTCTTCTTGATCTTCTATTGCTCCCATCCGTCTGCTACCCTCCAGTGTTTCGGTTGCTTCTCTGTTGCTGATCTCTGGTGCCATCTGGCAGTTCCTTCCTCAAGGAGAGGGGCATATCTGCCACCTCTTTAGTTTACAAGTTAGGGACTATATACTTAATTCCTTAGTCATGTATGCACAACAATTTTCTTTTTAATTTTTCTTCTTTCCTTTTCCTGGCAAATCATTCCCAGAAGCTCCACTTAGTAAAACAATGAAATAATTGGATGAATTTGTGATAAGCAGATGCCTCCCAACACCTCTCCCCTATTATTAGTAGAATTAGTAGTAAAAGAGAAATTTACTGTCCAGAAAACAGCAGGGGCAGGCTTACAGAATCATTTTATGGTCAGCTCTTCTGGAGGGGTATGTGAGGCAAATTCTGGCAGTCTTTGGTGAGGATTGGGTAAGAGAGATGCACAATTCTTTGGCCCCAAACACTGAGGATGACTCAAATGAAGTCAAGGCAGAGTCACATCTCACTTAGCAGGTATGGAGATTAGCAACACTATTTCAGGGACACCTGGGACCCTTGATCATGAATTTGGTGTTTGGGTGATTGATTGAAGCATAGAAATGGCCCCTTCCTCCAGGGGGCAGAGAAAACATGGAGCTACAGAAATGCAGGGATATAGAAAGGAAATGAACAAATGAGAAGTCTACACACACATACATACATGTATGTATACATACATATGCACAAACACAAATATCTGTCAATCATTCATGTTGAGGCTAAGGTAGAGGGGTTAGAGCAGTGGATATAACACTGGGACTTAGAGCTAGATTAGGTCAAACTTGTCATTTAGTTATAAAGAAGGCTTCTCACTGGGCTCAACTGCTTCTGGGTTGGGTCAGGGAGGTCCTATTCTACCCCTGGGCTCTTCTTCGGACAAGTCATCTCTGCTAGACTCCCTGGGTTCACTCTTCCAGAGCCAACAACAGTTTTCACTAAATTCTGGCTTTGGCTTGGCTGTGTGTTATGGCTAGAACACACTAGTCACATCTCTGTGTGTTGATTGCTAATTGCTAAGCTTTCATTCTTGCAGAAAAATTCTGAAATAATGACTGGTTTTCTTGAATTTGGATGGAAACCAGGGGAGGTTTGCCCAGGTTCCTGGGTTGGAGTTGATTTCCCTTAGTGAGAGACTCCATTTTTTACTTATGGTGCTCTCCTTTTAGGTCTTATGCAGATGAGTGACTAGAACAAAAGTGACAAAACAGTCTGTGTGCTGCAGTTCATTATGTTATTGGCTGCATTTTTCTTATAAAATGGAGGCCCAGGAGGTGAGATGCTTTACCCAAGGATACCTAGGCAATAAGCATCAAAAACTTGAGCCCAGTTTCAGTTGTTTTTCCACTACAACACTTTGTTTCCCCTTTAATGGCCATTTCTCTTTGGGGTTCCATAGAATGTCAGTTCAAATCCTGCCTCTGATGCTAGAGTTGTGTTTCTCTCATTGAGTCTTAGTTTCTACATTTGTAATATGAGGTGCTTGGACTAGATAACCTCTGGGATTTCTTCTAGTTAGTTCTAGCCTATTTATAATATTATTAAATATTCTATTTAGAATTTAGAACTATTTTAGCTGTAGAATTCTACCAAATTCTTGGTAGAAAGTCTACCAACCTATTTCCTGCCCATTAACCTGGCAATTAAGAAGGAGAGAAGAAAGGAAACTAGAATTAATAGTTAATATAATCACAATAATATATCAATATCTATGTGATATATAATAAAATATTAATATAACATAAGCATGTGAATTGATTACTATAATATGTAATAATAATTAAGTAGGAGCTTCATATAGCACCTACTATGTACCAGGCACTGTTCTAATGTTTTATAATTATTATCCCATTTGCTTCTAATAAGTATATAGAGACCTCTTCTGTGGTCCTAAGTTGTTCTTTAGCATTTGCTTTGCTATTTCATTTTTCAATCTTTTCTTTTTGTTTGCCTTCTTAGATTGTAAACTCACCAAAGCTATTGTTCTCTTTCCTCTCAACACAAGAATGAGGGCAGGAAATAGAAGGAGCTAAGTACAAGTGACCAAAAAGATCAAGATTCCTTAGAGTTGTGGAAGAAAGCCCTACTTGGGAATCAGGACAAGATTCTAAGAATTTCTGTGTGATTTGGGATAGGTCCCTTTACCTCTCCCACCTTCAGTTTCTCCCTCTGTAAAGAAGGAGAGGGGGTTGGTATTTTGAGGTCTCTGAGAAGAAAGCATTTTAAATGTCATCCTTGAGCTTTTGTTCTTCCTTACAATCATGGAGGTTCAGAGCAGATCATCAGCCTTAGGGGAAGCTCTTTCCTGGAAGCTTCAGGATCCTGATACCTGGTAGAAGTTGGAAGAAATCTTTCCAATTCAAAAAAAAGGGAAATTTCTAATTATTTGGACTGGGGCAAGTCTCAGTTTCCCCATCTGTAAAATAAGAAACTAGGGGATCTTTAAGACTTTTTTCCAGCTCTAGGGGTCAAGAAAAGTTTTTGTGTTGTTTTATTCCTAGAGAACCACCTGTTTGAGATTTCAGGTTCAGCCATGTGGTATTCACAGTAAGGGTCTGAGAGTCTGGGAAGCCTCCTGGTCAGCTTTTAGTTTCTCAGGCCCTGCTTCAAAGGATTCTCAGGAGTATCAAGGGCACAGAGGCCCCTGAATGACATCACAGTATTCAGAGAAGTAATGGCTTAATGTTTGCCTGCTAGGAATGTTTTTTCCCTACTAGCCCCTCTCATGCATTGGAGAACCCAACTTTCCAGAGAGGCAGTCTGCCAAGGCCTATGAGCTACAATTTGGAAAATATGAGGCAATTAAGCTTAGACCAAGGACATGAAATTTGTTTTTACATCAAATCTAAATCCCTAGACTGAGAAGCAAAAAATAGGAGGCCAGTGTGCCAGTGAAAATATGAGGTGTTAGTAGGGGTGGGAGAAAGGGAGGACTCTGGGAAAGACACAAGCTAGCCCCCTGTCAGATTGATGTGATCTAGGATCCGTTTCAAAGGCTGTTTCACCCTCTACTTTCACCCCTTTCTAGGGGCTTATAACCCCCAAAGACACATCATGTGGCAGTCTTTTGTCTGTTTATTCTGATAAATAAGGAACAAAATTAACCAGTTTTCCTGAAGAAACTCCTTCCTATCTGAACCAATTATTGGTTTGTCATCCTTATTCTTGAAGAGGATCAAAATGACATCATTTGCTTGGAGTCAAGGGACCACATTTCTAAGACCATTATGAGCTTGCAAGGCTCTACCACAGGTTGAACACAAACCATATTTAGTAGTGATTGAGTAAGGAGACAAGTACTTTAAACTATCTTACTATTAAAGTACTATAAACTTGAAACAAAGATGTCATTTGAATTTAAGATCCATTATCTCCATAGAGGATGATAAGTTATGTTAAGCCTAAAAGTGCCACATTTCACTTTTATTGGATTGCTTGCTGGAGGAGGAAGAAGGGGAGAGAGAAGAGGAGGGGAAAGAGAAAGAAAAATCTGGAACATAAGGTTTTGCAAAGGTGAATGTTGAAAATTATCTTTGCATGTATTTTGGAAGAATAAAATACTATTTAATAAAATTAAAAAAAATTAAAACAGGGAAAAAAGCTTTACTGTGCCAAGTGTTCAATGGGACATTATTTTAAGTATGAAGTACCCAGTGGCAGGAGTTGAGTGTCTTTGAGCATAAGTTCCCCAAGATAATGGATTTATGGTCCTTGTGGGTATGTGTAACAGTGAGGTTGCATTTTTCAACTACTGGCAACAGAGGGAACATAGTTTCTTGGGAATAGATGTCATCTTAAAACTTGCTGGGAGTCTGGGCAATAACTCACTATAGGGCTGCCTGTCTCACGTCTCTCCTCCAGTCTACCCTCTGCTCACTTATTAATGATTATTTAAAGTGAAAGTCTGACCATGTCACTCTTCCTGCTCAATAAATCCCATTGGCTCCCTATTTCCTTCCGAATCAAATACAAAATGTTTTTTGGTTTTTAAAGCATTTGATAACCCAATCCCTTCTATCTTTCCAGTCTTTGGATACCTTACTGTGTTGCCACATACTCTTCCACCTAGTGACATACTCCTGCTCCTATTTTACAAACAAAACATTTCCATCTCTCAACTTAAGGTATTTTTTCCAGTTGTTCTCCACACTTGAAATGCTCTCCCTCATCTCTTCCTACTTCCTTCCCTAGTTCCCTTCTCTTCTCAACTAAAATTCCAAGTTCTATAGGAAGCTTATTCCAGCCCCCTTTAATGCTAATTACTTTTAATTTAATTTAATATTTATCTTGTACATAGCTTATTTGTAATGGTTTGCTTCTCTCCCATATCAGATTGGAAACTCCTTGAGGATAGAAATTATCTTTCACCTCTTTTTGTATCCTTGGGATTTAGCACCGTTCCTTGCATATAGCAGGTGTTTAATCATTTTTTCTTATATGCTTAGAAGAATTGTACATATTTAACCCATATCTGACTTATTGTCTTAGGGAGGAAAGAGTGGGATAAGTAGGGAGAAAAATTTGGAACACAAGGTTTTGCAGAGGTAAATATTGAAAACTAGCTTTGCATATATTTGTAAAAATAAAAATACTATTGGGGGAAAAAAAGATAATTCTTTCCTAACTGGCTATGACTGTGTGACTTAGTTCTAAGTTTTGCCAGGTTCAACCCTGGAATTAAGGAGAGTGAGAAAATTTTGGGGGGTACAAAGTGTCAGACTAATGATATCAGAGGAGTTAGAAAGAAATTGCAGACTAAAACTATAAAGTTCAAAGAAGCCTTTACATTTACCACCCCCAAGAAGCAATGATTTAGAAGGCCTGTTTTGTTGAGTTTGGGAAGGGGACCCCAAAAGTTTGGGGGTCACAGATTGGTGTCACAAGGGGTCTCAAAAAATTTGCAGGTTTGAACCTATTTCCTAGTCAAGGGGCAAAGTTTATTGGAATTGTAATGCCAACTGAAACGTGTTAAACTCCAAAAGAGATTAGCAAGGAATCGAGAGAAAGGAGATAGATTTTATAGGACAGAGTTGGATCAGACCTTCATGTTACTTACTTGCTAATTTTATGGCTTTCAGGTATATTTAAGTAGTGGTCTTACTCACTATTGTCTCAGGAACTTGGTTATCACTGATCAACAGATTATCTGTTTGTAGGACTATTCTAAGACCAGAAGACTTTAGAATCACTGACAGACAGATTGTCAGAACAATAGTATTCTAGGATTAGAGAGTCTCAGGATCATTAATATATCTTCCCTAAAGTCTAAGGGAAGAAACATTACTACATTCCTAGGCCAGAGGACTTTTACATTGACAGACAGATTATTAGAACAATAGCCCTCCAAGGTCGGAGGACCTCAAACTCATTGCTGCTTCCCCTAGAAGCTATATTACATCATTTTGACCTCAAAGGTCAGGAATAGATGCATCATGGGATAGAACCCAAGAACTTGGTGAGACAAAGAGGAGCTCTTTCTGTATTGTATAAGGAGCTGACATTTCAGTCTCTGGGTGATTGTTTTAGAAGGAACCCCTTTTGGCAAAGGTATTGGAGTGATCTGCCACTTCCTTTTCTAAAACAGGAGGCAAACAGGATTAGGTGACTTGTCCACAGAAACATGGCTAATTTACTGGATTCCTTTTAGGGCATTTTCTGACTTCTCAACCCAGTTACCCTTAGACTAACAGTCTATCTTAATCATCCTCATTGCTGAATTGCAGAATTGCCCATTTCAGCTCTTTCTGGGCAGTAAGGTTAGATTCACAGAATCATAAAATTTTAGTGTTGAAAGGGACCTCAGAAACATTGCAGACCAATCTATTTCCAGACAAGAATCTCCATTACAACTGTCTCAACAAGTAACCATTCAGCCTTTGCTTGGAGACCTACAACAAAGGAGAAACCATCACCTCCCAAGGTAGCCATTCCTTCCTTGACTATTCTCATCAGGAAGTTTTTCCTGAAATCAAACATAAGTTTTGTTCTTTGCAACCTCTCTTTTTATTCCTGGTTCAGCCCTCTGGGGCCAGACAGAGCAAGTCACTCTGTCTTCCACATAACAGCTTGTTAAGTCCTTATGTTCCAGACTAAACATCCCCAGTTCTTTCCACTGATCCTCATATGGCATGGACTCAAGACCCTTCATTGGATCATCACCCTTATCTTCATGCTCTTTAGTTTATGAGTATCCTTCTTGCATTGTGGTGCCAACAGCTGAACACAAAACTCTAGGCATGGGGTCCAGAGAAGGGGTCAGCAAGGAAGGTCCTATACCAGGAAGCCATGCTTTTTTTGTGCAATCCGATTATCTCTTAAACTTTTCTTTTCTTTTTCTTTTTTGACTGCTATGTCATATTACATTATTAACTCATAATTAGTTTTCAGCCTAATAATGGATCTGGATTTTTTCCACATAGACTGCTTTCTAACTCTGTCTCCTTTATCTTGTGCTTATGAGGCTGATATTAAGAACACAAGGCTAAATAAGACTTGATGTTTTTTCCTGTTAAATTTTGTTATTTGTTATAACACAATGTTCTACTCTGTTAAGAACTTTTTGGATCTTGACTCTTCCATACAAAATGTTAACTATTTCTACTAGTTTTATGTTATCTACAAATTGGATGTGCCTGCCTTGATACAACTAATTGTTATAAATGTTAAACAGCAGTGAAAGGCCAAGCAGAGATCCCTAGGGCATTCTATTGGAGACAACCTGCCAAGATGACATCAAAGCATTAATGACTATTCTCTAAATCTAGTTATTCAACAAGTTCTCAGATGGCTTAATAATACTATGGTCTAACACAAATCTCTCCATCTTTTCAAAGAGAGATATTTAACCAAGAAGTTTGCTAAAATTTAGGCAATTTCTTCCTTCCTTCCTCCCTCCCTCCTTCCATCTCTTCCTTCCTCCCTCCTTCCTTCCATCTATTCCTTCCTCCCTTCCTCCTTTCCTTCCTCCCTCCCTCCCTCCTGCTATCTCTTCCTTCCTCCTTTTCTCTCTCCTTTCCTTTCTCCCTTCCTTCTCTTTCCTTCCTTCCTTCCTTCCCTCCTTCTTTCCCTCCTTCCCTCCTTCCCTCCTTTTTTTCTTCCTTCCTTCCTTCCTTCCTTCTTTCCTTCCTTCCTTCCTTCCTTCCTTCCTTCCTTCCTTCCTTCCTTCCTTCCTTCCTTCCTTCCTTCCTTCCTTCCTTCCTTTCTTTCTTCATGGCCATCATGGTAATTTTATTTGATTGTGCCTATTTATTGTTTTCTAATGTTTTATTTTTTTCCAATTACATGTAAAAAATAATTTTAACATTAATTTTTTTCTAATTTCAAGTGCTCTCTCTCCCTCTCTCACCTTCTCCCTCACTGAGAAGGCAAGCAATTTGATATGGGTAATATATATGCAGTCATGCAAAACATATTTCCTTATTAATCATATTGTGAAAGAAAACATGCTAAAAAAACCCACAAGAAAAATAAAATTAAAAAAAGTTTGCTTTAATCTATGTTCAGACTTCATCAGTTCTTTCTCTGGAGGTGGATAGAATTTTTTTTAATCATAAATCCTTTAAAACTATCTAGGGTCACAGTATTGCTGAGACAAACTAAGTCATTCGCAGTTGATCATCATACAATATTGCTATTACTATATACAATTTTGTCTTGGTGCTGCTCACTTCACTCTGCATCAGTTCATGTAAGTCTTTCCAGGTTTTTCTGAGAGCATCCTGCAAATCACTTTTTATAGTACAAAAATATTCCATCACAATCATATATCACAACTTGTTTTTCCATTTCCTCAGTTGATGGCTATTCTCAACTTCCAGTTCTTTACCACAACAAAAAGAACTGCTATAAATATATTTTTGTATATATAGTTCCTTTTCTTTTTTCTTTTTTGGTATTTCTTTGGAATAAAGACCTAGCAATAGTATTGCTGGGTCAAAGAGTATGCATGATTTTAAGCCCTTTGGATATAGCTCCAAATTGCTCTCCAGAGTGGTTGAATCAAATTCACAACTCCACTAACAATGCATTAGTATTCCAATTTTTCCCATCTCCTCCAACATTCGTCATCTTCCTTTTCTGTCCTTAGTCAATTCTATAGGTGTGAGGTGGTGCCACAGTATTATTTTAATTTGCAATTTGCATTTTTCTAATCAATAGTGACTTAGAGCATTTTTTTCATAAGATTATAGTTACCTTTGATTTCTTCTTCTGAAAACAAACTCTATATCTTTTGGCCATTTATCAATAGGGAAATGACTTTTGTTGTCATAAATTTGAGAATATATATTTAAGAAATGAGGCTTTATCAGAGAAGCTTTCTATGAATTTTTTCAGTTACGATTCAGTTGTGTATTTCCTTCCACTCAATGTCTCCCCCTCATTTATTCTCCTCTGTTTTTCCTTTCACACTCTCTTCAAATGTGTTTTGTTTCTGACCACTGCCTCCCCAACCAGCCTTCCCTTCTATCAATTCCCACCTTTTCTTATCCCCTTCCTCTTCAACTTTCCTGTGGGATAAGATAGATTTCTATACCCAATTCAATGTATATGTTATCCCCTCTCTGAACTGATTTCCAATGAGTAAATTTCAAGACTTGTCCACCACTTCTCCCTTTCCCTCTGTATTGTAAAAACTCTTTCATGTTTCTTTATGTGAGACTATTTATCCTACTCTACTTGTGTCTTCCCCTTCTCCCAGTGCCTCCCCTAATTTTTTTAGATATCATACCATCATAGTCAACTTACATTCCTTTGTATATGTATACTTATTTTAACTGCCCTATTTACAAATGTAAATAGCTTAACTTTATTAAATAGCTTAAGATTTCTCTTTACTGTTTACCCTTTTATTCTTCCCTTGAGTCTTTTATTTGAAAGCCAAATTTTCTATTCTATTCTGAACTTTTCAACAAGAATGTTTGAAAGTTCTTTATTTAATTAAAAAAAATTCCTCCCTGAAGGATTATATTCAGTTTTGTTTATTCTTGGTTGTAATCTTAGCTCCCTTGCCCTCTGAAATATTATATTCCAAACCCTCTCATCCTTTAATGTAGAAGCTGCTAAATCTTGTTAGCCTAACTGTGTATCCATGGCACCCTAATTATTTTTTCCTAGCAGCTTGTAGTATTTTTTCCTTAACCTAGAAGCTCAGGAATATGGTTTCAGTATTTTAAAATTTCTTTCTATCGGAGCTCTCAGCCCACAGATGGTAAAGGAACACAGATCCAAAGCAAAAGAGAGCACTGGCAACTAGAGTATTCTTTTTCAGGAGAATGGAAACTCTAATCAGAGTTCAATTTTTGGATTTCTTTTGGATCCTTTCAATTTCTATTTTATGCTGTGATTCTGGGATATCAGAGCAGTTTTCCTCAATAATTTCTTGAAATAGGATGTTTAATTTCTTTTTTTGAACATGGGCTTTCAAGGAATCCAGTAGTTCTCAAATCATCTCTCTTCAAGTTATCTTAGAGGTCAGTTGTTTTTCCATTGAAAGATTTCACTTTTTTTTCTTTTTTAAGTCTTTGATATTGTTTTAGTGATTTTTGATGTTTCATGGAGTTATTAGCTTCCACTTGGCCAATCCTAATTTTTATAGGATTTTTTTGTTTGTTTGTTTGCTTTTTTTTTTGCTGAGGCAATTGGGGTTAAGTGACTTGTTCAGGGTCATACAATGAGGAAATGTTAAGTGTCTGAGGTCAAATTTGAACTCAAGTCCTCCTGACTTCAGGGCTGGTGCTTTATCTACTGCACCAATTAGCTGCAATTCTAATTTTTAAAAAATTATTTTCTTCATTAAGCTTTTGTATCTCTTTTGCCATTTAGCCAATTCTGTTTTTTAAGGAGTTTTTCACTCTTTAGTGAATTTTTGCACATCTTTTTTTGTTTTACCTATTCTGTTTTTAAGGTGTTTTTGTGTATGTTATTTTTGTTCCTCTTTCACCAAACTGTTGACTCTTTTTTCATGATTTTCTTACATCTCTTTTATTTTTCCTGCATCTCTCTTATATGATTTTTAAAATCCTTTTGGAGCTTCTCCAGGCATTCTTTTTTGGGCCTGAAAACAATTCACATTTTTCCTTTGAAGCTTTGGGTGTAACAGTTTTGATTTTGTTTTCTTTTGAGTTTGTGTTTTGATCTTTCCTGTCAACATAGAACTTTTTATGGTCAGATTATTTTTTCATTGTTCATTTTTCCAACCTAATTCTTAACTTTTAACTTTATGTTAAAATTGAGTTCTACTTCTGGGGTAGACGGGACCCTCCTCCATGCTTCATGGTTTTTCTGTGCAGATGTTTTCAGAGTTATTTCTGAGGGGAACATAATTTTCAACTTTTCCAGCACGGTATGATTTAAGGAGAAGTGTATTTACTACTCTCCTGGCCTGTGCTCTCATCTGCGAGAGACCATAAACACTCTTTTCTACTTTGGAACTCTGATTAGGATTTCTACTAGAACAGAATATTTTAGTGTGTTAGTGCTTTCTCTTACCCTGGATCTGTGACTCCCTTACCATCTGTGGGCTGAGAGCTTTGGTAACCACCACAGCTGATTCAGTCATCCTCAAGGTATGTTTCTGGCTTTCTGGAGCATAACCTGCATTGGATTGTACTCCACTCTCACACAAGTGAGACCTTTCCTGCCAACTTTATAAGTTGCCTTGAATTGTAAAATTGTTTCACCCTGTCCCTTCACTGGTTCTGCCACTACAGACTTTGTTTAAAGGTACTATTTTAAAGTTGTTTGGAAGGGAATTTGTTAGAACTCAGACAAATCCCTGCCTTTACTCTGCCATCTTGGCACTACCATGACTTGTTTTTAAGGAAGACATGTTAACTCTGAAATTATTGCTTCCACTTTTTGATGTTCGCTGCCCATCTCTTTATGAATGCTTTCTAGAATTTTGCCAGACATCATGTAAAGCTTGTTGGACTATAATTTGCTTAATTGTACATAGATTACTCCCTTCCTCAATTCTGTGAATTTTCCTTGGCTGACCCCCATTCCAAAAATATTCTCCCTTTTACTTCCATATTCTAGCTTCTCTGATTTCCTTCAAGCCTCAGCTAAATTCCCACCTTTTTAGAGAAGCCTTTATCAGTCCTCCTCAATGCTAGAGCCTTCCTTCTGAGATTACATGTGAGTCTTAGCCTATGTGACAGGGACTCTAGTAGATCCTGTTTCTACTCTCAAACAGGTAGTAAGGAACAGAGTTGGAATAACCTATAAACAGATGACTTGAAGGGAGACTAATGAGTTGGTACTTATTGGAGTTAATTCTCCCCCTCCCCCCTAGAGTCAGCAGTGTTGCTGCTAAAAAGCTTGTACAATAAAAGCAGATATATGAAACAGTAGTCAGACAGATAATCATAATAAAAATAGTTAATATTTATATAATGCTTTAAGAGTTGCAGAGCAATTTCCATATATAATCTCAGCCCTCACAATACAGAGAAGCCCATTTTACAGGAAAATAAAGCTGAGAGAGATTAAATGACTTACCCACAGTGGCATAGCTGGTAAACGTGGGAGACAGAATTTGAACTCAGGTCAACTCAAAACTCAACAATCTATTATGCCATTTTTGGTTATTGTTCACAGATTTGCTTCCATAATAACTAGGCAGCATTGTGAGAGCAGGGAGCAATTTTTTTTGATGGGTGAAGTGAATTTGCCCATTTTTTCTTTTGTTCTTTTTCTTCTTTTTTTTTTTTTTTTGATTGTAACCTGACATTCAGAGACTTTACAGAAGTTAATAAAGACTTTTCTAACCCCATCAGATACACAGGTTGAGCTAAGGACCTTGCTTCAACACTAGGAAAAAAGTAGTTCAATGGATTGAGTGCTAAGCCTGAAGTCAGAAAGACTCATTTTCATAAGTTCAAATTTGGTCTCAGACATTTATTATCTGTGTGACTTGGGCAAGTCACTTAACCCTGTTTGTCTTAGTTCCTTATATGTAAAATGAGCTGGAGAAGAAAATGGCAAACCACTCCACCATCTTTACCAAGAAAACATCAACTAGTGTCACAAAGATTTGAACACCACTGAAATAATGGAATAGCATTTCTTTTAATTTCATTTTTAACAACAATAACTTTTTATTTTCGAAATACATGCAAACATAATTTTCAACATTCACCCTTGCAAAACCTTGTGTTCCAAATTTTTCTCCCTCTCTTCCCCTCCACCCTCCTCCCCTAGATAGCAAACAATCCAATATATTAAACATGTGCAATTCTTCTATACATATTTTCACATCTGTCATACTGCTCAAGAAAAATCAGATCAAAAAGGAAAAAAAATAAGAAAGAAAAAAAGTCAGCAAACAACAAAAAAAAAAGGTTTAGGTTGTGAACCACATTCAATCTCTACAGTCCTCTCCCTGAATGCAGATGGCTCTCTTTGACACAAATCTATTGGGATTGGCCTGAATCGCCTCATTGTTAAAAAGAACTGTGTCTGTCAGAATTGATCATCATATAATCTTGTTTCTGTGTACAATGTTCTCCTGGTTCTATTCACTTCATTTAATACCAATTCATGTAAGTCTCTCCAGGCCTTTCTGAAATCATCCTGCTGATCATTTCTTATAGATCAATAATATTCCATATATGTATATATATACCGTAACTTATTCAGCCATTCCCCCAATGGATGGGCATCCATTCAGTTTCCACTTGCTACTACAAAAAGGACTACAAACATTTTTACACATGTGGGTCCTTTTCCCTTTTTTTATGATTTCTTTGGCATACAGACCAAGTATAAATATTGCTAGATCAAAGAAGATGCACAATTTTATAGCTCTTTGGGCATAGTTTCAAATTGTACTCCAGAATAGTTGAATAATGAATATCCTTTCTATATTACAAGAGTGGCTAATAAGTAGAATTAATCATTGGAAAGACACAATGATAATATTACTCAGTCAAGACTTTCATTAGAGAACAGATATCCATGTCCCATGGATGGCAGCATGATGTACAGCAAAAACAGCAATGACATCATCTTATGTACCATCAGAGATAATACATATCATCTCCAGCTGGGTGCCTTGAAGGGTTTTGTGCCCCAGGTACGTTTATTGGCATGTGTATTCCCCTTCACATATATCCTCCGAATAAGTGTGATCTCTATATAAGTGCCTTTACCCACTGCTTTTATGGAAACTTGTGAATATGACATATGTGCATAGAAGGATAATTTTTTATCACCTATTTTGCTATGCTATTAAATTAAATCTTTTGGGGGGTTAATTTAATGAAAGTAAATACACTGTTGGGAGGCATCTTCTGGACTTCAATTTTCAAAGGATGCTGAGCCATACCCATAATGGCTCATCTTGGGTGAGGGGGGTGGAGTGAGGTAAGTGCTATAATTATAATACACAATATTAAATAAGTGTATTAGAGATTTACATACAAAGTATAAATTACGAGTATCAATGTGACATATAAGATCACTAGATTAAGTTTGTCCCTTACCTAAACAAGCATGGAGCACAGAGTCAAGAGTTCATGGTGAGTGTAATGGGGGACTGGCCCCTAAGCCCTTCCCTTACAAGCACATAGCTGATGTAATTCCCACATGGACTTTGGAACATTAGTAGGCATTCTATTACTCATTCTAATCTTCTAACCATGTGTTGAACAGGAGCTTTTATGATTGGCTATGACTGGGTAGCCAAAACTTGGGATGTACTGGATGACCAGAACCTCATTCTTCTCTTGAGGTCACTTCTTCCTGCTTGTCATTGTTCTAATGAGAGAATTGAGACAGTGTTTGTAAGGGAAGAAGTTTTGAGTTCTGTCAGAGGCCAAGATGAATATGAGCTTTGGTTCTTTGCCTTGAGATTTTGTTCTTTCATTTTAGGTGTAGAAGATTGGAATATATAGCTTTGTGAGTTTTGAAAGGTCAGGAGAAAAAGCAACTAGCAGATCTGAGAGTAGAGGATTAGCCCTAGAATTTGTAGCCAGTCTAGCATTGAGACCCAGAGCAATGAGGAATGACCTCCAGGACTCAGCCCAGTTGTAGCTAAGAAAAGAGTTCATCCAAAAATGATCCTGCATTTGGACTAAATGCAGGAATATGCTGGTAAATGCTGAACAACCTGTTCTCTGGTTGCTTGGTAAATGCATGCATGATAGACTCATATTTAGTCTGCATAGTTTAGACAATCAATAAAACAATAAATCAAGCCCTGATTTACAGCATTTATAGATTTTCAATATAGAAATGATAACACTAGAAATTTAACATTTGGCTTTTATGAGCATTCCAGCACACCCTTGACTAGACTTGACCTTAGTTGGGGATAGAGATAGGGGGAATCAATGAAAGTAGAAACTGTATTAAGTACATGCCCATTCTCTCCAGGGACCAAAGTGGCAGAGGGAAGAGTATGTTCCTCAGGCTGTTGTGAGGAAATTTTTATACTTCTTTGCTTAATGTGTCTTCAAAGCAAATAACCCTTTATAAATGCTAATTGATATTAATTGATTAAATTTAACTGGGGTGCTAACAGTGCTAACAGAAAATATTATAATGGAAACTTGATGCTAGAGCTGTAGGAAAAGACATCTTAACCCCTTGAGTGTATCCCTAAAACCCTAAGGGTAAAATGTAGCTAGCCTCAATACACTAGGATTATAAGATTTAGAATTAAAAGAGACAAATCATTTTAAGTCCCTTATTTTTCAACTAGAGAAGCTGAGGCTCAGAGAGTGAAAGATTCTTACCTCAAGTCACCGAAAATGACTGAACCGGGATCCAAATCCAGATAAACCGATCCACTCTGAGAATATTTCACTACACATGCTGTCTCCTGAAACTGAGGAGCTCACAATTGAGGTAAAGGGCAGGTAGGCAGTGCAGGGAATGGAACACCAACCCTTAAGTCAGGAGGACCAGAGTTCAAATCTGGCCTCAGATACTTAACACTTCATAGCTGTGTGACCTTGGGCAAGTCATTATATATAATATATAATTCATTTTATTAAGTATTAATTTATATATAATAATTCACTAATAAGCATATCCAGTTGTATAGAGGATAGACCTGTACCTTTGAAGGTCGTGGAAGCTTTGTTCAAATGTTCATTTTATTTGACTTCACAAGTATAATCAATATTATTTTGCTTGCCTTCTCAAAGAATAGGGGAGGGGTGAGAAAGAAGGAGAGAATTAGGAACTCAAAAGGTTTTTTTTTTAAATGAACCTGTAATCAGGACATATTTAATGAAGCAAATTTAAATTTTTTTAATGTTCATATTATTTCTTCTTTCTGGAATGACTCCTTGGCTCTACTGTGCTGTTGGACACAGGCTTGACTATATGCCTGTAACCTTGGTTTAATAATTTCCTTATATAAGATAGTTCCCTAAAACATTCATGCTCTGTAAATACTGCAAACCCAGAAATTCTAAAATGTAAGGTTTTTTTTTTTCTGATATCATGAAGTTCTGGCTACTTCCAGTATGAGTAGTTTCTAGTCTTAGGAATGTGATTTCATTCATCTATTGGGACAAAACAAATCAGTTTTTCAAATAGTCATATCCTGCTATTTTTGGTTTTTTTTCAGCCTGTTGCTATAGCATGGACTGCAAAATTTTTCCTTTTGGTCAGTTAATATCTATTATTAGCCTTCCTAAGACCCAGGAGTAAGGGTGGAGTCTGCCAGGCCAGGTAGAGTTTTAGGGTCTATCCCAAAAACAAAGTACATATGCAAAGACTTGGATAATTGTGAATCCTATTAGTTTCTATTAACTTGTAAATAAAGCCAGCTATGTTGTCACTTTTTATGCCTGTCAGGGAAGCTATTACTATTTCCAGAATAAGTGAGTCTCAGGTGTCATATATTGAATAACAGAAAGCTGCTGCTCTTCTGGGGGTAGTAAATGCCTATATAACTTTGAGCTTCACTCACTTTTTCTGGGTCACAATTTCCTCATCTACAAAATGAGGGATGGGACTAGGTTACCTCTGAGATCCCTCCCAACCCTGTCTTTTTTTGATCATAGAATGACCCTTAACTTTCCAGGGAGATCTTCTATAGTAATTCCAATGCAATGAAATGGACTTCTGTGTAACTAATTATAATTAAGCATGGACCTAGAGAAGAGTTGAGAAAATACATTCCCTCTCTTTATTACTAAAGTGGGAGGAATACTTCTTCTATTCTTAGAAATAGTTGATGTGTAGGTTTTGCTGAATTCCTCCCCCCCCCCCTTTCTTTGTAAAATCTTTATAAAATCAGAAACAAAACCAAACAAGAAAAGAGAAGCTTTCTGGAATTCAGGAATTCTGGAAATTTGTGTGCTCTTTTTTATATCTATATGACGGTCTATGTTGTGGGTTTGTCTCTAAGGAGATGATGCTAGGATCTACTGTTCTCCTTCCAATGCTTCATAGTTAAGATTGAAATCAGAAAAAAAGACTTTATGTATGCATGACTACTTGTGTCAGAGGTTTTTTGCCTCAGTTCCTCATTTATAAAATGAACAAGAGAAGGAAATAGCAAATCACTCCAGTATCTTTGCCAAGAAAATCCCAAATGAAGTCATAAAGAGTAAGTTGTTTGTTGGCCTTCTCTATCATCTCCAGACTTTAATATATGACACCCCAGATCTACCCACTCTGGTAATAGTCACCACTATCTTTATAGACATGCAGACTGAGAATACTGCTTTATTTACAAATGAATAGAAACTGATAGGATTGATATTCATCCAAGTTCAAAGAAAATATACCCACTCTCTGTTTATTATTCCACTCCAGAGAGTGAGAAGCTCTCTTTCAGAGGGCATGACTTGCAGCACTGATTTGGGTATTAGCCTGGGTTGCCAAAGTTTGCCCTATCACATTATTGCTCCCCTTTGATATTTCTCAGGAATGATGTTTGGTTTTTAGTCCCCTCTTGCTGTCTCCTCAGCAGGCATCAAGTGGTTACTGATTTCCATTTCCAGCTGGTGACACTTGTTGCCTTCCCAAGGGTCCACTCTGTAACAGCTGGTCCATATGGGGAGAGCCTCTAAATATACTGATAGTTCAAAAAGCCACTTGCGCTATTAAGACTTATTCTGCACATGATTCCTATAGTTTCAGTTCTCACTATGAAGATCCCTCAATTTTATAGAAGCACCTTCTTTTTGCACTTCCTATCAGGTTCAGAGGAAACAGGGCTAATTCTTAACATGTAAAGTATGATGGACTTGGAGTCAGAAGACCAGGGTTTGAGATCTGTCTCTATTACATTCTAGCTTTGTGATCTCATGTAACAAGTCACTTCATCTTTCTAAACTTCAGTCTCCCTAATTTATAAAATGGGGAAAATGGTACCTGTATGCCCTCCAGGATTGTCATGAGAAGAGTGTTTTGAAAAAAAAGTTTTGTAAACCTTAAAATATAATGTATACATTAGTCATTAATACTGTGATTACAAATCTTAAACCTACAGAAAATTGAGATGAGTGTTATACAGTTTATAGGTAATTAATAATCAGTGTATTAATTAGGCTAGCTGATAATCAACAAATTGATGGTGAGTAGTTTCTCTCGGTAGCCAAAGACCCCGAATGGAGATGCTGAATGCCTTAATATATTTTTAGAAAAGGGGGATGTCCTGACAGGTAAAAATCAACCCTAATTGGTAAATAATTAATGAGGGGGTAGGCATATTAGTGAAGAAGTGAGCTAAAAGTCTTCATGTGCTCCTATTGAGAAAGTGACCAGACTCAGAGACTCAGCTGCCTCCAGCAATGTGGACAAAGGTCTCTGTCTAGATCATTCTGATTTGTTTTCTGCTTCATGAATTCATTTTACCTAAATTCCTATGAGAGGTGCATGGATTCAATGTTTTGGGACTAGAATTCACCCAGATTAAATTCTATTTTCACTCTAAGCAGAAGTAAAGTTTCCTACATGGGTGGGGTCCTGCCTAAAACTGAGCTTGTTCCTGAAGGATTTGGGCGATCTCTTCTATCAGTTTAGTCCTTCAGAGATTAGTTAATTGATTTACAGGGACTGGTCCCTCATTAATGGTTGATTAGTAATATAACAGAAAAGAGGGGGGAAATGAGATGGTGTGGTTTAATGGAAAGAACTCTTTAGATTTGGATTCAGAGGAATTTGATTTAAAACTTGGCTCTGCCAACTGTGTGACCTAGAGAAAATAGCTTAATCAATCAATTCATCAGGATGGGAGGATGTGAATAAGACCCACAACTCTATTGAATCAATCATTCAAAATCACACCTTTTATGATATCACAGGAAATGTATTAGGATTGGTGGAAGAGTCCTTCATTCACTATAAGCTTAGAACAACCTACTCAGAATCAGGCATTCTAATGGTGAGTCAATCTAATGGGGGAGTAGTGTCAAGCCAAGCCCCTGAGAAGGAATTGCTTCAGGATTCAGGGGAAGGGGAAAATCCCTACTTCTTCCACCTATCATTTATTTTGATCATCCTCCTTCCACATCCCTCAAAAACAAAAACAAAAAAAAAAACCCAAAAAAACAAAAACCTAGACATGGGTCTCAGCTATCCCGGGTCCATCTCTGAGTTTCTGTTTTTTTTCAATTCTGAAAGAAAGGAGTTAAATTAAATGAATTGTAAGGTTTTTTTGAAGCCCCAAAACTGTGATCCTATCTCTGAAAGAGGAGGTGAATGATTGATTATTTGGAGTAAGCAAGGAGACCTATCTGTGAATTATCTATAGCACAGCCTCTGAGACTCAATCTCCCAACCCCCATACATGCTGAAGGATTGGGTCACTAAAGATCAGGTCTCTCAGGGTTTGAGGGACCTCAAGACTTTGGGAAATGGTTTTTCTACTGCTATTCATAAGCCCCCAATGATATATATGTTCTCCATAGATATCAATTAGCCAGCCAAACTTTATTAGCCTTTAGAAACAGGTATTTAGTAAGGAAAAATTTCCCCAAAAAACTTTTTTTTCACAAGTACACTTGTAGTCTAGGGGAAAGTGGGTTCAAACTTAGAGAGCACATGTGAAAGGAATGACCTACAGATACTACCTCCTAGAAGTTTTTTCTTTCCTTCATGAAGTCATTATGAAATTCTACTTAGATAGGGGATAGCTTATTTTCTGGGTCAAAATGAAGGATAAGGGAAAACATGGGAGCTTTCTTTTTCTTTACCTTTACCCTACCCCACCCCATCTTCAGTCCTTAAGTGATTTCCTTTCATGGGCTTGGCTTGAAACTACTCCCCAACTGGGATGGCCTACCACTGGAATGCTTGATTCTGAATGAGGTTTTAAGCCCTAAAGAGCACAAATGATTCTACAAACAATTCTATACATTTCCTGCATGGTATCATTTGGTTTGCATTTTTGATTAATTGATTCAACAGAGTTCTGAGTCTTGTTTTCATTCTGTTCCCACCTCTGATGGATTCATTATTTCACCAAGTCATTTCAACAACCTTTCATTAATCAGTTATTTATATTGATTTTATTTACGATTGTTTTATTATAAACATTATATATTTATTTTGTCTGATCATTTTATTTGAAAGTGTATTTATATTCTTTTGCCTTAAAGCAAAGTATATAGATGGGTACAATACCACTAAAGCAAGAGTTGAGTCCAAGATGGTCTAGCAAAGATTAGGACATGAAAGCCATGTGGACATGATGGCTATAGTGGGAATTTCATGTGCAGGATCCCCAGGCTGAATGTTCACATCCACATGCAGGATCCCCAGGCTGCTAAGGGACTGAAATTTGGTTATTGACTCTGGGTAAAGATGTTTTCTTTCAGTTCCTTCCTTTCTGACTTCACCTTTTATGCAAGAAACTTCATCTTGCTAGTATGTCTGAGAATGCAGATCAACCCATAAAATGAGGAAGGCTTCTATGGCTCTCCACAGAATAAGCTTTTACAGATGTTCTCTTTGAAAAGGAGCCATCTTGCACCTTGCTGTCCAGAGCTTTGCTAGTTGCATCTTTCCTATTCATTGCAATAAGGAGAAAAAGTGTTTTCACATAAGAAAGAAAAGATTGTCATTCTTCAGACTGATATTCAGTATACAGTTCTTATGATTTGAAATTCAAGGTAGGATGCAAATTTCTCTCCTGTCCTCCTCTGAAGTACTTTGTAAGGAGCCTTGGCCTCTTCCATTCCTTTATTGCAATAACTTGTTTGCTTTCCAAATAACATGGGTCTAGCAGTAGAAGAAAAAGCAAGGCAGGCTGCCTAAGCAATGCATTTCTCTCTTGTATTGAGCATAACAGGTCAATTGATTTCCTTTTCTTTGCTATCTTATTCTCCCTTTCAATCAGGTAACTTTGCCATTTAGCAAAGAGGAATTTTGTGGACCAGCAAGGACATAGTCTGATCCTAACACACATAGCTTTAGAAAACATTGTTTTAGGTTAGAATTAATTTAGGTACTCCATCAGCCAGCACCATACCATCCATATGTGGAACCATTGGTTTTAGCAAATGGAGAAGTTTTGAATGTTGTGGATAAGTTCACTTACCTTAGCAGTATACTTTCCATGGATGTACACATTGATAATGAAATTGACACACTCATTGCCAGAGCTAGCTCAGTGTTTGGGAGACTCCTAAGAAAAGTGTGGGAGAGTAGCAGTATTAGACTCATTATCAAACTGAAGTCTTATTGTTGTATGCCTCTGAAACCTGGACAGTCTGCCAGTGCCATGTCAGGAAACTGAATCACTTCCATTTGAATTGTCTTAGACAGATTTTGAAGATCACCTGGCAGGATAAGATATCTGGCACTGAGGTCAATTTTCATACTAAACTGCCAAGCATTCAAAATCTACTACAGAGAATGCAACTTCATTGGGTTGGCCACATTGTTCGAATGCCAAATGTATGTTTGCCAAAAAGACTTTTATGGAGAACTCACACAGGGCAAATGCTCACAAGGTGGTAAGAAAAAATAATGCAAGGACACTCTCAAGGTCTCTCTTAAGAATTTCAGAATCAATTGTATGACATGGAAGAAACTGGCACAGGATCTCCTAGCATGGCGTGCTCTCATCAGGGAAGGTGCTGTGCTCTATGAGCAAAGCAGAATTGATTAGCTCAGAAGAAACACAAGATGCACAAAGTTAGAGAGTCCACCCCAAATGTTCATAAGTACTATTTGTGTCCAACCTGTGACAGAGCATTCCAAGCTTATATTGGATTGATCTGCCACAGTTGGACACATAGTGATGTTATTTTGATTTTCTTCAAGAATGAAAGACCACAACCAGTTTAGAAAGAGTTTGGAGTGAGTAAATTAGAAAATTATAGAAGCAGTGAGCAACAAAAGCTTGCCCAGAATATCTGCTAGAGGCAGAGCTCTCTACCCAACAGGTATGTTCCTGAAAGCTGCAGGTAAATCAAATTGTAGTTTACATGGAGCAGGGAAGCTTGCTATTTAGAGTAATTATGCTTCAAATCTTTTAAAAATGGAGACAAGGAGTCTAAATGTAACAATAATTGCATTAGCTAACATTTATATAGTGCTTATTATGTTCCAGTCATGCTTCATAAATATTACATTTGGTAATCACAAAAATCCTGGGAGAGAGGTCTTCTTATGCACATTTTGCAGTTGAGGAAAGAAACAGAGGCAAACTGAAATTTAGTGCCTTGTCCAAAGTCCTAGAGATAAGTGTTTAAGGTTGGATTTGAACTGAGGTCTATTCTGACTCTAGAAACCAGTTTTCTTTTCACTATTTTCTCTGGTGGCCCACAATATATACACAAATATAGGTAGGTATATATGGTCAAAGTCTATACTTTAGATGTTCCTGCCTCTTTTTTCCCCTTCTGAAAGATTAATGAGCCACTTTATTTTTCTATCCCTTCCCATTCAACCAGTAATTCTCCCAGTCATCTGGAGAAGCATTCCTAGCCTCTATCTAATCTGACATCAAACTTGAAAGCCCCCTTCCTATTCTTCACCATAATTTCTATGGCATTAGCAAAGATTTTTTTGCCTCTGACATTTTATTAGTAATGTGACTATGAGCCAGAAGGTGCAAAGATCTCTGAAGAATTTCTTTAAATACCACCTTAAAGGTTTATATAATGATAACTGTTTGAGTCAATTCATAAGAGATTTCACTTTTAAATTCACCTTTTTTTGGGGGGGAGGGGTCTATAGCCTACATCTCTCCATTGCTCATCTAAATTTGCCTATTGTGGAAAGTGCTTCTGCTAATTTCTTCCATATAATGTTTTGCATTCCATGTTTATGAAAATCTAGTGTTATCTTTGACTTCTATAGCTCTCTGGCAAATTAATCAAACATTTGCTGATTGAGGTGGTTTGGGGCACTTTTAATCTTCTTGTGACTATTATGCATAAGGAAAATGACTAAAAATGGTTTTAATTGGAATTAATTTCTTCACTTTTACCAATTTCTCACTTTTCAGAGCTAACAATTTGTTTAAATTGTGTGGTTTAGTGTTGTAATTGTATGCTGTGAATATTTACTGTCTTTTCTTATAATTTATTTTCATGTTTATTTTATTCATTCAATAATCTGACATGATCAAGTAGTTGATTATAAAATAACTGCCATAATAGTAATCCCCTTGATTATTAGGATTTAGGACACTAAACTTGTAGTCAGGAAGACCTGACTACATTTGAATTTGAATCTTACCTGAGACTCCTATTAGCTATGTGACCCTGAGTTAATGTCTTAATCTCTCTGGTTTCAATTTCCTCACCTATAAAATAAATGAACTGTCTCATCAATCTAACATCCCTCCCAGATCTAAACTTATGATCCTGTGATAAACTATAGTCAATTCCATTTTTATGATGTTTGGTAGTAGGTACTATTGGCTTTGGATTCTTCTCTTGAAGAAAGTATAAGATCTTCTGAGGAGTCTACAGACTTTACATATTTTTCATTTCTTAATCAAGTCAATTCAAAAAACATTTATTAAGCACCTACTTAGTTCTAGGCTAACCTAAATTCTTGTAGGGTTACCAAAAAAATCTTGGACAAGTCATTTAATCCTGTATGTCTCAGTTTTCTTATCTGTCAAATGAGCTAGAAGAAAATGGCAAACCACTCCAGCTATCTTTGCCAAGAAAATGCCAAACAGGTTCATGAAGAGCTAGATATGCCTGAAATCACTGAACAACAAATGAAGCCAGGGAGGTCAGTGTTTGAAGCCAAGGAGGGAGAGCATTTTAGGGATGGGAGAAAGAGAAAATGTTGAGAAATGGAGTGTGTTATTAAGGAAGCCAGTGTCGTTGGATCAGAGTACACATAGGGGAGAAAGCTATAAAGGAAAGGTAGGAAAGGGCTAGATTAAGAAGGGCATTAAATACCAAAAAGCATTTTGTATTTGCTCCTAGAATTAATAAGAAGACACTGGAGTTTATGTTGAATGGGGTTGGGGAGGTAGGAAGAAGACATAATCAGAGTTGTGTTTTAGGAAAATCACTTTTGTGCCTGACTGGAGAATGGATTAGAGTGGGGGGAGACTAGAGTCAGGCAGATCCACCAATAGGATGTTGTAATATTCAAGATGTGAGGTGATGAATGCTTGCACTAGAATGGTAGTAGTGTCAGGAGAGAGAAGGGGTATATTTGAGAGATATTGCACAAATGAAACTAAGAGGCCTTTTCAACAGGTTGGATATGGGTTTAGGGCTAGGATGAGAAGAATCTGGATTACTACCGAGGTTGTGAGTCTGAGAAACTCTAAGGATATTTATTGCCCTCTGCAGTAATAGGAAAGATAGAAGTCCCAAGTTGTCTTTTCTTTTCCATTTTAATTTCCTTCACTCTAGTCCAAGCTCCCACCAACCTTATTAATAGACTATTCCAATGTGATTTTTAGTTGTGTCCAATTCTTTGTGAATCCATTTGGGTTTTCTTGGCAGAGATACTGGAGAGGTTCACCATTTCCTTCTCCAGCTCATTTTACAGATGAGCAAAGTGAGGCAAACAGAGTTAAGTTTAAGAGGCTCATCCAGGGTCAAATATTAAGTTTCTGAGCCTGGATTGAATTCAGGAGGATGACCCTTCCTGACTCCAAACCTGGCACTATTCACAGTAGCAACTTTTCCATTAGTCTCCCTGTAGATCTCTGTCTTGAAAAACTTCCATTTCTAATACATTGTAAACATGGTTTTCTGAGTTCAATCTTCTGTCTCTTAGGAAAAAAGCCCCAAATTAAAACCAACTAGCTTCAATTAGTCTAGTTTTCTTGCCTGTCAAGATGTTTTTAGATGGGGACTTTCGGGGGGTGGAGCCAAGATGGCGGAGTGAAAACGTGACTCTCTGCATCCTCCTCCAATCTTCTCTCAAACCAACAATAAAATAAGCCTCTGAACTGATCTTCAAGTCAACGAATCCAGAAATATTTGTACACTGCTTGCTGATATCTCTGAAGAACTTCATATCAGGTTTGTTAAACTCGGACAGAGGGGTAAATAGTGGACTTGGGTGTAGGCCAGAAGTGAGGGGTGGGACTCAGCTCAGCTCATCCTGGCAGAAACTCCACACTCCAAATTCCAAACACCTGGAGTTTATCTGAGGCACTCCGGACACTCTGCCCTGATTGGGGGCAGGTGTTCTGGCAAACTTGCCTTGTTTAAGAAGTAATTTGGATTTAGTCCTAGCCCCCATCGGCCCAGCACCTTAAGTTAATTCCATGAATTGCCCCAGGGCAAAGATCTTCAGCCATTATTTTTTCCGAGCCTTAAAGAGACATCCACGCTGTCTAAAAAAAATGAAGAAGCAAAAGAGAGCTCTCACCATAGACAGCTTTTATCAAGAGAAAGAAGGGATGACCCCAGATCCTGAGGTTCCTTTAGACAAAACTCCAAAGGAAGTCATTAAGGACCATCACTAGTCCCCTTTTCAAAAGGCCTTTCTGGAAGATTGCATAAAGAACCTCATAAGAGAGCTGGAGGATAAATGGGAAAATAAATTGAAATCAGTGCAAGAAGGATACAATATTTTGCAAGAAGGATATGATGCCCTGCAAAAGAGATATGAAAAAGACACAATTTATTGAAAAATAAAATTAGTGAAGTGGAAAAAGACAATAATGCACTGAAAAATAAAATTAGTGAAGTGGAAAAAGAGTGCAATGAACAAAAAAATTTAATTGGCCAGTTACAAAAGGAGCTTAAAAAGGTAACTGAAGAAAGCAACACTTTAAAAAGAAGAATTGAACAAATGCAAGGGAATGACTCAATATGACTTCAAGAATCAGTCAAACAAAAACAAAAAAATGAAAAAAATAGCAGAAAATATGAAATATCTCCTAGGAAAAACAACTGACTTGGAAAATAGATCTAGGAGAGACAATCTAAGGATTATTGGACTTCCTGAAAGCCATGATGAAAAAAAGAATCTAAACACTATCTCCCAGGAAATCCTGAAAGAAAACTGCCCTGAGATTGTAGAATCAGAAGACAAAATCACCATTGAAAGAATTCACCGATCACCTCCTGAAAGAGACCCCAAAATTAAATCCCCAAGGAATATCGTGGCTAAATTTCAGGACTATAGCACCAAGGAAAAGATTCTGCTAGCAGCTAGAAAGAAACAATTGAAATACCGAGGATCAATAATTAGAATCACACACGTTCTGTCAGCCTCCACATTGAAGGATCGAAGGGCCTGGAACCAGATATTCCGAAAGGCAAAGGAACTTGGATTACAGCCAAGATAACCTATCCAGCTAGAATGAGCATTATCCTCCAGGGAAGAAGATGGTCATTCAATGATATAGGTGAATTTCACCTATTTCTAATGAAAAGACCAGATCTGAACAAAAAATTCGACATCCAAACACAGAACTCAAGAGAAGCATAAAAAGGTAAAAAGAAAAGAACTCTTGAGAACTTTATTTCTACTATGGGGATACTTAAAGTTGGGGGTATAATTATCTAGATATTACTTTGGTAATATGAAAAAGAAAACTAGAGGGGGAAAGGTTGTCATACTGGGGAAAAGAGTGAAAAAGTGGTAAAATAAGATCTAAAAAAAAAGGAGATAAAAACAAGGTAAAATCTCTTGAAGAGGCAAAGAAAAGCTAATATAATTGAGAGAAAGAGGGGAGGGAGATGAGCATTGTGTAAATCTTACTCTCATCAAGTTGGGTTCTAAAAGTCTATATCAGACACTTGATTTCACATAGAAACTTGTCTGTTGCTAGAGGGAAGTGGGAGGGAAAGGAGGAAAAAGAAAGGGATAAACTATTAGAAGGGAAAATAGAAGAATCAGGGGAAAGGAGTTAAAAAAGGGGGAGGGGATCTAAAGGGTGGTGGATTGTTTGGGAGAGGGAGTCATCAAAAGCAAAGTACTGAGGAGGGGGAAAGGGAGAAAGGGGAAAGGAAAGGGGAAAACATAACTTGGGTAAATAAGATGGCAGGAAATAAAGAATTAGTTATTCTAACTGTGAATGTGAATGGGATGACCTCTCCCATAAAGTGGAAACAGATAGCAGACTGGATTAAAAACCAGAATCCTACAATATGTTGTCTACAAGAAACACATCTAAAACGTAGTGACACATATAGGATAAAGGTAAAAGGCTGGAGCAGAACCTATTATGCTTCAGGTGAACAAAAAAAAGCAGGGGTAGCAATCCTTATCTCAGATCAAGTAAAAGCCAAGATAGATCTAATCAAAAGAGATAAGGAAGGAAACTATATTTTATTAAAGGGCACCATAGATAATGTAGCAATATCAATACTAAATATATACACACCAAGTGCAATAGCATCCCAATTCCTAGGGGAGAAATCAAGAGAGATGCAAGAAGAAATAGACAGCCAAACTATACTAGTGGGGGATCTCAACCTTGCTCTCTCAGAATTAGATAAATCGAACCACAAAATAAACAAGAAAGAAACTAGGGAGATAAACCAATTGTTAGAAAAGTTAGGTATGATAGATCTATGGAGAAAGTTGAATGGAGACAGTAGGGAGTTTACTTTTTTCTCAGCAGTCCATGGAACCTATACAAAAATTGACCATGTGTTAGGGCATAAAACCCTAAAAATCAAATGCAGAAAGGCAGAAATAGTAAATGCATCTTTTTCAGATCATGATGCAATAAAAATCACATGCAATATAAGGCCAGGAGAAAATAAACCAAAAGTTAATTGGAAATTAAATAATCTAATCCTGAAGAATAAATGGGTAAAAGAGCAAATCATAGACACAATCAATAATTTCATCCAGGAGAATGACAATAAGGAGACAACATACCAAAATTTGTAGGATACAGCCAAAGCAGTTATAAGGGGCAATTTTATATCTCTAGATGCTTACTTGCATAAAATAGAGAAAGAAAAGATCAATGAATTGGGCTTATTATTAAAAAAAAACTAGAAAAAGAACAAATTAAAAATCCTCAATTAAATACCAAATTGGAAATTCTAAAAATAAAAGGAGAAATCAATAAAATTGAAAATAAGAAAACTATTGAATTAATAAATAAAACTAAGTTGGTTCTACGAAAAAACCAACAAAATAGATAAGCCTTTAGTTAATTTGATAAGAAAAAGGAAAGAGGAAAATCAAATTGTTAGTCTCAAGAATGATAAGGGAGAACTTCCCTCCAATGAAGAGGAAATTAGAGCAATAATTAGGAGTTACTTTGCCCAACTTTATGCCAGTAAGTTTGATAATCTAAATGAAATGGAGGAATATCTACAAAAATATAGATTTCCCAGGTTAACAGAAGAGGAAATAAATTATTTAAATAGCCCCATATTAGAAAAAGAAATAGAACAAGCTATTAACCAACTCCCTAAGAAAAAATCTCCAGGGCCAGATGGATTTACCTGTGAATTCTACCAAACATTCAAAGAACAATTAATTCAAATACTATACAAAATATTTGAGAACATAGGGAAAGAAGGTGTACTGCCAAATTCCTTCTATGACACAGATATGGTGCTGATAGCTAAACCAGGTAGGGTGAAAACAGAGAAAGAAAACTATAGAACAATTTCCCTAATGAATATTGATGCAAAAATTTTAAATAAGATATTAGCATGAGATTACAGAAAGTCATCCCCAGGGTAGTACACTATGACCAAGTAGGATTTATACCAGGGATGCAGGGCTTCAATATTAGGAAAACTATCAGCATAATTAATTATATTAATAACCAAACTAACAAAAACCATATGATTATCTCAATATATGCACAAAAAGCCTTTGACAAAATCCAACACCCTTTCCTATTAAAAACACTAGAGACTATAGGAATAAATGGGCTTTTCCTTAAAATGATCAGTAGCATCTATTTAAAACCATCAGCAAGCATCATATGTAATGGAGACAAACTAAAACCATTCCCCATAAGATCAGGAGTGAAACAAGGCTGCCCACTGTCACCATTACTATTTAATATTGTATTAGAAATGTTAGCTTTCGCAATAAGAGAAGAAAAAGAGATAAAAGGAATCAGAATAGGTAATGAAGAAACCAAATTATCACTCTTTGCAGATGACATGATGGTATACTTAGAGAACCCTAGAGACTCAACTAAAAAACTACTAGAAACAATTCACAACTTTAGCAAAGTTGCAGGATTCAAAATAAGTCCACATAAATCATCAGCATTTTTATATATTACCAACAAAGTTCAGCAGCAAGAGATACAAAAAGAAATTCCATTCCAAATAACAGATGATAGGATAAAATATTTGGGAATCTATCTGCCAAGAAAAAGTCAGGAACTATACGAACTAAACTACAAAACACTTTCCACACAAATAAAATCAGACCTAATCAATTGGAAAAACATTAAGTGCTCATGGGTAGGCAGAGCAAATATAATAAAAATGACAATACTACCCAAACTAATCTACTTATTTAGTGCCATACCAATCAAACTCCCAAGAAATTATTTTACAGATCTAGAAAAAATAGTAGCAAAGTTCATTTGGAAGAACAAAAGGTCAAGGATTTCAAGGGGATTAATGAAAAAAAGGCAGATGAAGGTGGCCTTGCTGTACCAAATCTAAAACTATATTATAAAGCAGAGGTCATCAAAACCATTTGGTACTGGCTGAGAAATAGAGCAATCGATCAGTGGCAAAGGATAGATTATCAGGACAATCTAGGCAATAACCTTAACAATTTAGTGTTTGATAAACCCAAAGACCCCAGCTTTGGGGATAAGTACTCACTATTTGGCAAAAACTGCTGGGAAAATTGGAAACTAGTGTGGAAGAAATTAGAGCTTGACCCATACCTAACACCACATACCAAGATAAGATCTAAATGGGTTCAAGATCTAGATATAAAGAGTGATTTTGTAAGCAAATTAGAGGAATGTAATATAGTTTACCTCTCAGACCTGTGGAGATGGAATAAATTTATGTCCAAAGAAGATCTGGAACTCTTAATTGAACACCAGATAGATAATTTTGATTATATTAAGTTAAAAAGTTTCTGTACAAATAAAACTAATGCAGACAAGATTAGGAGGGAAGCATCAAATTGGGAAATCATCTTTACATTTAATGGTTCTGATAAAGGCCTCATTTCTAAAATATATAGAGAATTGTCTCATATATATAAGAATTCAAGCCATTCTCCAATTGATAAATGGTCAAAGGATATGAACAATTTTCAGAGGATGAAATTAAAATTATTTGTAGTCATATGAAAAGGTGCTCCAAATCACTATTGATCAGAGAAATGCACATTAAGACAACTCTGAGGTACCACTACACACCTGTCAGATTGGCTAAAATGACAGGAAAAGATGACAATGAATGTTGGAGGGGATGTGAGAAAACTGGGACACTAATACATTATTGGTGGAACTGTGAACGGATCCAACCATTCTGAAGAGCAATTTGGAGCTATGCTCAAAAAGTTATCAAACTGTGCATACCCTTTGACCCAGCAGTGTTTCTACTGGGCCTATATCCCAAAGAGATCTTAGAGGAGGGAAAGAGCCCCACACGTGCAAGAATGTTTGTGGCAGCCCTTTTTGTAGTGGCTAGAAACTGGAAACTGAGGGGATGCCCATCAGTTGGAGAATGGCTGAACAAATTATGGTATATGAATGTTATGGAATATTATTGCTCTGTAAGAAACGACCAGCAGGACGATTTCAGAGAGGCCTGGAGAGACTTGCATGAACTGATGCTGAGTGAAACGAGCAGAACCAGGAGATCATTATACACAGCAACAACAGTGTTACCTGATGATCAATTCTGATGGACATGGCTCTCTGCAACAAAGAATTGTCTCAAACCAGTTCCAATTGTTCACTGAAAAAAACCATATACACCCAGAGAGAGGGATATGAAATATGGACCACAACGTAACATTTTCATGATCTCTATTGAGGTTTGCTTGCATTGTGTTGCCTTTCTCTGATTTTCTTTTTTTTCTTGTAGATAGGATTTTTCTTGCACAACTTGTCAAGTATTTCAACATTATTGACATGTAGTGGACTTCCTGCCATCTAGGGGAGGGGAGGGGACTGGGGGTAAAAGTTATAATGGAGAGCTTTGTAAAGATCAATGCTGGGGAACTACCCATACATATGTTATACAAATAAAAAGTTTTAATAAAAAAAAATAAAAAAATTAAAATTAAAATTAAATTTAAAAAAAATTTTAAAAAGATGTTTTTAGATGCTGACTTATCTATTGTTCAGAGGTCAAAAATGGGCCTAGTGGGCAACAATGCAGCCTGAAGCTGACAATTCCCTTGGGGCACTAATAACTAATAACATTTAAAATGACAGGTATTAATTCTTAGCCTAAATAGTGTAAGGTAAGAAGGAAGATGACTAATAATGAATCAACTTATAGAGAAATAATAAGTACTCTCGGACTTTGATGAGTTAAAGTCTAGTCTCAAATAAAATGTATTGTAAAATACTGAAAGAAAGGTAGATATCAATACTAAGCCATTGACAGAGAAATTAAGAAGATCAAAGAATAGGATAAGTTCTGCAAGTTTGGAGAAGGGCAGATATTTTACTGTTTTTTGTTTTTTGTTTTTTTCAAACAGGGAAGAGAAGATACTATATCCCAGTAAATTTGACTTTAATTTTTGGCAAAATTATAGATAAAAATGTGAAAAAGATTATTAACAAACATCTTAGAAAAATAATCAAGGATCATAAAAATAATACCTTAAGAAAACATGCTAGAATAACCTGATTTCCTTTTTTAAAAAACAATGGCTTTTTTTTATTTCCTTTTTGTACAGAATAGATAGAGTGATAGATCAAGGGAAAGTTGTAAATATAGTCTATCTAGATTTTAGCCCAGTATTTGATAAAATCTCTTATGATATTATTGTGGAAAAAGCAGGAAGAGGACACAGATTTAGTAAAAATAAAAGGAAAAAAAGTCCCTGCTCCTACTATTGTAGGTAAAGAAGTGTATCTGGAGCCTGCACATCTAGGATTCTAAATGTATATTCTTTTCAGAAACATTATTACACACAATAGGTTTTATTTATTAGCAGAAGATCATGCATGGGTTAAATCATGAATTTTGATGGGATAACTTAATAAATTAACCACCATGTAAATAACATTGTCTCTGAAGGGAAAGTTCCAAATGACTGATCTAAAAACAAACTTTTGGAGTATTAGCTGTATGAAATTTGAGCATTGTTTATAAGCAACCCTAAATTTATCTTCTATAAATCTGGATTTTTATGTAATGAGGCATATGTGACATATATTTCAATATAAAAATGTATTTTTAATTTAAAATGAACATATCAATAAACATTTTCTTGTAAAAAAAATTCTTTGCTTCAAAAATAATTCATCCTGTCATCACTTATAGTATGATTTAGTTCAAATAATTCAACTTAAATTACATGACAAGTTAAATTAACCTGTCGTGTAAAATTGAGGGCTCCCAGACTTTCACAGTTGATTATTTGGCCACAAAATCACAAAACTGGCTTAAGTGATTTGATAATTAAAAAAAAAACAAACAGAAAAATATACTTTGTAAATCCATTTTATCTTCAACCTACAAGTTAGGTTTATGTACTTGAATATCAAAAGTAATATTTCTCTTAGTGATTTCTTTGTAATGTACATTCTAATTCCTAAAGCATACTCAGGAGCTCAAAGTACAATTGGTCTCATCAGTGCCATCTATTGGCATGAATGTCTCATAAATTTTTGAACCAATACTTCTCTCATTGTTTTCTGGGGAAGCAAACACTACTTTTCTTCTGAATCCAAAACAAAAAAGCATCTTTCAAACAAGCAGTCACTAGAGATTTAGAATGGCAGCAGTTAATCACTCCAGTCGTTTTAGTAACAAAGTTAGTCCCAGAGAGCAATATACCAATTTTCATCCAAAACTTTTTTGTTTGCTATATCAGACTAAAGGGAAATGAAGAGAGGTTTCTACCACTATTTAATATACTTGATAACTTTTCAAAATTATTTTGTACATTATAGATTTTAAAACCATCACCTTTTAAAACTTTCCAGGTCCCAAGCTGGAAATGGGAAAATAGGAAATAGCCAAGAACCTATTTCTTGGCTCTTAACTACCATTCCTTAACCTTATGATTCTAAAACATTTGGACACTAATATCCAAACATAATGAATGAAAGTGGAAACAATTTCAGAAAACTGATACCTTTTAACATGTGATAATAACAGCTTACTTCAGAATTGTACAAGTAATAGTACTGTGGCTCCTCTTAGTGAAGAAAGCTTTATAATCAGATGGTGAAAACTGACTAGCATTCTGAAAGTCATGATTCAGAAGGACAAGTCTTTTCCCCTTAAGCCCTGAAAGAAATTTGAAATCTTGAAATCTTTGAGCTAAAAGGTAAATTTAAGTCTAGTCTGGGAGTTTTGAAAAAAGGCACATATATTCAATCTATGAGAGGGCAGAAGGGTAGCTAGGGGATGCAGTAGATAGAATGTTGGGCCTTCTTAAGTCAAAACCTAGCCTCAGACACTTACTACTAGCTGTGTGACCCTGGGTAATTATTTAATCCTGTTTGCCTCAGTTTCTCATCTGCAAACCACTTCAAAATTTTTGTGAAGAAAACTTCAAATGTGGTTAGTCATAACTAAAAGAGGAGGGTAGAGGACGGTGCTGGGATTTCAGGAGTAAAACAATAGTAGCAATGGTGGAGGCTATATGAACTTGGGCCCAACTGGAACTCATAGAACTAACATGAAGAGAAGAATTAGCAAAAGATCATAGAGAAGGTTTCAATAGAGAGAAGGGAAAGAGTCATTATGGATTGTCATATTCTTGCAGCAGCTCTTTTGGAACAAAGAACTTCTCAGACTGCAATTAAATCTCTTCTTCACGGACTGAAGGAAGTTCTAAAAGGTCTATTCTTTCCCCAACTTAATAAGGACTTTTATAGACATTTCTTATTTGCTTTTAGCTAAGCTGTTTTCCTGTGTTCTGATTTTGCTTCATAAAAAACCCCCATGATCTTCTATGAAGACTTGTATTGTATGTCTGTAAACTTAATCCATGCCAAGAAAAAGGGAATAGAAGAAGCTACGGATTATCTGGAAGACATAAAATTTAAATTGGGACAGAAAGCTAAACACTGTCTGAAGGTTAAGAATTTTCCTAACTAGAGGCTCTAAGCAATTATTATTTTTCTAAATAACTTTATAAACTTCATAAAATAGCCCCTATTTTAACTGAATTTATCATTGTAATAGGGCATGACTGATTCAAATATTAAACTTCTGATATGAAAAATAGGTAGTTAGGTGGCAAAGTGGTTAGGGTACAGTGCCTGGAGTCAGGAAAACTCATCTTCCTGGATTCAAAAACAGCCTCAGACACTTACTAATTGGGTGAGCCTGGGCAAGTCATTTAACCCTGTTTGCCTCAGTTTCCTCATATGTAAAATGAGCTAGAGAAGGAACTGATAAACCACTTCAGTATAGGTCTTGTTTTTTATGAAATTAGAGATATTAATGACACATTATAGTACTTGGTGCATTTATGGTTCCAATGTCTTTGCTGCAGGGGCCTGTCTATTAAAGCATGCAGCAAATTAATTTCATATGTAGTGCTATCTCTGTAATATTAATTTAGAATCCCTTTATTACAGTCAAAATAGCAGCTCCATCAATAACTACAATTGAATAGTTTCCCCATTTTTTTATTAAAGTAATGTAATGTTGAGGATATGTTTTCTCTTGTAAATATTTTCTTTAGTGTCTCACAAAGAAAGGCATTCTTTATACATTTCATTATTGAAAAACCAATTAAGCAAATTTTAATTAAGCCTAAAAATGTCAGAAACATCTGGATTTTCATCTGTTTAGCAAACCTCCCATAACTGAAAAACTTGCTCTGATAAATGTTTGTTCATTTATTGAAGAATCATAACTTTTTTCTATGCATGTTACAACTACATTTACTGATAAAGGAATATATTCGAATTTGTTGCCACAATGCTTTCTGTGTATTATTTTTAGCCATTTTTACTGTGGCAAGAAAAAAAAACTTTTCATGATGGCTTTTTTTGTTTTTGCTATTAAGTATAAAAAAACTCTTGAGAGACTTCTAAACTATTAGCATTTAGTGAGATGAAATTTCATGAAATACTGGATTGAATGTTATGTGACTTTAGTTTTTAAGTATATTTGTAATTTAAGTAATTTGTAATTTGTAGTCATGATGGTTTCATATTGTCATGTAATATCTCAAGGCATAATTTACACCTAAAGATGAGGTTTAATGTTAACAAGAGTAGATGTGAATCCCTAATTCAAATAATATTCTTAACAATTTTGATTTAAGTGAATTCTTATCAAATCTGATAATTTTTAACTTGATGGAGCTAAAAAACTAGAATTAGAAGCAGAAGAAGGCAGCATGGTGGCATATCAAGGATACAGTCATATAGTTGAGAAGATCTGAGTTCCACTCCCACATCAGATTCTGCGTGACCTTTGGCAAGTCTCTTAACCACTCTTTACCTCAGTTTATACATCTATAAAATGAGTTTGATTCGATGACCTCCAAGATTCTTTCCAGATCAAATTTATAAATTTCATCTGTGCCATTTGCTTTTGTGCCCATTACTATTATCTTCAGTCTGTGGATTAATTTATTTTTGTTAGGGTTTTTTGGTAGGATTCTTTTGAAGCCTCATCTTTTTTGTGAGTGTTGGGCTAATTAAAGCTAGATAATTTATAAATCCACGCAGATACACATGAACTGTAGTATGTCATAATACTCTGAAAATGGATGATTATTAATTCCTCTATATTGTAGAAACTCCCACTCTTCCTGGGGACACCTCCCATATGATACATGATCTTGAATGTCTGACATATGGATTAAAGTCATCAGTGTCAATCTATCTATTAAATATTAATAGAGCTTAATTTCCCTATTTTAAATGTAAAATGAAGTTCTATTATTTTGTTCTCATACTCTATAATTCATTTTATTTTTTCCCCAAGTGTATCCACTTCAGAGATCACTGTTGTACTAAATATTTGTATTAAGTTCCATAATTCTGGACTCTCTCCTTTCCCATAACCACTAATTTTCTTTCATCCCTAGGCTGATTTCTGGGATTAGTCAGATATACAGGCCTCAGTCCTCTCAGGAATTGGGTAAAATCTTCTGGTTAAAAGAGAGAAACCAAAGGAAATGTATAAATATTAATATTAAGGGGCATGGAGGAAAAGGAACAGGCTTAGGCACAATATATAGGGAAAAGGTGAGGGGACTCTAAGAAATCTTGGCAATTGTGCTAAAAGATCTTATGTTTGGAAACTGGCCAATGAGATTCCAAATATGTGCAGTATGCTCAACCTATTATATTCCTCCATATGAGTATCAGAACATATACCCTTTGACAATCATCTCTTTATTTATTGAGGTGAAAAAGGGCCTTTTCAATTGGCTGCTAAATCAGAACTGAGTGTGCATACAAAAGACTTCTCTGGGCCCAACTCAATGTCTCCTTTCCTTTTTTGCATCACAATAACTACTATAAACTTCATGAGGAAAGAAGTAGTAACTTCTCACTGCCACCTGCCAGTCTCCCCACCAGAGACAATATATATCCATGAATATGGTACCTCTTTATAGGTTTTCTCTTTCTCTTAGGTGAATGAGTATTTGAGATGGAATGGAGTAAGCCACAACTTTGTAAGATCTCAAAGGTCCAGGAACCAAACTTCATGTCAGAATTAGCACTCTCAGGGACCACCTGCAAGGTCCATCCAGTAGCGTGGACTTGACAATTTCAGTGTTGCAAATGCTCTAAGTTTGAGTTTACTCTCCTCGGACTGAGGTGGGATAGGGAAGTGTATGCCTGCTTGGAGGAATGTATTTGTACTTTCAGTCTTACTATATCTGGTCAATAATTATCCCTTTCATTAAAAGCAAATTGATATTAATTAATTAAATGATGTTGTGGCATTAATCAATAGTATGAATGATATTGAAGAAACAGTAACTGACACTGTTTAGTTGAAGCCCCTTACCCCATACTCTTAAGGGGTTTTGATGTATTAGCTTTATCAAGTAATGTTTTTGGCAGGTTGTACCAACCAAGGCATACTTTTGTAGGCCGTTGGCAATAGGAGTAAATGTATTAACAAGTAAGTGGCACAGTGGGTGGTAGAGAGCTAAAACTGGAGTTGGGAAGACCTGAATTCAGATCCAGCCTTAGACACTTTATAGTTGTGTTATCCCAGGTAAGTTACTTAACCTCTATCTGCCTTGGTTTCCTCAACTATAAAATAGGAATAACAACCTCCCTGAGTTGTTGTAAGTATAAGAGGAAATTATATTTGAAGAGTACTTTATAAACTTTAAAAAGTTATATAAATGCTAGCTATTACTATTATCAATATAAAACGAAAATATACCATGGTGACTTTGGTGAAATTTTAGTCCAAAGACAAATATCAAATCATTATTCATCACAATCTGAATAAACTCAATCAGATAATAAGTTGGCACCACTTTAGCTTAACTTTAGCAAAATAAAATTCACTAAAAGTGAATTTTGGTGAGTCACTAAATTTGACTCAAATTTATAAGAATTCAAGCCACTCTTCAATTGATAAATGGCCAAAGGATAAACTATGAAAAGGTGCTCCAAATAACTATTGATCAGAGAAATGTAAATCAAAACAACTCTGAGATACCACTATACACCTGTCAGATTGGTTAAGATGACAGGAAAAGATAATGACAAATGTTGGAGAGGATGTGGGAAAACTGAGACACTGATACATTGTTGGTGGAACTATAAATGGATCCAATCATTCTTGAGAGCAATCTGGAACTATGCTGAAAAAGTTATTAAACTGTGCATATCCTTTGACCCAGCAGTGTTTCTACTGGGCCTATATCCCAAAGAGATCTTAAAAGAAGGAACAGGACCCACATGTGTAAAAATGTTTGTGGCAGCCCTTTTTGTAGTGGCTAGAAACTGGAAACTGAATGGATGCTCATCAATTGGAGAATGGCTGAATAAATTATGGCATATGAATGTCATGGAATATTACTGTTCTGTAAGAAATGACCAGCAAGAGGTTTTCAGAGAGGCCTGGAGAGACCTACATGAACTGATGCTGAGTGAAATGAACATAACCAGGAGATCACTATACACGACAACAAGACTATACATTGATCAACTCTGATGGGCATGGTTCTCTTCAACAATGAGATGATTCAAAGCAGTTCCAATTGTTCAGTGATGAAGAAAGCCATATACACCCAGGGAGAGGCCTGTGGGATCTGAGTGTGGACCACAACATAGCATTTTCACACTCTCTGTTGATGTTTGCTTGTATTTTGTTTTCCTTCTCAGATTTTTTTCCCCTGTAGATATGATTTTTTTTTGCACAGCAAGATAACTGTATAAATATATATACATATATTTGATTTGTCATATATTTTAACATAATTAGCATGTATTAGACTTCCTGCCATCTAAGGGAAGGGGTGGGGGAAGGAGGGAAAATTTTGTAACAGAAGGCTTTGCAAGGATCGATGTTGAAAAATTACCTGTGCATATGTTTTGCAAATAAAAAGTTTTAATTAAAAAAATAAAATAAAATTTACTAAACTTGCTCAGATAAAGAAAACACAGAGGATTAAGATTTACAAGAAGATATACAAACATAAATGTTTTTGACATAATTATAAAAATGTAATTGATATTTTTTATTTCTATGACACATGGATTTATTTTTTAATTCATTTATCATTGGTGTGGGAGATGACTATGGTGTCATTTATTGTCTGGGGTCTATGAGAAGGCTCAGCAAAGTAGATGTACTAACTCTGTATTGGTCTTGGTGTGTTATCATCAAGCTTGAAGAGAGATGTTGAAAGGTCTCTTTCTGCTAGAAGTGCATGTAACTGAGAAACATTCAGGTTGTTATTATAAGTCACTTGATGCAGAAAGCATATGTAGTTTGCTGTTCATTCTCCCCACCTCTAAAAAAGACAAAACAAAACAAAACAAAACAAAAAGAATGCTAACCAGCTGGAAAGTATGCAGAAAACAGATAGTAAAGAATCTTGAATCTGTGCCATGTGAGCAGCTGAAAAAAATGGGCATGTTTAGCCTAGGAGACTAGAAGGATGAGAATAGGAATATTAAATACCTGGCAGGTTAACATACTGAAGAGGATTAAATTTGTTGTGTTTGGCCCCAGACGGCAAAACCAGGAAATGTGTGTGTGTGTGTGTGAATATGTCTGCTGCAAAGAAGCAAATTTAGATTGATGTTAGGAAAAACTTCCTGAAAAGAGTTGCCCCAAAATAGAATGGACAGTCTTATGAGATGATGGGGGTCTTCCCAACACAAGCCTTCCAAGATCATTCTTTCAGAGTTTAGATGATCATTTGTTAGATATTTTTTAGAGATTCCTTTTGAATTTGGACCAATTATCTAATCCATTTCAGCTATAAAAATTCTGATCCTCAAGAAATTGTTCTTTGTTGGTTGGAAGATTAATTAGTTGCAATTTGGCCTTAGCACTCTAGAACAGCAGAGTTAAAAGGGTCTTTAAGAGATCATTTAAAGGACACAAATATCAGAAAGTATAAAGAACAGATCTAGAAAACATCCCAGCGCAAATCCTGATGGGGAAATCCAATAAGAAGTTCCAGTGAGGAACACTAATCCATTATTGGTAGACTTGTGAAATGATCCAACCATATTAGAGTAATTTGGAACTATGCCCAAAGGGCTATAAAATTGTGTGTACCCTTTGAGCCAGTAGTGCTACTATGGTACTAATGAAGGATAAAGGTCCTAGGCTGTGTACTTATAGAGAGACAAGCAAGAGTAGTGTTGTGTCTTGGACTCCAGGAAAAAATGAAGGCTCAGTTTCAGTCTGAAGCCTGCAAAGAAAAATCCAGGGCAGAAATTTCAGACTGGAATCCAATTCCAGATTTTTTATCAATGAAATGAGAGGAAAAGAATTGAAAAATAAATGAGAGCTATGAAAGAAAAATTGTAAAGGGAATTAATAGCTTAGTACAAGATGAAAAAAATTATAAAGGTAATTAATATCCTGGTACAAGATGAACAAAACCATTCCCAAACAACAAATTCTTTGACAATTAAGAGTAGAGCAAATAGAAGCCATTAAATAAGAATTAAGTCTGAGAACTATTAAAACAGACTAAGACTTGAGTGTTATAACTGTTTCCTCCTAGAATTCAAAGGCTTTTTCCTAGAGGTGTCATATCCTTAATGTCTGAAATGGCAAGAAAACAGAATTATTAAATATGTATTTCTTATATCTGAAAAATACTTCCTTCAGAATTTAATAGATTGAGCCAGATAGATCTAATTTTAATCAAAATTGTCTCTTCTGAGGAAAGCTGATAAGCATTAACTCATTGTTCTCCAGGGAAATCTAGGTGACTACAAAGCATTGCTTGGATTTTCACTTCAGTCAATTAACATCATGTTTTGAATTGATGATTGTATACATTTTCTATCTGTATATGTTTCTTGCATTTGTATCTTTCACTTCTTCAATTTTTGTTAAAGCTTTGTTTAAATAAGGAAATATTTTTTTTGGTCACTTTATTTTCAAAAACATTTTTTCTTTAAAGTTTTGAGTTCCAAATTCTATCACTCTCTCCCCTTCCCCTTGCCTTAGAAGGTAGTCAGAAATGTTATACAGTATAATTATGTAAAACATTTCCATATTAATCATTTTGTCTAAGAAAACTCAAAAGAAAAATGGCATATTTCTATATGTATTCAGTCAATATCAATTCTTTCTCTAAAAATAGAAAGTATGTTTACCATCATTAGTCCCTTGGGATTATCTTGGACCACTATATTGCTGAGGATAGCTAAGACATTCATAGTTCTTCATAGAACAATATTACTGTTTACTATGTAGGATGCTCTCCTGGTTCTATTCACTTCATTATGCATCAGTTTATATAAGTCTTTCCAGGTTTTTCTGAAATCATATAAGGAGAGAAATACAAAAGAGGAGGGGGAACCTCTGTCTCTATTGCTTTGTTTCAACAAATAGCACATTTAATTTTTTAAAAAAGAAAAAATATGAACTATCTCATAGCAAAAAACAAATGACCTAGAAAAGAGATTAAAGTCATGTCCTCAAAAGTCACTGGACTATCTGAAAGTAAACCAAATAAAGAACCTAGATATCATATTTCAAGAAATCTTAAAACTGCCTAGATCTCTTAGAACCACAGAAAGAAACTTTTAGAAACTAAAAGAATCCACTGATTATCTTCTGGAGGGGGAAAAAAAAGGTTCTAGGAATATTACAGCTAAAATTCAGAGAGTGTCCAAGTTAAGGAGAAAATATTACAAGAAACCAGAAAGAGTTCAAGTATCAAGAAGTCAGTCAGGATCGCACATGATATAGCAAATACCGTTACAAAAGAGTAGAGGACATGTGATGTAATATTTTAAAAGGTAAAGATTCTATTAGGTTTACAGCCAAGAATAACTTTTCCAGCAAAAATTAGTATAATAATAAGGGAGAAGAAAAGGAAGAACAGATCTTTAATGAAGCAGACTTCCAAGCATTCTTCATGAAAAGATTAGAGCTATGTAGAAATTTTGAATTTCAAACATGAGTTAATAAAAACATTAAAAAAAAGTAAACGTGGATGAACAATGATAACTGATTAGACAAAGGTAAATTGTGTATACTCAAATATGGGGAGATGATTCATTTGTTCCCTCCAGTATCTTCAGGGGTCATAGAAACTCCTGGGAACAGTTCTATTATGTCTTGATTTTAAAAGAAAAATGCAAAGAAAGGGGAAGAGGAATATACGGGGTTGGGGAAGGGGAAGGGAAAAGGTTAGGAAAAGTTGTCACATAATTAGAGTACACAAATAGACATCCATAAAAACAATGGGGAGGGGGAGTAGTCAACCCTGGACCTAATTCTCATCTGAACTGGCCAAAGGAAGAATAAACACACAAGCATACCTAAACAGAGTTGGATACAGAAATATTTCACTCCTCAAGGAAATAGAAAGGAAGAGGGAGAAGAGGGGAAGGGAAAGAACAGTAAGGGTAGATTAAGAGAGAGATTAGTCCTAAGTAAAATAAACTTTAAGGATTTATAAAAATATTTACAGCTCTCTTCCAGAGGGGCAAAAAAGTATGAACCTCAGAGAGTACTCATAAACTGAAGAATGGATGAACAAAATATCATATATAAATGTGATGGAATACTGTTGAGCTATAAAAATGACAAAGAGAGTGATTTCAGAGAAACCTGGACTTATATGAATATTGTTAAATGAATAGAACTGAGAATTTCATACAATAACAATATTTTAATGACACTTATTATTATAATGATCAAACATGATTCCTGAGATTAACTCATAATGAAATTTGCTACCTACTTCCTGAGAGGTGGACTCCGAGAGAATGAGATCTTTTTTTTTTTTTCTCAAAATGGCCATTGAGGAAATGTTTTGCTTGGCTATATATATAGAAGGGTGAGGTGAAAAAAATAAAATATAATTTTAAAAATTCCATTGGATGTTACTTAATCTATAAAATGAGGAAATTGGGACTAATTAATCTCTTAATATCCTTTTTAGGCACTAAGCACTAAATGAAGTTCTGAGAGAAAAAAATGGTATGCCTCCAATTAGTGGTACACCTGATTAGCAATAGACCTTGCATTTGTAATGTTTAAATATGATAAAGCATAGAATTTAGTGATTCTAAGTCAAATATCTAGGAAACAATCTTCCAGGCCTTTTTAAAGTTGATGTAATTTAGAATGGAACCAAGATTATACAGGAATCATGGATTCAGAGTGAGAAGGGACCTATTCTAATCCTCTTAGAGTAAGTCAGGACTAACTCAGGGCAGGCTAGAAGTTTAAGCTTGAAACTGTAAAAGAAATTAATCTCATTTTGTTACGGTTAACAAAAAGTTTGGTAGGCATAGCAAAGAAAAGATATTGAAGAAAGAAAGAGTTTAGTTTCAGTGGGATGTATCATCCTTGCCTTTTTGTTGCTATTCATTGGAAGTTTGAAGATTTGTTTAATGATGGCTTTTTGGATGCAGACCACCAAGAAGCCATGTCAATGCAAGTCTTAGGCTATGAGGCCAGTCGTTAAGGATCCAGGTTAATTTCAACATCCTAGAGAAAAATTTGTCTATTCTCACAAGGGCTCAAAATATTACTTCTGGCACATTTTTATATCTAAGACAACCTAGACTCAGAGAAGTTGTTTTGCCCAAAGTTACAAAAGTAATTAGTTGCAGAGCTAGTTTTTGAACCCAGATCCTCAGACTCCAAACCTAGGTTCCTTTCTACCATACTACATTGCCCTCAAAATAAACGATATATAACTATATATCGTTTATTTTGAGGGCAATGTAGTATTATCTATATAACTTGTGGATATTCTGCTCGGTATTAGTAAATGAGAATCATATATGACTTATCTCTATAACTTGTAGATATTCTGATCAGAATTAGGAAAAGAGATTTGGTCAGTGTGTGAAATTTTGTTACAAATGAATAAATTGCTTGTAATTATTGTGTCTATTTTGATAAAATAAATCTAATCTGATATATATAATGGCAGGTGAGGTGGATTTAATCCTCATTTTAATATTACAAGTTGAACTTTTTTTTTGGAGCAATATTCACTCAGTCTAAATTAAAGGTAATTGAGAAATCACTCATGACTCTTCTTTAAATTGGAATTATTAATTTTAGGCCTGGAAGAAAAAAATGAGGTTATTATAGTACCACCCAATTTCTAAGTAATACTAAGATTCTAGGCATTTTATATCTATAGTAAATGTAGCAACTATTGTTAAATGAAGATCTTTTCCTTTTTATTTTTTTGTTTTCAAAGTATTTTATTTTGCCAAATACATGCAAAAAGTTTTCAATATTCACCTTCACAAAACCTTGTGTTCCAAATTTGTATCCCTCCACATCCCAAGATAGCAAGTAGTCCTTATAGGTTAAACATGTGCAATTTTTCTAAACATATCTCCATATTCATCATGCTGCACAAGAAAAATCAGATCAAAAGAGGATAAAAACATGAAAAAGAAAAAAAAAAGCCAAGCAAACAAACAAAAGTGAAAATGCAATGCTTTGATCCACCTTTAGTCTTCATAGTTCTCTTTCTGGATGCACTTTCCACTACAAGTCTGTTGGAATTGCCTTGAATCACCACATTGTTGAGAAGAGCCAACTCCATCACAGTTGATCATCACATAATCTTTTTATTGTGTACAATGTTCTCTTGGTTCTGCTCACTTCAGTCAGGATCAGTTCATGTAAGTCTTTCCAGGCTTTTCTGAAATCAGCCTGCTCATCATTTCTTACAGAACAATAATATTCCATCACATTCATATACCATAACTTATTCAATCATTCCCCAGTTGATGGGCATCCACTCAATTTCCAGTTCCTTGCCACTACAAAAAGAGCTACTACAAATATTAAATGAAAATTTTTCATGGAATAAGCATTCAAAAACATTTCAATAGGTGCATTCAAATACTATATTGCAAATTTTCATTACTTTCAAATACTCAATTAGATCTGTGATGGATGTCATAGTTTGAAAAGTTCCTGCCAAAGATGCAGATTGTAATTTATTCTTACTTATTCCATTCCTTATCCATATTCTCATTAAATTCCACTATGGTTGGAGCTCACTCTATCCTGAAGGCTTTCCTCACTTTTTGTATTTAATGATAGTAGTATTGGAGCACTCTGGCTATGTTGTCCCTTGCTCTTGTCATGTGATAAGCCCACCTTTTCTTCCTATTAAAACTCCACCATGACATCCTTTACTGTTGTTCTTCAGAGGCCCTTAGTTATATATTGCACCCTAGTTATAACTACCACATGACTCTCCTCCCCATTGCCATGTCTATGCTACTCATATTTGATTCTTTGTAGCAGTGCTAGCAACACCAGTAAACTAATATTGAAAATCTGGGTCTTGGGTTTCACTGGAAGTTTTCAGGGAAGAGGATTGTCAGTAAATAGGTTTTGTTTTTCCTGAAAGCAGTCAGGCCCTTCTCCTTTTCAACCCCGAGTTCAGTTCATTGTTCATGTATACGATCTTTTTGTATACATGAAGAGAGAATGTTGGACAAAGTCTATAGACTATATCCATTCACATGCAAGTTGAAATCTGGGAAGAAAATGTTTTTTTCCCCACTTAGTCTTTGCTGTGGAGATGAACAGGCTAAATTATTTTGAGTGGTTACAGCAATAACAGACCTCTTTCAGGAGGCTCCGCTAAGTTTTGGAGATTGAGGCAATTAGCACAATCCCATTTACAAACAAGAATATCTGGAAAACACCATCATTCATGGGGGATCCCTTTCTTGATCTGGGTTCTGTGTTGAATCATATCACAGTGGCAAGTGTAGATCTCCTTGCTTATTTGACTTGATATTAATTACTGGTCACCAAACAGGGATATTTCTGTTTTATATCAATAACAAATAATCCTGATAGATGGGAGTTTTGTTCTATGGAATCAAAATGGATTTTTTTTTCCATAAACAATTACAATGGCATCTTATATGCTCTGCATCTAAATAGTGCTTATGAAATCTTGTTTACTTGCTACTAATGCCCTAATTGATTCAGCTCAATTATGGTATAGATTCAATTCAATCATGGTATAGATGATATTTTTTTTAAGAGATGGAATTTTATTTACTTGTTATTTCAGTATTTTGTTTTTGCAAATTCATGTAAAGATAGTTTTCAACCTTCAATATCATAAGACTTTGGGTTCCAAATTTTCCTTCCTGATATAGGTTAAATATGTGCAATTCTTTTAAACATATTTCTATATTTGTCACATTGTGCAAGAAAAAAATTAGACCAAAAAGGGGAAAAAAACCTTAAGAAAAAAATAAAAACAACAACAACAACAAAAAAAGGTGAAAATACTATGCTTTGATCCATATTCAGTCTCCATAGTTTTCTCTCTGGATGCAGATGGTATTTCCATCCAAAGTGGTATAGAGGATTCCATCACAGACCATAAGGTACTTTTAGATTTACTCTCCCATATATACAAAATAAGTTTACATTAGCATGAAACAGAAGATATTAAAGCTTAAGACTACACTAAGACTTTCGGAATTCCCCATAATTGTGGAATTATGAAATAAATATATCTGTGAATCTTGTGTATTGGAGGCTCTATACATTTTAAGCAGCACTTACCATGCCTACTTTCTAAAAGCCATTATATATTGATGATTATTTGAAAATTACTAGTTTCTCAAGGAAAAAAACAATCAAACTAATTCTATTCCTTCTGAGAATACTTAATAAAGTTACATGTCTCAGAATGTTCAGCTGAGGTTAAAACCAAACACTCACCAAGAGAAGATATTTAATTTGTATTGAGGGTTTCATGGAGTTTTTTGCTTACTCATTTATAACTGCAAGTATTTCATAATGAATGGACCAGTGAAAAGTGAGGATGATAACTCTGAACATTTGATTCTTTATATATCAGATAAAATCATAATGCACAATGATCTCAGAAAATTGATTCTGCATATGATCATTTTGAAATATTAAATTTCCAATAAGATGATTTGAAAAAAAAATTTTTAATAATAAAAATGCTATAAACATTATTAACCTAAAGAGTTTGCTGGGTTTAGATTTCTAAACCAATTATTCTAACAATGCTATCTAATTTGGGTACTGAGTTCTTTAAGTAGAAAATGGTCATTGCCTTTTGTAGTTATATGCTAAAAAAAGTCTGAACCACTTTGTCATTTATGTGAAATTTAATTTTCTGATAAATAAAAGCATTGTAAAAAAAATTTCCCACAAATTAATTTATATATAAGGATTTATTTAGAAGTATGTAGTCTAATGGATAGTGTTAGACAAAGAGGAAGGAACACCTGAATTCAGATCTTGCCTCACATATTTATTAGCTTTGTGACCTGAGGCAAGTCACTGATCTTAGAGAAACTTGATTTCTTTACTAAAGGGCGACAATAACAGTACCATTCCATAGGGATCAAATGAGAATACTCTGAAGCACTTTGCAAATCTTACAATGTTATATAAATATAAGCTATTAATATTGCTGTATTTATTCTATTTATTTAATTGTTGAATTATTTAATATTGAATTTAACATACATATACATATACACAAAGAAAATTCAAAGCATAAGTAGTAGTTTCACCCTTTAATACTCTATTTTGTAAATATCTCACCACATACAATCACTCTAACATAAAAAAAGAATAGCACAACAATAATACAAATAATAAAGATAAATGACATCAATGATGAATGAAATCTCTCTGGAAATATACTTAAACAATATTTCCAGGTTGCTCAGTGTCAACCTAACACAAAGGTTTTCATATTTAATTTATTATCTTCTGAAAACAGAGGCTTACAAAATATTCATGCATAGTGTTTACAGTTTTTAATCAGGATTTATTTGTTTTTGTTTTTAACACATTAGTGACAGTGGGAGGGGGGAAACACACAATTCTAATTTTCTTCAAGATTTAATTTCTTATTCCCAGGTGTTTTGTGTTCAATTGGATCATCTGATTTGCTACATACAGTGTCTTTAGATGCATTGATGGCTAAAGTAGGGAAAAAAAATACTGCTTTAGATTTTATAAAAACTAAAAAATTCTCAACAGTATTTTCTAATATAATGATAACAAGAATAGCTAGAATCTAAATGACCACATGCTAGATCCCAATTCAAGCTCAGCTGAGATGACTAGTGGACGTGAAGGGGAGTTTTGTTTCCAATCCTGGAGAAACTATAATAGGAGTTCTGAATTTTGAAACATTTCTGAAAAGCTGACCCAGGTTGCTGATGATGAATCCACAATTTGTTTCATTAATATCTATTTGTTTTGCTGCACTGCTTCCATCAAAGACATGTTCCCACTGAGAGGGAACAGTCACAACACTCATTGGCTTACCCTTATTCAATGATTCCACCTGCTACTTCTATTAAGACATTTATTTAGCATTCCCCTTTGTTACCTTGCCCCAAGGCCAATCTGGGCTTCTTTTCTATGTCAGCATTTCATAAAGCTATGTTCTATGGAATTTTGATGATCAACAAGATATGACTAAAGTCATCACTACTCTGTATTATCTACTCCTATTAGAAAGTATGTTCTTTGAGGTAGAAAACTCGGTTTTGTGGCCAGACATACAACTAAGTGCTCAATAAATATCTAATTTCATTGATGAGTTCAACATAAACTAAAATGTTAGTTCCACTTTAGAATGTCCATTAAACTCAAAAAGTAACTGGAATAGGAACTAGCATTTTAAAAAATAAATTCAGGTTTTTGTTTTGTTTTTTTGCTGAAGCAATTGGGGGTAAGTCCAGGGTCCCACAGCCAGGAAGTGTTAGGTGTCTGAGACCATATTTGAACTCGGGTCCTCGTGACTTCAGGGCTTGTGCTCTCTCTACTGTGCCAATTAGCTGCCCCCCAGGTTTTATTTTAAAAAAAATTTTTGGAGTATAGAAATATTAAGAAAAAGCAGGTAAATCCCTTTCTGAAAGTATCCAAATGGGGTTTTTTATTTGTTTTATTTTGGATCTGTGATTTCATTATGATGAAGAATTCCAAGTATGGAAACACATTCTAACACTGAAGATCAGCACCTTCTCTATAATCTAGAGGAATTCCTGAAGCACTGAAAAGTTAAATGACTTTCCATGGTCACACACAGAAGTAGGTCTTTTTTACTCCACAATCTGCCCTCTATCCTTTACACTATGCTATGTCTACACTAACAAAACAACTCACATTGACATAGATCTCTAAGTTTGTCTTCACAGGGTCACAGAATTTAGAGTAAAGGATCATTCAAGATTATCTGGTCCAATATTCTCATTTGAGAGATAAAGGATTTGAGGGACAGAGGGCTTAAGTGACATAACCAAAGGAAATACTACTACTACAAAGCAGTTCTAGAGTTAGATCTCAAGTCCTGATTGATTTCAAATCCATTACATTTTGACACATACTGTCTTTCTAAAGTTCACTCTTCCCAACAACAATGGTAGGCATAACCACAAATTTAGAGCTAGAAGGATCCGTAATGGTCATCTCTTCCAACACTCTTGCTTTTACAAATGAGGAAATGGATGCTCAGAGAGAACCTATTTGCTCGCAGTCACACAGATATTTATTTACTGGGAGCTAGTTTTTTTCATTTTTCCACTGAAGACAGTCATTATTGTGAAGATAAAATGAAATGGAAAGGTGCAACAGAACTTTGAAAAAATAAATATTTTTTATACATTTAAGTCAATCTATCCACAAACCCACTTACCTCCCCAGAGAAAAAGATGACTAAGCATTTTTGTTCTATTCATTGCTTCAAGAAAATATACTGCGTCCTTTCCATTAGCTTACTTTCTCCCTTTAAATCCTACATACATACAAGGTTCTACTTGATAAATGGTTTCAGCAATGGAACTAACCTGAGAATGATTTAACTGGGCTTTCGATTCTGAAAAATCCGGCATCAAAAACAATCTTGTCAATTTCCTTTGCTTTTGACACCACAGGAGCTACTATCTCAAATGTAGGTTCTTCCTGCCTAAGTTTTTCTCTCATTGAAGCTTTTAGAGCAGCCAGACGATTTCGAGCTGCAGTTCTTGCAGCTTCATCCTGTTTTGACTTGCACTTTTCAACTGGGAAAGCTTTCTTCTAAAAAGAGAAAAAGTATGAAAGATTCACTTCTATCTTACAGTAAGAAATTCAGCAAATATTTTACTTAAGATATATTGTATGCAGATTACTGTGCTAAATTCCGGCTAGAGCAACAAAGGTAAGGGGATAGGAAAGGGTTCTTGTTTGTACAGAATTACATTTTGATAGGGGGGAGTTAAGACAAAAATAAAACCCACAGATAACTATGATATATGATAGAACAATAGTTTATTAAAATGATAGAAGATAAATTTCATCAACAAAGGGGTTGGAGAGGGGAGATCAGAGCTCCGTCACTGAGAAAGTGGTATTGGAGTTGGTCTTTATTAAAGGGTTTTTTCCTTTATTTTTCAAATCTGGGCTGGAAGACTACTTGTTGGAAATGTTTTAGAAAAGAAAGCTATCTTGGCTTAGATCCAACTAGATGATCTCTGAAGTTTGTTTACTTTTTTACTTTTGTGAACTTTTGATACACAGATGCAGAAAACCAAATTCTTTCCTCCAGACTATTTTTAAGCTCTAAATGCTTTCAAAACCCATTATTTTGAAAAAAGAATGGCAATTGCCTCAATAGGGTGGTGGTTGTGAGTAAAGAAAACAAGATTTAAATGAGAGATTTTATGGATGCAGGAACAAGATTTAGGGACTGATTAGATTTGTGGAGTCTGGGAAAATGAAGAACTGAGGATAATGGCAAGTTTACAAACCTGAGAAATTAGAGGATGGTGGTGCCCTTGACATTAATAGAGAAATTCAGAAGTGGGTTGGATCTGGGAGGAAAGATAATGAGTTGTGAATTCGGAGATGCCTACTGAGACATCTTAAATGTCTAATAGGCAGTTGGTGATAGGCATTTGGAAGTAAGGAGAAAAAGACGAGAAAGAGACTTTGGTTAAATATATGGATCTAGGAGTCATCTGGACAGATAATCATTAAAACTGTGAGAGGATGATGTTCCTAAGAGCATATAGTTGAAAAGAGGGATCATAAAAATCCTGGAGTACAATTACAGTTATCAAAGGAGATTGAGAACAAGCTCAGAGAAGAACCAACAGAGTAGCATCATAAAAACTCATAAGACAGAAAGTGTCTGGAAGAGTGATCAACTCCATTAAATGCTATAGAGAGGTCAAGAAAGAAGAGTACAGAAAAGAAGATATCAAGTTTGGAGAACATTGGTAACTTTGTAAAGAATATTCACTTGTGTACTGAATGAGGTTGGAAATCAGGTTGCAGAACATTAAGTTAAAAGATGGAAAGAGATCAAAGCAATGTAAAAATGTAGGAGTTTGGCTGAGAAAGGGAAGGGAAGGGAGATATAGGATAATGGCAAAAGGAAATGATAAGTTCCAGGGAAGGCTTTTTTTTTTTTTTTTTTAAATTATGGAGAGTACCTGGCCTTGACTTTTGATAGCAAGGAACTAGTAGATAAAGAAAGATGGAAATTAGGGGAAAATGGGATAGATGATATTGTAGGCAATCAGCTGGAGAAGTTAGGAAGGAATGGTATCTAAATAATGTAAAGGGATTGGCTATGACAAGAAACATGCATAGATGGCATTTGTATATCTTCTTTCTTCTACTAAGTCCCTAAGGGTAGGAATCTTATTTTGCTGGGTACTTTGCATAGTGCCTTACACATATTAAGTGTGTGATAAAGGTTTGTAGAATAATTCTATTTAGTGATGAAAAATAAAATTGTCTACTAAATATTTTTATAGCTGAATAATAAAAATATTTAAGTAAAATGCTATAGAAGAGTTGAGACCAGATTTTGAGGTCATTAGCTTACCCGAATAACTTTTTGGTTTACAGTATTCTTTTCTTGCCATTCTGATTCCTGAAGCTTACTCAGTTTTTCAAACTTTTTGCTCACATCTTCTACCTATTGACAGACAAAATTCAATTATTTATAAATCTATGACAACAATGACTGATTAAACAACTCCAATAACATTAAGATCCTTATGAATAGAAATCACAATCCAATATACTTTTTTTTTTTTTTTTTTGCTAAGGCAATTGGGGTTAAGTGACTTGCCCAGAGTGACACAGCTAGGAAGTGTTAAGTGTCTAAGACCAGATTTGAACTCAGGTCCTCCTGACTTCAGAGCTGGTTCTCTATGCACTGCACCACCTGGCTGCCCCTAGCAATTCAATATTCTTATAATGGACAATTAAAATCTGTAGTAAAGTTATGGAATGAAATATTGAATAATTGGAAATTTAGGCCCCAACTTTAACTATTTCCAATTCTGTAGGAACTTGGATTAGTCATCTAACTAACTAGGTGTCTTGCCCCAACTGCATCAGACAGGAAAAATACCTATTACCCATCTAGTTTCCAATCACAGTAGTGACATATAAATAAATATACTAACGGCAGTACAAGATAATCTGAGAAAATACATGTAAACACAGGTAATAAAAGTTATTAGTGACTGACTGGTACTATCAAGTTAAAGAAATAAGAAAATAATATCTACAAATTATTCCTAAGTAACAACAAGTTTTTTTTTAAAAAAAAAAAAAAATCTAATTAAGGGATTTAGAATAGTGATATTGTATCAGTGTGCAGTTATGTTTACATTTCCAAAATACACATAAAGAATTATGCTTCTGAACAAAGTTCCTTTGGCCATTTCTTTATCCTAAAATGGCAGATAAAACCTTCAGACTTTGAATTCTTAATATCCTTGGAAAGAAAGTACTATCTAGAAAAAGTTCAAAGCAGTACCCAATAGTACTCAATTTGAAATTCAACTTTAAACATACTGTGACTATGGATTATTATTGCTCTTGGAAAAATCCAGACTCCTTTTCCACATATTAAACATTATTACTATGTTAATGAAGCAAAATATATATATTTTGAGTTATATTTCCAAAAGACACTACTCACTTGAAAATTAATCATATCCCAAAATCCATCCAGATCCATGCAAGTAATCTTCTTTTGACCACAATTATGCTCACAACCATTCACCAATCCTTCAAACTGTTTGAATCTTTCACTTATAAGGAGTCTTGTTTGACCTATTGTTGTGCGAATGAGATCTTTGGCTATTTGAAAAAGAGATTTAAAAAAAAGTTCATTTCACCAAGCATAAATACATAGACTGAAAGCTGCCACTTGACTGTGCAGTAAAGATTCTAAACCCCAATTTTCTTCATTGGGGGCAGGAGTTATGGATGGAGGAGTTATGTGAGGTGGGAAGAGGAGGTCCAGACCTGCAATATCACTGGTATAGGAAATTCATTCTACCAATACCAATATAGACAGGCAATTATTCTGTAATTTATAGTGTTAGATGGCGAAGTGAATAGAGCACTAGTCCTGGGGTCAGGAAGACCCCAGTTCAAATCTAACCTCAGACACTTATTAGCTGCAACCCTAGCCAAGTCACTTAATTCTGATTGCCATTAATTTATACTCTTAGAAACCTGTCCTGGGGAGGGAAGGGAAATTATTAAGAGAGTAAATGGCTTGTCCAGGGTCACACAACTAAGAGGCTAATTGTTTTTTAAATCAATCAGGCATTTATTGAGAACAATCTTGTGGCTTCCTGTGGAAGAAAATGCATGAGATCTGCCAATTAGTTTAATCAGACTATTTCTTGTTTTAAGAGGCTAATTTGGCAAGGGGTGGGGGAAAACGAAAGGAACAAACATTTATTAAGCACTTACTTATGTGCCAAACACTATGCTGAATATTTTATATTTACTATCTCATTTGTTCCTCACAAAAGCTTTAGGAGGTAGCTGTCATTACTGTATCCTTTTTATTGCTGAGGAAAATAAAATATCTAAGGGATGAAATGACTTTCCCAGCTTGAAAGTGTCTAAAGCCTTTGAACTCAGGTCTTCCTGAGTAGACACCGTGCTCTTCCTGGGAAGTAAACTGTCTAATAAACAAGAGGCAATACGGAGTCACTTGGACATCACTGTATGAGAATGGGATATGGATGACATGATCAGATGTGTGCTTTAATAAAAATATTTTGGCAGTTAAGTTGTGAACAATTTTAGTTGAGTGTAAAGCTTGAAGTCATATTACTGAGGCAACAAATAAAAGTGGCAAAAGGTTTAAGCCACAGAATAATTTTGATAAAATGGAACAAATCATTTATGTGCTATTAGTTATATTTCACTCTAGCAGAGAAATATGAGAAAATCAATATTTAAAAATACAATAAAAAAACTTTTTAAATAAAAAAAACCCCACTAAAATAAATTCAAGACCATACTACATAAATGATGTCTTCTTACCATCATCAGGAATATCCAGTGTCAACTTCTTTTCCCATTCATGGCAGAATCCTGTTAATCTCTCAGTTTCTGATTGAAGAATATGTCTATTTATAATAGAAATATTTTAACTTTATAACTGTTTCCCTATTCCCTAGTAGTTGAATATAATTAACATTCCCATTCATACACAAAATGGGATGGGTGTGTGTATTAGGAATAAGCATTCATTTGTTTCAATGTAAATATTTTTAAATATTTTATACACAGAATATAGTATAGAATATTCAAATTTACAATTGAAGTGACATTAAGCAATTGGAAAATTGGATACACCTTCACTATAACATCAACCTTGAAGAGAACAGTAAAAACAAAAACCTCCATCAGTTTTTAATGTGACACGTCTAGATTTGCTCTCTATTATTTCTCATGGGGATCAACCTAGTCAGAGCAGTCAGAACATTACACATCTTGAATTTTATTTCCTAGATAAAATGAACTATCTTTTCCCAAAGTTATCCTGTCCTTTCTGATATGAATACTTTTGCTCATATTTCTAATGCACAGAACATATTTCTCTTCCTTTTTCCACTTATTCAATTTCTGTCCATCCTTCAAAACCTAACTGAAACAGTAAACCCTCAATGAGGCTTTTCATGAGATTTTCTCATGGATTTCTACCCTTGACATCTCACCGAGCACTGCTTTTAATATCTTTTTTTCTCTTTGGATGTTTTTTTTTTTTGCTAAGGCATTTTAGGTTAAGTGATTTGCCCAGGGTCACACAGCTAGGAAGTATTGAGTGTCTAAGACCAGATTTGAACTCAGGTCCTCCTGACTTCAGGGCTGATGCTCTATCCACTGTGCCACCTGGCTGCCCCTTTTCAATGTAAAATTTACTATTACATTTATCAATGTACATTATACCCCAAATGACTACAGGCTCCATTGGGGCAGAGATGAGATCTCCTTCCTATTTTATCTCTCATCTAATGCTTGTCTTCTGCATAATCAATATTTCATAAAAGATTTATTAAGCTGAATCAAAAATCTTTAGCTGCCAAAAATCGAAGTGACAAACCTGAAATATGCTACATCATGTTGTGGTGGTGGTGCTGCTTGATGTTCATTTATTTCAAACAAAGGGATAGGTGAACTTAACAGAAGGTTACATGAATTTATTTTAGTATCTCCATTTTCATTTGAAATATGATCTATAATTAAAAAACAAAACAAAACAAAACCCCCAAATCATAAGTATGAAAATTCAAGTTTGTAAAACAGTTTCCCTCTGTGGTAACTAACTTTCACAAATCTTTTGATTTTTCATTGTTATTTTCTTCCCCCAGAGGCAGCAGGTGTGTGTATGTATGTATGTATGTGTATAAAATGTGATATTGAGGTACTAAATACATCCCAAAGCTCTGTCTCTTGGTGACTTCATTAGCTTAATTCTTATTTTATTTTAATTTTTATCTCAATATTTCATTATTTAATTTAATTTTTATCTTGATGTTGATGACACTAGATTAAAGCTCTAGTTTTTCTCTTTGTGCTCCAGTCCCAATAAATCAACTGCTTATTGGCCATTTTAAACTGGATGTCTCAAATTCAACATGTCCCAAAACTGAATGCATCTACTTTATCTCCCTAATCTGTTTAGTATAATTTCTAACATGTGATTTAGGTCAAATACCAAATAGATCAAACAGATTAAAATTTAACCAATTCACTTATTATACCTTTATTCAGGACTTCTTGCGATCTTAGAGGACTTTGCAAATCAATCAAATCTTGATGAACTGGGGTATTAGAGTGAGTTGTACTTTCTTTCAAAGTTTCTCTTTTCGTTTCCTGAGAATTATCACTAAAACAAACAAACAAAAATTACTTTTAGGTAATATGGAAAATAAACATAACTTCATATACTGATTTCAAAGTTATATATTATTTAAAAATTTTACTTTCTTTAAAAAAATTTATTTATGGGCACCTTCCATATTTACTATGAATCAAAGAAATTCTAAGATTCATTAGCATCTTATTGGAGTACTAAAAGGAAACTTGTTCAAATTCACTCTTTGTGACCCCATGTGGGGAGTTTTCTTGACCAAAATACTAGACTGATTTCCTTCTCCAATGAATTGGGAAAACAGAGGTTAATGATTCAGAAACTTCTTTTGAACTCAGATCTTCCTGACCCCAGTCCCAGAGTTCTATACAGTAAGCCATATATTTGTCTCTGAAGATAGGAAATTTACTAAAGAAAATTACTACTCTGGACTTCCTGCCATCTAGGGGAGGGGAGGGGACTGGGGGTAAAATTTGTAATGGAAAGCTTTGTAAAGATCAATGTTGGGAAACTACCCATATACATGTCATACAAATAAAAAGCTTTAAATAAAAAAAAAAAAAAAAAAAAAAGAAAATTACTACTCAATAAAAGATCTTTAATAACGGAAGATAAAATCACTGAGGGCCACTGCAAAATAACTTTGTAACCATCTTGTTATCTTTCCTTTCCTTAAAGTATCTTGACACTTGTTTTCTTATTTCTAGAGGCAGTGGGTGCTCTTTAAGAACAGAATTCTAGAAATAGGCATTCCTGAAATGTTACTATTACAACAATTGTGCTTTCCTAGCAATTGTTTCTGGCAGTACTGATAAGCAAACAAAAACTTGCATTGAAAACAAAGATTGCATTGAAGAGTAAGACTAACTCTACCTTCTTTCAGATCCCACTCAAAAAATCCGTAAGGAAAATGTCCTTTTACTAGAATCTTTGGAAGGATAAGGACAAAAAACACTCCCATGAATTTAAGAAATTATAGTTAAGTAGCATTTATTAAAAAAATAACAACAAAAAGAGTAAACAAAATGTCACTAATTTCTATCACAAAACTTAGCAAAAAGTAAACTACAATAAAATAATTAAAATTAAATTCTTACTCTTTAATTTGTAAAGGACTCCAGAAAAAACCAGGTGCCAAACAAGTTTGACCTTTTACTGGGGAAAAGGATTTCATTCTATAGTTCACTAGATTATCTAGTGGTTGAAAAACAAAATTTTCAGGTGCAAAGGAAGATTTCCCTCTCACTTGAGAAGCAACATTTATCTCTGGTAAATAGTCTTTTCCAAGAAATTCAGCAATTTCTTCTGTTGGCGATTTTCCAGATTTATGAGAAGGTCCTTCAGTAAGTGGGTCCTTTGATGAATTTTCTTCCCCACCAACTTTGGAAGGAAGATCCTAGATATAAATAATAGTAATAATGGGTTAACAGTTACTAGGTTATGACAAGTTAAATGAATGGATAAGGGTAGAAGGCCATAAATAGAGAGGTAGCAGTAAGTTTGGAAAGAGATTGAACCCTGGAGTACCTTGTATAAACCTGGGCAACTCAGAATCTCTCGGTGCTTCCAGGCATCTCTCCACAATTAAGGTGAAGCACTATTAGCAATCTGTTTCTTTGCTGGGAGTTATCAATGCCAATGGAATTTCAGACCTTCCCTCTCCTCAAATAAATTTATCTGTAATAGACTCAGTGCTGTTGAACATTCATTTCAGGTTTCCTAGCTATTATGCTCCAACAAAGTGATTTCATGTGGTTACCAATTCCAATGGTGGAAGTGTTGTGCACTAATCAAGGCATTATAGAAAATCTTGGTAACCTACATATTTTTTTTTCAAATAATTGTCTTGTTATTACCTCAGAATTGTCTTAATTTGTATTTCTCTGATCAATGATTTAGAACATTTTTTCATATAAGTAGAAATGGTTTTTAATTTCTGTCTGAAAATTGTTCATATCCTTTGACTTTAGCAAGTGGAGAATGGCTTATAGTCTTATAAATGAGTCAATTCTCTCTATATTTTAAAAATGAAATCTTCATCAAAACCTTTGATACCAAATTTTTTTCCCCCAGTTTTTTGCTTTCCTTCTAATCTTGACTGCATTGGTTTTATTTCTACAAGAACTTTTTAATTTAATATAATCAAAATTATCCATTTTGCATTTCATAATGTACTCTAGTTCTTTTTTTGGTAACCTATAATATTATACAACCAATTAACAACATGATCAATACTTTCTCCCTTTTCTTTTAAAATGTTTCACTAAACACATGAAGGGAAGAAAACACAAAGCTTGGTACTACAAAACTGTCAAAACCTGGGCTATTGGAATTATGGGACAGGTTATAGAACATAAAATGGATCCAGTTTCTTTTTTATCTATTTTCATATTCCTTTTTGTCCTCTTACCAATCTTCCTCTGTTATAAAAGCACTGATGATAATAAGAATAGGAACTGGACCTGTAACTTCATTGATACAAGGAATTCACAGATGAGATGCACCCATCAATGCAGGCTGACATCTTCTCAGCAACTAAAGAGTTTTAGAGCATGGTGATGATCTCACACACATCATGTGTGAGAGGCAAGAGCTGAGCCCAAATCTTCCTAGTTCATATTACACATGTATAGTTGTTTAATCTGAATGCTTTAAAACACCTAAAAAATCCCAACCATGTACATACCAGACACTAAGCTAAAAACTAGGAATACAAAAAGAGTGAAAAGACAGACCTTACCCTCAAGGAGCATACAATCTAATGGAAGAGATATGTAAACAAATATATAGAAAGCAAGCTATATATAGGATCAATAGGAAATAATTAACAAAAGGAAGATACAAGATTTTTTTTTAATTTTTTTATTTTATTTGCATAACATATGTGTGGGTAATTCTTCAACAATAACCCTTACATAGCTTTCCGTTACAAATTTTTTCCCCCAACTCCCCACCCCTCCCCTAGATGGCAGGATATCCACTACATGTTAATTATGTTAAAATATTGGCAAATTGAATATATGTATACATATAGGAAGATACAAGATTTAAGAGGAATTAGGGAAAGCTTTCTGTAGAAGGTGGGATTTTAACTAGATCTTAAAGGAAGCCAGGGACGTCAGTGGTTAGAACAGAGAAGGGAGAGAGCATTCCAGGTCTGGAGGACAATCAGAAAGACTACCTAGAGTCAAGACATGAGTATCTTGTTCATGAAACAGCCATGATGCTTTATATTTAAGAAAACGTCTGCAAACATGACAGTTAACTTAATCAAACTGGCACTGTATTCTCAATTTTTGCTTTCTTTTTCCAATAACTTAGGTATTTGAGATTTCCAAAGGCATGTCTCCCCTCTACCATTCAACAAATATTAATTGCCTACTGTGTGCCAGGTACATGCTGGGAACACAAAGACAAAAACAAACAAACAAAAAAACCAATTCTTTAAATAGTTCCTTTCCTTTAAGTTACATTCTCCTTGAGGTTGGAGGCAGGAAAATATTTCAATGACCTCTGATTGTCATCCCAGTTCCAAAATTCTAGGATTTAGTGAGGAAATAACAATGAATTTATAAAAAAAAAAGTCTAGCTAAGTAAAAAGGAACATCATAAAATCTCAGACCTACATAATCTTAAGAATTAAGAAACCATGTTGGCCAAATGGTCCAATCTATACTTGAAGAATAAGCTATATGGCTGGTTTCTAGCCTTTGCTTGAAGATGTCCCGTGGTGGGGAAGTCACATCCCTAAAGGTCACACATTGTTTTGGGGGATTAATGATACAATATTATTTGATTCTTTGATAGATTAAATTCATACCTTTATTTTGTTGGCTTTAAGTTCAATCTTTGGAGGAGGTCTTTCTTCAGTTGGTGCTTTTCTTTCTAGTTGGTTTTCTAAAATATTAAATAAAAATATTCAATTTCATTTGACAAAAGTTATTATAGGTAAATAAATATGCTTTTATTTGAGAGGGATTAAAGCAAATTATAAAAATGCATTATCTTGGAAGGATTGTCATTGAAGCATCTACTATAAAATGGGGATGAGAGATAAGCTAATGCACTTTAAGCTTTCCTTTAACCTCTTTTCCTTATTCTACAATTAAAAAATAAAACACACATACACCTTTCAATTTGAAATATTAACCATACAAAAAGTGACTAGAATATTTCAGTTTATCTGATAAATCTATGATCAACATTTTACTCACCATTAACAAGTTTTTGCATTGGCCTTCTCACTGGAAGAGATGAAGCTAATTTAGGGATCTGCTTTGCTGCTGATCTAGTCACTCTCATATCTTGTAGGGCTGTGATGAAAAAGTTCTTTTTATTGAAATCAAATTCTACTTGGAATACAGTAAGCTATTCTTGTGGCAGTATCAACACATAGTTCCAAAATCTTCATACCTTTCCTTTCTTTGTTAGAATGGTGTTCAGAAGTTGGCTTCTGGCTAGGTTGAACTGCTTCCATATTGTGCCCATTGACCTGGTCAACATAGATCTATTAAAAATGAATAGGTGCTAAACTGAACTCTTCCACAAAAACTGGCATAGGTTCAGATGACTTGAACATACAAAACATAAATGACAACAAAAGCCAATAGGATAATAAAGGATAAATATAGAATCTTAGTGTTGGAAGGGATCTCAGAGGCCAACTAGCCCAAATGATAGCTAAAGAAGAAAATTTTCAACTATTTACCCCATGAGTGATCATCCAGCTTTTGCTTGAAGACTTAGAACTCATTCCCAAGGCAATCTACTTTATTTAATTTTTAAAAGTTCTTCCTTATACTGAATCGAAATCTACAAAGCTCAGAGTCATATAGCAAAGGAAGGGAATCGTCAACAGAATTATCAGGATAAAGGGAGAAGAGAGCAGAAGTCTGATAGACATATGAGGGAAGACTAATTGTTTGTGGTTATCATCATTAGAGTCCTGTGATGACTAGCATTTTAAGAGTTTAGCCTGTCACTGGTAACAGAGGTACCTTTCATGCCTCCCATAACTCTTGTGTGTATGTACACACACACACACTAAACCTTAGCTAATCTGGATTTTGCCACACCCTGAAAATGTCTTACATTTTCTACTTACATGTTATTGGACCTGCTTCTCAATCTCCTTGCAACACCCTCTCTCTCTCTATTCCATCTCTAACTGCCAAAAGCCTGCTCATCCTTCGAGCCTGCTATATCAGTGATCTCTTCTTCCTTCAATAAACACTGTTTCACCATTCTTGATACTGACTACATAACTTATGTTCCCCTCTTAGATGGTAAGTTCTTTAAGGACAGGAAGTAAAGTATATTTTTGTGTTTCCCTTCTCCAGCACATAGCATGATCCCAACTCATTTAATTAATGAAATGAAATGAAGGGCTTACTATGTGGCCCTTGGAGGTTAATTTCTTGGAGGTTAACTGTTCATTTATACCTCAGATTACCCACAGCTTCTACCAGGCTAGAATTCAGAAGATCCAATTCTAGTCTCACCTCTGTTATGACCTTGGTCAAATTACTTTACTCTTAAGCCTTAGTTTACTTATCAATAAAATAAAGATACTACCATATATTCTTCCTAACAGAGCTGCTTTTCAACTTCAACTCAAAGTTCAAGTGAATCTGTGATCTCATTGAAATGTAGTGATATAAGATTACAACACATCCAGTGTGACTTGTCTATGTTGCTCTAACAATTCACCACAAAGGGAATCCACCCACCATCTTGGAGGTCTTCCTCACTTTCTTATACCATAATAAAGGCACCAGTGGACACTATGGATGTTTATCTTTCATCACTCTTGTCATGTGACCAACCCATCTTCTCTTCCCATTACACAAATTCCTCATGACATCCTTTACTGCTATTCTTCTTCAGTTCTTTCTTGGTTACATCTTGTAGACTACTAACACTCACCATTTGTCACCATTGCCCTTGGTTCTTTGAAGGTAGTACTGTTCTGCCACACTGAAACATCAGTAAAACTTTTAACATAAAAAGAATGGATCTTTGCTTTCATAGGAAGCTTGGGATGATGAAAGAGTTGTAATTTCCCCAAAGCAATCTGCTCCACTTGCCTCCTTTTCAATTCTAAGCCCAGCTCATTGTCAGGCTGTCTGTCCCAGAAATACCTGAGCAAAATATCTATCAAAGCTTCTGTTGAAATCTGTGCAAAAGATTTTCTTAGTCTCTTTGATCTCTCCTATGCAATTAGACAGACCAAACTCCTTTGAGTATTTACAGACTAAGAGGCTTCATAGTGCCTTGGAACTTGATACAAAAATCACAATTCCATCTGTGAGCAGAACCACCTAGAGAACTTCATATCAACATGGAATGTCTTGTTTCTTCCTTAATTCCTCCTCTTTAACATTCTAATTTAATATTTATTTTTGACATTCTTAAAATTTTGAGTTCCAAATCCTCTCCCTCTCTCCCCAACCTTGAAACGATATCAATTATACCTGTGAAATAATATAAAACATTTTCATGTTAGCCATTTTTTTAAAAAATAAAAAATTTTTAAAAAGTTATACTTCAATTTGCACTCAAAATTCATCAGTTCACTCTAGAGGTAGATAATATTTTTTTTCCATCATGAATCACAAGGAATGTGTTCTTTATCTGAATTCCATCCTGGATTGCCTCTATCACATCTGGTGAGCATCCATCTCCTTATTTTATGTCTCATTTGATGTTTTCTTAGAGGGCCAATCAATAGTGTGATTTCTTTTAGGACTTCCAAAGAATTATGAATAATCTTGATGTAGAGATTAAAAAACCTTGCTATAAGAGCTTCTATGGCAGTTTTGTTCTAGAAATAAAATAATTTTTTTGAAATCAATAATAAGCACAAAAAGATCTTTCTAACGATCTATTGTTGAATACTACTTGCTTTCCTTGTGATTTCATTGTTTAGCACAGAATTTACATGTAGTAAGAGCTTAATAAGTACCTTTCCATTCTTTCATCTTTTTCTCATTTTTCTTTAAGAAAAATTTGTTTTTATCAATTTTGAGGAGTTGATGGTGAGACCGTACAAAGACAGCTAACTAAGGGATAACTCCCATATCAACATCAAGTCTTTCTTAAAATGTAGTCAGTTCAATTCTTTCTAGTATTGACTTAAGCTTTTTATTTTTTAAGAAAATGTTCATGATATAGAGGCAGGAGATTTCAATATAAATTGTCAATATTTAGTTTTGTTTCTTATGAACCATATTTTCACACATTTCTTTCTATCCTTAGTTTTTTTTTTCAATCTTTACATTACTCACCAAATATCAGAATGTATGTTTATTAATAGGTCTTATTAAGTTTTATATAGAATTTGATTAGCACTTTAGCAACTAATGTTGGTATAAAAACTGCAATTATTTTCATGGTGATCTTTTTACAAATACTTGTCACTAATATGGCAATCTGCAACGACCAAATCTTATTATAGCAGTTGAAGGGCTAATCGGTCTAAAATTTTCATAGAATTAACAGTTTTACAGATGCTAAAAATCTACAAGGAAAAATCTGAAAATTTATACTATTTCTTTGAAAAGACAACAAAGAGATTTCATAAACTCATTATTATACCTTTGGCTGTTCCATATGGTCCTTGGCCTTTGACCTTGTGATCCGTACAGAGGTCTGAATAGCCTAGAGTAAATAAAAAAATTTAGAGAAAAAAAAATCTAATATTCAAGGGATGTACTTCTGGGCCCTTTCTTTTTATTTTTTTAATTAAATGTTCCATCTTTTCACTCCTATTCCATGAAATTGAGAACAAAAAGAGATTCTTCCCATCTATTTAGGTTTTTGTTTTCCTGAAAAAGGAATAAATTCCTCAGAAGTAAAGCAGTTTTACAACTTTAGTAATATTTTCTTTATTTGTGAGGTTTTAAAAACTAAGTTTCTACATGCAGTTTCACAAATTACATCTTTATTTCTTAAAATATTTGCTAAATAAGCAATTATTTCAAATAATTCTAAGGTATGATTTAATTGGTCATATCACTCAGAATCAGAGAAATGCGAGTTAGAATGGACCTTAGAAGTCATCTAATCTGATGTCTAACTAAAATAGCATTCTTAGATGGCTAGCTAACTTTAGCCTTAAGATGTCTCTTTCGAGGGTAGGGGATGGAGGGGGATCCACAATTTCTTGAGGCAACCCATTGAACTATCTTAAATGCTTTTAAATGTTCCCTAAATCAACCCTAAATTTATCTATTTCTGACTTCCAGTTACTGCTCCTGCTTCTGTCCTTTGGGATCAAATACATGTCTACCAACCCTGCTTCCCCAAGTCAGTTCTTCAAATACTCCATTTGGGGAAAGGTACTGGTGTAACTGCTTTAACCTTCATATTCTTCTTATCACTCAAAGATGAGAAACTTGCTCACTAAGTAAATGTAAGAATGTTAAAGGCAAACATAAATTTAATAAATTCTGTTCCACTGAAGCTTTCTTGGATCAAACATCCAATTCAGACAAATCAAAACTGGTGTTTATCCCACCTACCATAGTAGCAAAAATCCTGACTTCTACTCCCCTTATCACCAATCCCACTGAACTCTCCCCCTGAAAGTTAAATTTTGTTATTCTAATAATTCAAAAAATTATTATGTAGGTGTCAGTAGCACCTACAAGTCATACTTAATACTACTGGAATCTGATAGACTAAATGACAAAAAGTAGATTTGAGATTAGAAGGATAGGCAAGAGCAGCTAAGTGGCACAGTGGATAGAACACAGACCTTGAAGTCAGGAGGAATTAAGTTCAAATCCAACCATACTAGCTGTATGATGTTAGGGAAGTCACTTAACCCTGTCTCCTCCTCTCTCCTTTAACCTCTCCCTTCCCCCCCAAAAAGGATAGGTAATATTTGGGTTGCCTATTAAAGTTATAGTTCACTCATGAATATAACACAGCATGTTTTAGTCCACACTAACCTAGATAATGTACTGAATAACATTATAACTGATTTTAACTGTTTAAAAACAGAAAGTAATTTGACTACTCCGATATCATTATTAGCTTTAAAAGGGTAAATTAAATTTACAAATGACATGATCCCAATTTACTTGAATCATGAATTAAATGAATTTTAGATAAGCATAAAAATAAAATACTGTAGCATTGTTATAATTATGTGTTTAGGGAGTTTACTATCATTACACTGGACATATTGAATACCTGTCCTATTGAATGGGCTCAATGTTCTCAATCTACTAATCTGTCTCTTATTGTAGCAGAGAAGGCTATTTCATAGAAAATATGTGGTTTACATAAAATTAACTTCAAAAGATTAGTAATCCACTTGGACATGCCCTGAAATTCTTTATGAAACTAATGCAATTAACCTATTAAATATAAATGCTAGATCCTATTATTTTAGCAAAAGCTTGGACTAGTGAAGTTTTAAAAACTTACTATGTCCTATGTGAAGTAGTTACTCTCTTTAATCTGTTATAAAACTGCTTCATTTATATTTCAAGATTTGTTCCAAAATTCTAGAAAGTCATTTGGGAAAAATGCTCAGAGTAGTAACACAATCGATTCCCATTATTTTTATAAATATGTCACTTTAGTTTAGTCTTTCATTCCTGAAAGGAGGGGGAAGGAGGTGCACCTATTCTCATGAGATACCTGTCAAATACTGAATTAATTATTTTAATGGCCCCTCTTTGTATCTCTTCTGTTCTAATTTCTTTCTTAAGGCCGAGAGATCAGAATTTATATATTCTAAGTATACGAAGATTCTATTTTATCTTTGATTCTTTTCTACATATGCTATTTCACTTAAAACTATCTGCTTTGCTTTAAATATCTTTCTTAATGATACCCACTATTTTGATCTTTTTGGCCTCATAATGCAAGGTTGAAGGCTTTACAAAAAGTCCAAAAAGACTCCAAGAATATAACTAATAGATCATTAGTGTAGAAGGATTTTTCTTTAAAAATGTGTTTTTATATACAAAAACTAACAAGATATTTTCTGCCTTTATCAAATAACTCTGTGATGTCTTCTTGCAGTTTATGCCCACAAATTTGGCATTTCAATATCTAGAAGAACTTAGTATTATCTGAAAACATATTAATTGCATGTTCTCATTTCTAAATCCTTTTTTAGCAAACAAAAGAATAATCAGAGAGAGCTCATTAATCTTCCACTCAGTTAAAAAGGCCTATGTACGGCATTAGGCATTTCCTACTCAAACAACAGCTAACATAAAACATTTCTGTAGATGAAAACTTACATGCTGATTCACTGAAAATAAATAGTAATTCTCTGGCAAAGAAATGTGTCAATGCTATTTGAAAGTCTTAAGAATAATAAATTAAAATTTAGAGTGACTAAATGGATTTACTTTTGCCTTCTGGAATACTATTTAAATTTAACCTACAAATTCTACTACAGCCTATTCAACATTATTTTTTGGTTAATTCTTTATTTCTACCTGCATTTTAGACTTTTGAAATTATAAATCCTGATACTTCTAGTGTCATTCATTTATTTTTTTGTCTTTAAAAATCTCATTTCTTAATTATGCTCCTTATAGAAATAGTTATCTTAGAAAAGAAACTTCCTATCAGCCTCTTAATTCATTAAGTTAGTTTGCACACATCATTTCTGATCATTAAGAGGTAGTGTCAGTGATCAGAGCACTAGAGTTGGAGTTAGCAAAACCTGATTTCGAATCCAGCTTTAGACCGTTATTAGCTGTATTATCTTGGGCAAGACACACTTAAATTTTAATTGCTTCAATTTTTTCATCTGTAAAATGGGGATTATAATAGCCCGTTCTTCCCAAGGTTGTTGTGAGAATCAAATGAAATGATATTTAAATAGCTTTTTTTCAATCCTTAAGGCACTATGTTAATATTAGTTATTATTAGTATGCTATTATTTAAACTTTTACAAAGATACCAGTTAGCTCATTTTTGTCCATTTAAAATGTCATTTTACCTTCTTTGGTTCAGGTTTCACTGTCTTCTGTCCTGGAAAAGTTCTAAGAAATTGTGGTGGGTCAGGTTTATAAAGCCCAACTTTAAATACTGTTCCCCGGGCTTTCTCTCGCTGTTCTTTCATTTTCAGAAGCAGTTTTTTTTCTTTATACTGCTGAAGCATCTCCTTTCGCTGATCACTCAACATTTGGCGTAGACTATTCATAGTTAACTCTTAAGGCAAAAGAAGCAATACAACATGGGAGATACTTAAAAAGAAGTGAAATCAGATACCATGACTTGGTATGAAATTAGTTTACACAGCTATATATCTTAAGAAAAGTTACTCCTAACTTTTTACATTCTCTGTCCAACCCCAATTATGCTGCCTTCAGTTAAGAAAAAAAGCTAATGTTTTATTGATAGTTTTAAAAACCCATTATGATCACCATCCAACAAAATACAACCTAGCTTCTTTACCTTATAATTTTACTGAAAACACATCCTTAAATACATCAAGTAGTCTTATTCTTTCCAGATTCAGTGATCTTTTCTCAGTTCCTTATTGGAAGCCATTGAATAGCTTCTTCTTGACATTTTCTCTTCCTTTCCTAAAATGAATCTTCCTCAACTCCATTTTGTCTTTGATTCCCTTCTACATTCCCTCTCTTTTTCTAAGTCCCAAATTGTAACATTCAAGTCTTAGTTCCTGGCCTTCTGTTCTCTTTAAATGTGTTTCTGTATGTATTACATATACTTTTAGTATATTACATATTATTACATATGCACACACCTTTTTCTACTGGAAACCTAATTCTGATTCATTGCATCAAATGTTACTTCAATACTAATGACTCAAATTTATATTTGAAATGCTTCTTAACCAAACTCTAGGATTAGGTACATTAATGCTGCATCTTCAATTACTTGGCCATCTCCACAGGAAAGTTTTACACATCCAATATATTACAAATGGAATTCATCACTCTCTCTTCCATTCCTCTCCAAACAAAATTTGAATTCTTCTTTCATATTCATGGCCACCACTATCTTCCCAATCACCAAAGCTCAAAATAGATTATTGACTTTTCCATCTCTTGAACAACCTATCAAGTGCCAAGTCCTTCACATGAACAATTTTTAAAATCTTTCTATCTCTAGCATAATGCATTGCATCCAGTAGGTGGTTAATAAAAATTTACTGAATTGAATTCCTGTATAGTAGTTAGTGGCTGTTGTTACTATCATCCATATTTAAAAACCTTTCAACCAAAGTATTTAAGTGAAATATTTTGAAGCTCCACCTTCTCCACAGCAGGATCAATTAGATCAATTTCTTAAGTTTTCCGATGACTTTCCAGCTACAATAAGTTATACTCACTTAGTTTGACAGTGTCTTTCTCCAGAATGTTTTCAATGGTCTCATTCAGTGGAGGAAGATTCCTGTCTTCTAAAGCTGTGGTATTGGCATCTATTAAACCAAAGTGTCTATTCTGTTCAAATTTCTTATGTCTGTTTTCCTTCCACGTAATTGACTTCCGGCGAGCAACTTTGGTTCTTAGCATTTCTGTGCTTGCATCCCTTCTGTAGCGATCAGGAACTGATGAAGATGCCATCCTGTTCTAAAAATAAATAATCCTGTTTATTCTTAAATGAATATAAACAATAAGTTACTGAAATCTAGATTTTAAGGTCTATAATTTGATGTTACTTAAGGATTTATCAGCACCCAATATTTCTGACCCATCCCAAGTGACAGCAATATAGTTTATTTGTATGTTAGTAACACTAACAAAAACCAAGAAGTAACAAATCAATAATGGGGACAAGTTTTAATTTCTAAAGCTTTTTATATTTTTAAAATTTGTTCAAGCTTGAGAAAATGGAAAAAAGAAGAATGTGGCTTGATAAGGGAGAGAGAGGGGGGTAGTTGACTACTAATGCTTTTTGTATGGTTCAGGAAATGCCAAATGGGCTACCTTTATTGTGCTTTTCCAATATCTTTTCATAGAATTTTGAGGATTGATGAAACGTTGCCACACTCTGGATTACAAATTACTATTTTCCATACTGAGTAGTAACAAATCACTGACAATTCAACAAATATTTTTTTTTTAATTTGCAAAACATATGTATGGGTAATTCTTCAACATTAACCCTTACAAAGCTTTCTGTTACAAATTTTTCCTCCCTACTCCCCACCCCTCCCCTAGATGGCAGGATATCCACTACATATTAATTATGTTAAAATCAAATAATAATTCTTAAAGTGTTTTCACACACAGAAAGAGCTTGTTCTTTCTCTGGCACTAAGACTCTTCAAGTTTAGGTGCCTAGGCTTTTCCTTGCCTAGGTAGGACAATATCTCATGCATCTGAAGCAAAAGGAAGTCAGTTGTATAGAAGCAATCAAATTAAGAAAGAAATAATTAACTGGGGTGAGAAAACCTATATAGCGTGTTTCTGATATCCAGATTAAATATATAGGAATGATAGTCATCCACCAAAAATAAATGGTCAAAGGATATAAGCAATTTTCAATGGAAGGCATCAAATAATCAACAGTCATAAAAAAAAAATGCTCCAAATCATGAATAAATACAAATTAAAATAACCCTGAAACTTTATTTCAAATGTTATCACTGACAAAGATATTAAAAATTACAACTTTTGGAACGATTGCAGAAAAACATGCACAATGATAAAGCTGTGAATAGGTACAGCCATTCTGGAAAGCAGTTTGGAGTAGGTCCCAAAAGTCACTAAACTATGTATGCAAACATACTCTTTGTATGAGGGAAAACATTCTATGTATAAAATATGTTTTTAAAACAACTCTAAAAGACTTATGAATTATAATCAGTGCCACATTTAACTAAGACTTTAGAGGTTTGATGCTATCCACATATTCATAAGTTCTGACAAGAGAGATAATGGAATTAGGGTAGAGAATGAGTCATATTTGTCTTAGCAAATGGATGTGATTGACTCCATCCAACCTCTGATAGAGCAAATATGGTAAAGAGAACCTAGGAAATTGCCTGAGTTTTTCCCAGTTTCTATCAGAAATAATATTAAATCAAACCTCTAAAAGAATTCTGGAGTGACAGAAACCACAAAATGACAGTGAAGCAATTTTCTAGCTCAAGATGACTTAGAAAGAGAACAGCTAAATGGCACAGCAGATAGGTCCTCCTGACTCCAGGGCCAGTGCTCTAAGTTCAAATCTAGCCTCAGACACTTAACACTAGCTGTGTGACCCTGGGCAAGTCACTTAAATGAATCAATGAATGAATGAATGAAAGATTAACTTAAAAGGACTTCAGGAAAGGTCTGTCTCATTTAGATAAAAGGGGAGTGCAGCCCAACACAGGTTATATCCAGGCAAACCAGGAGAGACAAACCAGCACAGATCTGAGGCCCTGCTGTTTTGCCTTTGCAGCCCAGCTATGAAGCTCCCAGTCTCAATGCAGCAAGCAAACTGCCAATCTGGGAATCAGGGCACCGGAGCAGAGTGGGTAAACCATCAGTTTGCCCAGAGGCCCTGGAGCAAAAAGGCCGAGACTGTGCCCTTGGCTCCCCAGTGTAAGAATCTTGGGTAAAGCACCCCCCTTGTATCTCAGAAACAGAGCTCAACTTTTAAAAATGAGCAAAAAACAAAAAAGAGCCCTGACCAAGAAAACTATTATAGCAACACCAGAAGATCAAAACACAAACTCAGAAGAGAACAGTGTCAAAATGCCTACATGCAAAACCTCAAAAGGAAAATATGAATCCATTTCAAATCCCAAAAATCCACTTGGAAGAACTCAAAAAAAGATTTTTAAAATCAAGCAAGAGGGGTAGAAGAAAAATTGAGAAAAGAAATGTTATACCAGAGAATTGGGGGTGGAGGGGGAAAAGGAGGGTAGGCAGCAGCTTGAAAAAGGAGGCACAAAAATTAACGGGGTGTGTGTGTGTGTGTGTGTGTGTGTGTGTGTGTGTGTGGTGTGTGTGTGTGTGTGTGTGTGTGTGTGTGTGTGTGTGTGTGTGTGTGGTGTGTGTGTGTGTGTAACTTTTAAAAGTAGAACTGGCCAAATGGAAGATGTATAAAAACTAACTGAAGAAAATAATTCTTAAAAATTAGAATTGGGCAAATGGAAACTAACAACTGGGACATTAAGAATCAAACAAAACTAAAAGAATGAGAATTTAAAATACCTCATTGGAAAAATAAGTTACCTAGAAAATAGATTCAGGAGAGATAATTTAAGAATTATTGGACTATATGAAAACCACGTTCAAAAAAAGAAGCTGGGCAGCATTTTTCAAGGAATTATCAAGGAAAACTGCCTTGATATATGAGAGCCAGAAGGTAAAATAGTCATTGAAAGAATCCATCAATCACCCCATGAAAGAAATCACCAAATGAAAACTCCAAGTAATCCTGTAGCCAAATCTAGAACAATCAGGTCAAGGGGAAAATACTGCAAGCAGCCAGAAAGAATATAAATATCAAGGAGCCACAGTCAGGATTAGATAGGATTTTGCAGCTTTTCAATTAAAGGATCAGAGCTTGGAATAGGATATTCTGGAACACAAAAAAGCTTGGATTACAACCAAGCATCAACTATCAGCAAAAGCAAAATCTTTTAGGGGAAAAGATGGGCATTAAATTAGACTTGCAAACATTCTTGATGAAAAAAAACCAAACTTAAACAGAAATTTTGATCTTCAAACACAAGACTCAAGAGAAGCATAAAAAAGGTAAGCAGAAAAGAAAAAAAAAAAACAGTACTCAATAAGGTTCAACTGTTTGCATTCCTACATGAGAAGATGAAACTTGTAACTCTTAAAAACTGTATCCCTATTAAGGCAATTACAAGGGATATACTTTTATTAAGTTGACAAAAAGTCAACTTATATTTGACTTTGATGGGATGATAAAAATTTAACTCAAAAGTGAAAAAAGGGATTACACTGGAAGAGGAAAAGGGTAAATTATATTACATGAAAAGGCATGAAAGACCAATTATAGTAAAGGGAATGAAGGGAGAGAGTGAATATTGCTTGAATATTATTCTCATCCAATTCAAAGACAACATAGACACACAGTTGGGTAGATAAATTTATCTTACCTTATAAGAGGAAAAAAAAAAAAAGGAAAGGGCAGCTGATGGAAGAAAGGGCAGATTGGGGGAGGTAGTGGTGGTCAGAAGCAGAACACTGGTGAGAAAGGGCAGGATGAAAGGAAACAGAAAAGTATAAAAAGGGGGAAAATCAAGATGAAGGGAAATACACAGCTGTTAATCATAACCATGAATGTGAATGGGATGAACTCTCTCATAAAACAAAAGTGAATACTAGAGTGGATTAAAAACCAGAATCCTACAATATCTTTTTTTTTTTTTTTTTTTTTATTTACAGGAAACACATTTGAGCAGAGAGACACACACACAGAGTAAAAGTAAAAGCCTGGAATAGAATGTTATGCGTCAGCTGAAGCAAATGGTTATGATTACTTCCTCAGCTGTATTTACTCCTTCGAAGGATTGGAAAGGTTTTGGGGGGAGGAAAGAGTTTTTAAATTAATGAATAAATAAAATGATTTTTGAGGGGGGAAAAAAATCAGGCTAGATTTATATAAAGAATATAGGCTTGTTTCAACATTGCAAAATTATAAACATCACAAACATTAACAAAAACAATGATATTTTTATATCAATGAATGAAAAAGTTTTTAAATAAAATGAAAACAGGAATGAAGTATTCCTCAATGTGGCATATAGCATTTATATAAAACCAAGCATTATCTTTATCGTTATTGGAGCTGAAGGAGCTATGAAAGTATAAGCACTCTAATACACTGCTAGTGCAGTTGTGAAGAAATCCAGTCTTTTGAAACTGTACCCAAAATGTCACTAATTCGTGCATACCTACTGCATATCTATATCATAGATAGAACTACTATTTATAAATACTGAAATCAGTATTTATAAAAATATTTATAGCATCATTTTTTATTTGTGGGAAAGAATTGACAACAATGTGGGTTCCCATCAACTAGAAAATTACTGAAGAAAATTTTTGTTTTACAGTTAATACATGACAAAAGTAATTCAGGGAAACTGAGGAGTATGCTACTTAATAGTGATATCATTGTAAAGATAAAACAGGAAAGATAAGAACTATGTTCAATGAAAGCAATGACTCTAGAAGACTGATGTCAATTTATATTTGGCACTTAGTTGATGGACTAGAGATGCTGAATAAGACAAAAAGTGGCTGGTTTTGATGTTCTGAATGACTTTACTCATACTATAAAGAAAGATTTTTTTTTTTGCCCATTCGAGGCGGTTTGACAAGAAAGTAACAGTAAATGATTTCAAAAAAGGAGCAAAATAAACAAAATGAAGTAAATGATTTTTGTTTTTAAATAGAGAAAATGAATTTCATATACTGTACACCTACAGAACCGTTTATGTGCAATGAATCTTTTAGACTCTTCGTGCCAAGTACTTGTTTTCTTTGCAAGAATACTGGAATGATTCATCATTTCTTTCTCCAGGGTGTCCCCATTTTACAGAGTGAGGAACTGAGGCAGAGTTAAGTGACTTGCCCAGGCCACGTTCCTAGTATGTATCTGAGGCCACGTTTGAACTTAGGAAGACAAGTCTCCCTGACTTCAAGGCCACTGTTCTGATCACTGTGCCATTTTAGCTGTGTTTGATCTGGTTTGAATACCATTAGAATTATAGTTCAGTAAATCTGATAGAAGGCAGCTTAGGTGATGCGGTGGATGGCACGTCTGGCCCGGAATCTTAAAGACCTGAGTTCAAATACTCTTAGACACCAGCAGTATTCACCTTGGAAAAGTCAATTCCCTCTGCTTGCCTCAGTTTCTTTATCTGTAAAATAAACTCTGCCAAGAACCCCAAATGGGGTCACAGAGTCGGACGCGACTGAAATGACTTAACAAAAACTTGATAGGGACTAGACTTATAATTACAAAGGTATAAGGACCATCAAGATAAGAAAACTCCCTCTACAGCCTTAAAAGTACTGTCTAGAACACTATGAGGTTAAGTGACCTGCCCAGGGTCACCCGGCCAACATGTGGGTTTGTGTCATTGGACTCGAAGCTAGGTCTTGCAAACTTCCCGAGGCAGAGCCCTGTGCACCAAAAGGCGCCACAGTCTCTCTCTATGCGCTATGCAGGACCTAAAAACAGTATTTTACTCGTTTTCTCTTTTCTCTACAACCGTCATCCCCCAGGGAAGGAACCCTCGGGGCTAGAGCCCTGGGGATACAGAGGCGGAGCTACTCCTCCCCAGTGACCCAAACAGTCCCTCTCCAGAGGCAGCAGCGTGGACGCGATCATCCCACCTTTCCCAACCCATACCTCACTCCCATCCAGTCCACTTTTCTTTCCCTTCCACAACCAACTCCTCCGGATAGACCTACCTGCGAAAGAGACTTCCCTAACAAAAAAGGATTTGGGGAAATTACCAAAAGAAAATTCTAAAAACGCCGCTTTTCCTCCCAAACCGGAAATGCCAAATTTTCAAAATGAAGTCAGACCGTCCACCTCCGGGACGCTTAAATTTCCCGCCTCCAACTAATGATTGGTGGAGGTTCTACAGGGGATTTCCTGATTGGTCGCTTCAGGGACCCTCCCGAATTGGTTGAAAGCTGGAAAAAAGGGAAAGAAAGCGGATGCAGGGAGGAACCAAAGAGGAAAAGATTGGAGTTTGTAGTTGCTCTCAGCGGTGCTGTTTCTGCGCCCGAAAGAGCTAGGGTTCTAGAGACTTCCGCCATTGTTTTCACTGTTTAAATAACTGTTGTTGATCGGCTCATAGGGGAAAGACAGAACTGTCACTTCCTCCTCTCCCCTCCCCCCCCCCCGTCTCTTCCGCTAAACTGTGCCCTACTAGGCGAGGCGGAAGGGAGGTTCCACTCTACCGATTGGTTCCGGGCGGGAGGGTATTTTCGGTCCGCTCAGCGACTCTGGCTTCGCCTCGCCTGTCTTAGAATAAACCAGTGTGTTCCAGCCTCCTGGGAGGGTGGCCCCTTCCGCTCTGGCCGGATCCTGCAACAAGTCCGTAATTATTTGTCATTTTCCCATGCTGATAAATGCTTATTTCCTATTGGAATCAATTTTGTGTATTCATTTTTAGAATGTAAAAAAATCAGTAGCTGTGATTTAAAAAAAAAAAAAAAAAAACAATGAACCATGTTCAAAAGGGATCCCACGATGTTCAGGACAAGCTTCTCCATTTAGTCAAATGGCTTTTTATCATTCCTTTGGTTTAAGAGGAGCCGAAACAATAGGCTAGAATTTTAGCTTTGATAATCATAAAGCTGCCACTTGCACTGTTTTTTGTAAAGCACTGGTGATTGGCTCCTTGAATTTCTTATCCATTAGTCTCTTCAAAAGACTTGTAAGCAAATTATATAGATGATCATTTAGAGAGAAGGCCTGACAACACCATTCAATACTACTAAAAGCATTCAATCCTTTTTTCAAATACTTCACCATCTGAATGAGTCAGAGCTACTTTAGAAACAGGAATCAGTCTAGGTAGCAAAGGCATATTTTTTTCAATAATACCTTTAACCAAAAAAATTCTTTAAAACCTCCTTTTGAGTCTCTCTCAGAACCTTTGCTAAAGTAATAAGAGGATCAAATGGAACAGTTTCAGAAAAACAATCCATTGTAATCTGTTTTACTGAACCATGTACCAACCTGCAAGAGTAAATAGAGCAGCAAAAGCAGTTGAGGTGTGTGGCAGATCACTGAATGGGTCAGTAGTTTTAGAATCAAATTTATCACTTCTGGAGAATTGGTGAAGGGTAATGATTTGTTTTAGTATACTACAGATCTATATTTTACTTAAGAACCTGATGACATTCTTTGTTCATAGGTTCCTATAACTCAGTTTCTTATGTGCAAGTTTCCACGACTGATTTCTGCATTCTTCCTTTCTTAGTGGTCCTGCCCCATGGCGCCTGGCCTTGAAGCTCTAGAGCCCTCATGCTGTGAGCAGACCCTCAGACTTGCTATCTCTTGAGCTGGCTTGAATTGTAGTGGTAAGGCCACACTGCTTTTTTTTTTTTCTTTAAAACAATGTTTGTATATAAAACTAACTAATGTTGCCAATGAGTAATTTGAATATCTGCCAGATAAAAAACAATAACTTGTGGAGAATAAGTTTAAATCAGAATACAGTCTTAATACTGCAATGAGAGGAAACAAAGTTTGTTTCTGCAAAATGTTTGTTGTGGTCTTTGATGATTTCAAGATGACTGATAATGTACATCCTCATGGTTTTTAATGTACTGATCGTAGTTTTTGAACAGCCTAACATTTGTGCTGAAAGAACATGAATATTTGGAAAATTTTGATCATCTGATTACATTGTTGATGAGGTATGATTAAAAGGTAACAGGAATGAGGAAGCTACTGTAAGTATACAAATGAGGGCATATACTTACATCTGATCATCCATTGGGAACTGATTGGTGTTTAAACCTCAACTCCTTGTGATAGTTTGGAAACAATTTAATTGAAATACCCCAAGAACACATTGCACTTAGAAGTTCTGTGATCCACCTGTCAGATTAGCTAAAATGACAGGAAAGGATTATGACAGGTGTTGGAGGGGATGTTGGGAAGGCTGGGACACTGATGCATTGTTGGTGGAATTGTGAACAGATCCAACCATTCTGGAGAGCAATTTGGAGCCATGCTCAAAAAGTTATCAAACTGTGCATACCCTTTGACCCAGTAGTGTTTCTATTGGGCTTATATCTCAAAGAGATCTTAAAGGAAGGAAAGGGCCCCACATGTGCAAGATTGTTTGTGGCAGCCCTTTTTGTAGTGGCTAGAA
>JAJPUD010000417.1:184974-236332 GCA_023553655.1 Myrmecobius fasciatus | reverse complement strand
TTCCCTAATGAATATTGATGCAAAAATTTTAAATAAGATTTTAGCAATGAGATTACAGAAAGTCATCCCCAGGATAGTACACTATGACCAAGTAGGATTTATACCAGGGATGCAGGGCTGGTTCAATATTAGGAAAACTATCAGCATAATTAATTATATTAATAACCGAACTAACAAAAACCATATGATTATCTCAATAGATGCAGAAAAAGCATTTGATAAAATCCAACACCCTTTCCTATTAAAAACACTAGAGAGTATAGGAATAAATGGGCTTTTCCTTAAAATAATTAATAGTATCTACTTAAAACCATCAGCAAGCATCATATGTAATGGAGACAAACTAAAAACATTCCCAATAAGATCAGGAGTGAAACAAGGCTGCCCACTGTCACCATTACTATTTAATATTGTATTAGAAATGTTATCAATAAGAGAAGAAAAAGAGATAAAAGGAATCAGAGTAGGTAATGAAGAAACCAAATTATCACTCTTTGCAGATGACATGATGGTATACTTAGAGAACCCTAGAGACTCAACTAAAAAACTACTAGAAACAATTCACAACTTTAGTAAAGTTGCAGGATTCAAAATAAATCCACATAAATCGTCAGCATTTTTATATATTACCAACAAAGTTCAGCAGCAAGAGATACAAAAAGAAATTCCATTCCAAATAACAGATGATAGGATAAAATATTTGGGAATCTATCTGCCAAGGAAAAGTCAGAAACTATACGAACTAAACTACAAAACACTTTCCACACAAATAAAATCAGACCTAATCAATTGGAAAAATATTAAGTGCTCATGGGTAGGCAGAGCAAATATAATAAAAATGACAATACTACCCAAACTAATCTACTTATTTAGTGCCATACCAATCAAAATCCCAAGAAATTATTTTACAGATCTAGAAAAAATAGTAGCAAAGTTCATTTGGAAGAACAAAAGGTCAAGGATCTCAAGGGGATTAATGAAAAAAAAGGCAGATGAAGGTGGCCTTGCTGTACCAGATCTAAAACTATATTATAAAGCAGCGGTCATCAAAACCATTTGGTACTGGCTAAGAAATAGAGCAGTCGATCAGTGGCAAAGGATAGGTTATCAGGACAATCTAGGCAATAACCTTAACAATTTAGTGTTTGATAAACCCAAAGACCCCAGCTTTTGGGATAAGTACTCACTATTTGGCAAAAACTGTTGGGAAAATTGGAAACTAGTGTGGAAGAAATTAGGGCTTCACCCATACCTAACACCACATACCAAGATAAGATCTAAATGGGTTCATGATCTAGATATAAAGAGTGATTTTGTAAGCAAGTTAGAGGAACGTAATATAGTTCACCTCTCAGACCTGTGGAGATGGAATAAATTTATGTCCAAAGAAGATCTGGAACTCCTAATTGAACACCAGATGGATAATTTTGATTATATTAAGTTAAAAAGTTTCTGTACAAATAAAACTAATGCAGACAAGATTAGGAGGGAAGCATCAAATTGGGAAATCATCTTTACATTTAATGGTTCTGATAAAGGCCTCATTTCTAAAATATATAGAGAATTGTCTCATATATATAAGAATTCAAGCCATTCTCCAATTGATAAATGGTCAAAGGATATGAACAATTTTCAGAGGATGAAATTAAAATTATTTGTAGTCATATGAAAAGGTGCCCCAAATCACTATTGATCAGAGAAATGCAAATTAAGACAACTCTGAGGTACCACTACACACCTGTCAGATTGGCTAAAATGACAGGAAAAGATAACAATGAATGTTGGAGGGGATGTGAGAAAACTGGGACACTGATACATTGTTGGTGGAACTGTGAACGGATCCAACCATTCTGGAGAGCAATTTGAAGCTATGCTCAAAAAGTTATCAAACTGTGCATACCCTTTGACCCAGCAGTGTTTCTACTGGGCCTATATCCCAAAGAGATCTTAGAGGAGGGAAAGGGACCCACATGTGCAAGAATGTTTGTGGCAGCCCTTTTTGTAGTGGCTAGACACTGGAAACTGAAGGGATGCCCATCAGTTGGAGAGTGGCTGAATAAATTATGGTATATGAATGTTATGGAATATTATTGTTCTGTAAGAAATGACCAGCAGGATGATTTCAGAGAGGCTTGGAGAGACTTGCATGAACTGATGCTGAATGAAACGAGCAGAACCAGGAGATCATCATACACAGCAACAACAGTATTACATGATGATCAATTCTGATGGACATGGCTCTCTGCAACAAAGAATTGTCTCAAAGCAGTTCCAATTGTTCACTGAAGAAAACCATATACACCCAGAGAGAGGGATATGAAATATGGACCACAACTTAACATTTTCATGATCTCTATTGACATTTGTTTGCATTGTGTTGCCTTTCTCTGATTTTCTTTTTTTTCTTGTAGATAGGATTTTTCTTGCATAACTTGTCAAGTATTTCAATATTATTAACATGTAGTGGACTTCCTGCCATCTAGGGGAGGGGAAGGGACTGGGGGTAAAATTTGTAATGGAAAGCTTTGTAAAGATCAATACTGGGGAACTACCCATACATATGTTATACAAATAAAAAGCTTTAATAAAAAAAAAAGAAAGAATTTTTCAAGTAGTGCAACTTTTAGATATTGGTGTAGATCTTAGAGAGTATTTTGGGGTCATTACCCTTATTAGAGAAGTATAAGGGAAGATGTCACTGAGGAACTTTTGCATCTAAACTATTTCTAGAGTGATTGTAGCTAGCAAGAGTAGAAGTTGCTGTTTAAAGAGATTCATAAATCTAGGTGGAAAGAGGGTCAAAGATTCTACTTCCAAATTTACCACTACTCTGTTCTTAGGCAAATGATTTTCCTAGCCTGAGACTTAAATTCTTCCTCTATTTTATAAGAGAACTGGACTACATATTTTATTTGGTCCTATTTCAACATTCTGTAAGGTATAAAATTGATTAAATGCATTTGTTTGCTTGAAAAAAAAAAAGAAAAGGAGACCAGATTGCTGATAATTCCACAAAGCTTATTTTTTATTTATATGTTTATTAAGGGAAATCATACTGCTTATATATCTTAAAACCATATGTTACTATGAAAAGCATTGTTCTGTGTTCAACCCTGGTTTCTGTTTTCTATGATCTAATTCTCTGAAGCATGTTGTTATTTTCTGGAAACTCCATCTTGTGTAAAGTTCATAAGATTGTGGTCCTGGTTTTGTGCCAGGACCTTATGTTTTCTCATGATCGCAAGCTTAAATACACCCTTGATTAATTTTAGGGGGAGGGGAATATCCCAGTTGCTAAAGTCTCTAGCTTCCTTGGAGTTCTCTACATTTGAGTCTCCAGTCACCCTTGCCGTAACATTAGTATATCCAAACAAGCCCAAAGATCATATTGTCTTATGTGAAGGTAAGAACACAAAATTGCAACTCAGAGCTAAAGAGAATACAAAATCATCTTCAAGAGAAGAACATGATGAGAAATGTGACAAAAGAAAGGAGGATCAAGTCAAAGAAACTGGCCTAAACTGACAAGACAGCCTAAATCGGACCCCAGGTGTCACTCACTCAACAAAATCCTCAATCCACCACGTGACAAATCTAGCATCTCTTTTTACTAAATGAAGCTAGGAACAGCATCTTCAGACTAGAAACTCTTCTATTACGGTGTCAAGATTTATACTTTTTATAGTACAAGTTGGGATGGGGGAAGAAATAAGGGGTTGATCATATATGTGAAGATTTTCATGGTGCTCACTGCTCAAACTTGTCTTCTAGAAACAGCTAGGCTTACAGAGGACCAGGGAACACAGGAAATAAAGAAAACAAATGTTATTAGAGCAATAACGAATTTTAAATTCCCCAGATTTGCATCCAAAAATTAGTACCAAATATGAGTGATTCTTTGATGGGAAGGAAAATGGAGAAAGAGCAAGATCTTTATAGATACTAGGAACATTTATGTTTTGGTGGACAAATGTGCATCTAGGAAAGGTCCTACAGTAGTAGTCACTGACAGTGTCACAGGGAACTAAAAAATCCATGTAAATCATGTATTGGACATATGCCCAAAGAATGCTCTCTTTCCTCTTTCTAGCAAAGGTATAGAACTTGTATTTCAGAAAGGTAATAGATCATTTGATGCACAGAACCTTTAAATTATTGAGTGATGATATAGGACTTTCATTTTTATGAAGGCACTAATAATATTAAATCTATTTGTGCCCTTTTAAGTTTGCCTTCAAAATGCATTGTTATGTGCCTATGGGAAAACCCATTTTAAGTACGAACTTCTGGTGGTAGTAACATACCTTGTTAGCCACATCCCTGTCAATGATAATTCCCCCTTTCCATGTGAATTCTGAAGCTCTAAGCTACTAATGGTGATTCCTGGTACAACAATTCCAGCAGAATGGGATGGTGAGTGACAGAGATGGAGTATCCATTGGGGAAGATGAGCAGATGTGTTGTTCTAAATAGAGGCAGAAGAATATTGTTTTCCCTCCCCTTTTCTCTTTTCCTTGTCTCCTGATGTATCTTGCTGCTGTAGATCCTGAAAATGGGGCTCTGGAATGATTGGGAAGAAGTGTTAATGCATTTATGTTCTTTTGCATGTTTGTTGGAATTGCCTATATTTGGAGATCCAAAGACTCCTAGCATCCTATTCTCAATCTCTTCTAAAATTCATTAAGAAATTGTCTTTGTATTTTTAATTATGCCTAAAACTTTTTTTAAATGCAGTTGGTGCCAACATTTTCTCTAGAACTATGTCAAGAAACTTTGTACTTATATTATTCACATTTGTAATTTTGATAGGGCATTTTCTTTTGCAGGGCAGAAATAGGAATAACAATTACATTAAACCTGGCAATCATGTAGTAAAAAAAAAAAAGAAGAAGAAGATAAGCAGGTAAACACATGTACACAAAATTTCTCAAGGTAGGAAGATTTATGTGGGTTGCCAACGATGATAACTTATGTAAATATAAGTTCCTATCCTGAGAAAATTAGGAATAAGCTTGATGAATGCTGATATACTGATCAGAGGACACTATGCTTCTGGGAAAATGAAAACAGTTTCCATGGCAATCATTATGAAGAAAGATACTTAAGATGAACGAGAGAAACCATCTGCATCCAGAGAGAACTATGGAGACTAAATAAGGATAAAAGCATAGTATTTTCATCTTTGTTTTTCTTTTTCATAATCTTTTCCCTTTTGTCTCATTTTTCTTGCAAAACATGACAAATATGGAAATATGTTTAAAAGGATTGCATTATCTATATGAAGCTTTTAGCTATAACAGATTGCTTGCTGTTTTGGGGGGAGGTAAGAAGGGAGAAAAATCTGAAACACAGTCTTACAAAAATGAATGTTAAAATTACCTTTATATAAATTTGGAAAAATAAAATACTATTGAAGATAAAATTTTAAAACATAATATCATTTTAAAAAGAATCTAATATTGTCATGAGCAGTGATTGTACTTTACAAATAGTATTTCTCACACATCTCCACTACATTTCTACATGTTTATTTAGCAATTTACTACCAAGATCACAGGTTCATCACTTTATTTGGACAAAAGCATAGGTGGTCTGATTATCACAGTTGTAGACAAATAATTTAAAAGACTGTGAACCTTAGATGGCAGAGTCAAGATGGAAAGAGAATGAGACAGGTCACAGCTGAGCAGAATCCAAGGTTGGGAAGTTGTCAGCTGTCACACAGGAGGGATTTTGCTCTACTTGGCCTGAGAAGGCAAACTGTTAAATGTTAGAGCAAGTTATTTGGGATGATTTCTTCCCTTAGGAACTTCAAAAATGGGAAAGGATTTCATTCTTTGACCCTCCTACACTATGAGAATCTTTCATTTAAGGGACTCAGTGCACAAACTGAGCATTCTCTTTTATTATAAATGTAGATATATCATAATGTCACAAAGAGTTCCCTTATCTGGTATATTCTAACTGCAATATCCCAACTGCCTTCCTTCTCTCTTCTTCCCTTACTTTTCAAATCAAAAAAATGACAAATTTTCTCATTTTGTACCCTCTACCTCTTTCTAAATCAATTGATATAGCATCTCTAAAGGATGAGCACTAAGAAATGAAAGATGTTAATTGCAGGAATTAATGTGAAATTGCCATAACACATGAAAGGGCTTAAATAACTAGTGAATAACAATAGCTACATATATTTTCTATGGATCGGAATGAATGCTGAACAAATTAATAATGAATTTAGAGAAATTATTTCTCTCTCACATTAATAATTATCAAATAAGGGCCAGGATTTTTTTCTGGGTATAGGTTATTCAGGATATTGAAGGATATTGCTGATGATAATGATATTGAATTAACTTTCTCCTCAATCTTGTTCAGACCCCACCCAACCTTAAAAGGAATTTAATCTAAGATGGGGAAGCTCATTTTACTCTACGGGGTACTGATGGAGATAAATCTTTGATTAGATTGTTCAAGGCTTGGCATTTTAGAAAGAAGTGTCATAATAAAAGTTCATTTCTCAGCCTCTCATTAGAATAGGTCCATCTCTTATTGTAATAGTCATTTTCTCTCATTGTTAATCAGAATTGAATGTCATCCTCAGGAACACTCACTCTTCCTAAGGCAATTAAACTGTCAGTACTCCCTGTGTTTTGGCATTTGAGAGTGTCACTAATTTTTATTGGGGATGTGCTAAGATTATTAATTAAATGATTAATTACCCAGAAATTGTTTCTTAAACTTTTTTGTTTTGTTTTTTTGCTGAGGCAATTGGGGTCAAGTGACTTGCCTAGGGTCACACAGCTAAAGAATGTTAAGTGTCTGAGATCACATTTGAACCCAGGTCCTCCTGACTTCCGGGCTGGTGCTCTATCCACTGCACCACCTAGGTGCCCTTCTTAAACTTTTAAAACACAGAACAAAGTATTTATTAAGGCTTTGCTTTGTGCAAAGCACTATGCTAAGTATTAAGCTCTTGCTTTGTGCAATGCACTAAGCTAAGTGCTAAGTATATATACATAGAAAAGTAAGACTGCTCTCAAGGAGCTTACATTCTTTTTTTTATTATTTGCAAAACACATGCATGGGCAATTCCTCAATACCAACCCCCACAAAGCCTCCTGTTACAAATTTCCCCCCCTACTCCCACCCCTCCCCCAGATGGCAGGATATCTACTACATGTTAATTATGTTAAAATACTTGACAAATCGAATATATATGTCTATTTCCACATTTATCATTGTTGTGCAAGAAAAATCGTATTTACAAGAAAGAAAAATCAGATAAAGGAAACACAATGCAAGCAAACATCAATCGAGAGCATGAAAATGTTACGTTGTGGTCCACATTTCACCTCCCTCTCTGTGGGTGTATATGGCTTTCTTCAGTGAACAATTGGAAGTGGTTTGAAACATTTCATTGTTGAAGAGAGCCATGTTCATCAGAATTGATCGTCATATAGTCTTGTTGTTGCCGTGTATAATGATCTCCTGGTTCTGCTCATTTTACTCAGCATCAGTTCATGCAAGTCTCTCCAGGCCTCTCTGAAATTGTCCTGCTGGTCGTTTCTTACAGGACAATAATATTCCATAACATTCATATACCATAATTTATTCAGCCACTCTCCAATTGATGGGCATCCATTCAGTTTCCAGTTTCTAGCCACTACAAAAAGGGCTGCCACAAACATTCCTGCACATGTAGGGGGCCCTTTCCTTCTCCATGACTTCCTTGGGATACTAGCCCAACAGCTTACATTCTAAATGGAATAGACAACACAAGAGTGCTTCAGCTACAAATCAGATGAAAAGACCCATGGTCCTTAAGGTACAGCAACAGATGATAAATTAGCCTTTTCACTGAAAAAAAAATGTCATTTTTCTGATATTAAACCATTCAACAGACTTTTGGGGAATCTTCAGTTAGCTGTGGCTACAGCACTTACATAAGTAGTTTCCAGGCTGAATTTCTCTAGAGTTGTTCCCTGGTATAGTGTCTGAGGATACTGGGCTTGAGGCAATGATATTTCCAAAGCTGTCAGGGGCCAGGTCCTGGGTTGTCTTCATCAGGGACTGAAAAGAAATAGGTGATAGTAAAGATGGTAGTGAGGATGGTTTGACTTACCTGTCACAAGCTGCCTCCTATTTCTCTCTCTCGAGGTACTGCTTCAGTTAGGCTGGCTTGCCTGCTATGCTTGTGAAAAGTCATGGGAGTGGCTGGTCTGTTTTCTACAGGAGTTGCTTCTGGGCAATTCCTGTGGTTGTACTGGGGGTTACCACTCCTAGAGCTGTAGTGGCCAAGATTATGAAAATCCATCCCTAAACAAATAGAACTATTTAATACAAATTCTGCACCAAATATCTCATAAATAATTGCTATTGCTTTTTATCTATTTTGTAACTAAATTGCATAAAATAGCCTAAAATGCACTAAGACTTTTGGAATGTCCTGCATATATATACATTGTCTCTTCCAACTAGAATTTAAATAAGGATTTTTTTTTTAAATTTTGCCAGAGCCAGGCATAGTACCAGATAAATTGTAGATAATCAATTCTTAATGATTGATTTAATAAGGCTCAATGAATTGAGATTGCAAAGAATCCAATTTAGACTTAATACAAGAAAGAAAAAAAAAACATTTTCTGGACAATTGAATCGATTCAAGAAAATAGGTTTTTTGTTTGTTTGTTTGTTTGTTTGTTTTCCAGAAAAAAACTGAGTTCCCAAGCAAGTTTTCATGGAAAATTTAGTTAACTAAATGCTAAATATTAAATAAAGGAAATTATTAGTCTGCCACTATTTGAACTAGGTAGCTTTGAAAGCCCTTCCTAGACAGAATTTATGTGGTGTATAGCAACATGTAGATACACTTAACAGGTTTAAATTAAGAACTAAAAATGATGGAAATAAGGGCTGGTAATATGGTATGAATACAGTAGTGCCAAGTAGCCTTTTTTTTTTTTTTTTTTTTGCATTTAAACCAATTACCAAAATGGAGCTGTAGCCAGAGTGGCCATTTATTCTGCTGGATCTCTGAAAAGAGTTGCTAGATGAATGCACTTGATTTTTGTGTAACAAATAGATAAAGACTGCCCCAAGGAAGATTTACCCTCTGGAAAGAATATATCAATGAGTTGGGGTAAAGAAATGCAGGTGTCCCAAAAGTTATTAGTTATCAGTGTGAGGGGTTGGTTTATAACCAATCATAATCAGGAATTCTAAAGTTGTCATCCAATGGCCAGAAGAAAAACAAAAAACAAAAACAACCAACTCATGGAGACAACTGTTTGGTTCACAATGACCTAGGATCATCACCTGAAGAGCCTTCTAAAAATGCTCCTTGATCTATCCCTCAGTAGAACATGATACAAAGGAGATCTAGGTCGTCTCTCTAAAGCCCAAAGTCTATAAATATCATTTTGGGCCACTATAGTTTCTAAAATTGCATTGTGTATAGACAGATCAGCAGGCTGTTTGAAGGCATCAAAACACTACCTTTTCAGAAAGCAAAGTAACATGGTATGAATACCAAAGTGTGAACAGGCAGGGTACTATAAAGAACAGTGTTAAAAGTACTAAAATGCAAAAAGATCAGAGACTGGCAAGGAATACTGAAAAAAAAAAGTATTTTAAATTATTGCAAGAAAAAAAATTACCATTTGATTAGATAGTGATGATAGAAAGCAGTTTCTCCATTCATATTGGTTTTTGCCAAGAAAAACCATCTTTGAGCTAGAGAGAACAGGACAAGGGAAGTTAAGAGTCAAGACAATAGGAGAAAAGATAATGAGATGCTCTTAGTAAATTTGAAATATTAGATCCAAACAAACTGTGAGGGGGCAGCTAGGTTGCACAGTGGGTTAGAGCACCAGCCCTGGGGTCAAGAAGACCTAAGTTCAAATGTGACCTCAGACACTTAACTTCCTAGCTGTGTGACCCTGGGTAAGTTACCTAACCCCAATTGCCTCATAAAAGGAAAAAAAAAAAAAAAAAAAAGGAACAAACTTTAAGAATTGGCTAATGGCAACATTGAGTTCCTTTCAGTGATCTTTCAAAGATTACAGAGAATAAAAAAGTATTAGATAAAATCAAAATCTTGTCCTGGTTTTTGAAAAACCAAAAGAGAATGGAGTCTGCAGACTATAAACTGATGAACTTGACATTAATAAATTTATTACAGATATGATTAATAGGTAGGAAAGGAAGAAGCAATGCTAGCATGTTTTATTTTAAATCAAGATCAGGTTATGACAAACTAAACTCTTCCTTTTGAAAAGATTATTCCATTAAATAAAGTACATAGTTTAAGAAGTCTCCCGTGCTATTCTTGTGGAAAAAAGAAGACATAAGTTGCATGTCTGGTGGCAAAGACTATCGTGGGAATGTCACCCTGTGGCTTCAATGGAGGCAGAAAACCCAACTTTAGCCGGGTCTCAGCCTGGGTCTTACCACTAGTCTCAGAATGATTGTGAAGGCTTATTGTGAAGGCTTTGCACAGTACTACCTCACTTGCAAGTTAAGACATCACCCTCCAGACACCACTGTTCTCTTTGAGAAGAACAATTAACAACAATAATGAAAGGAGACAGAATAGGAGTCTTTAGCTATTTCTTTTCCCACCCTACTCCTTGGGAGATTTTAATTACTGCCCAGAGGGCAGAGTCTTAGCTTCCTTGGAGGCAAAGGTTACAGGCTAGCATTATAGCTATCTGTTCCCTTCATATTTTTAGTCTGAGGAGATGTGATTTTCAGATTCAAGCTAACTTCTGATAGCTTTTTCTTTAATGGGGAAAACAGAACGACTCTTTAAGATTTGTATCCAAGGCTTGACTCTCTTCCCACATAAGAAGCAAAGAAACTCATTTGTTCAAGTCAAATAGCAAAAACAGACATCAGGGGTAAGTATATATATAGGAGAATATATACCAGACAATACAGAGCAAAGGAGGTCTCCCATCATGACCTAGGGAACTCGGCTCAACCTAGGGAGTCCTTAGATTTCACTCACTCCCCAAAGTCTCTCATATAACAAGCTGAAGAACATGGAGACTGCTGGCTCCTCTAATGTCACCTTGGTCCTAAAGTCTCTTCCTTCAGTACCTTCAAGTAAGATTGAAGTTTCCCATCTTCCCTTTCTAAGTTGGAAGCCACAAGTGCCTGAAGTCCAAAGAGACTCAGTGACACAAAGAAGAATGAAGAACTCTGGCCCAATGAATCTCCATCAATAAGGAAAGAGTCCCAGGCCAAAGAGCTTTGGGACTGAGGTCACACGTATGTGGTGAAATTAAAACCAGTTGAGTGACTATACTCAGAGTCCTCATTAATGTCTTGATGTCAGCCATGAAGGGAGATCACCAGTGAATGCCCTAAGGACAAATCGATACAGCTTTTTCAAATGGGAATTACAGAATTCAGACATCTTAATCATGTGGCAAGTGCACGTTTCTTATCTACTTTTTGAAGGTCTCCAGGGGAAACAGCAGATGAGCAGAAGCATGAGGTTTATTATTATTGCTGGATTAGCAGAAAATTGTTGTCTCCTCATCTGCCTGCCTCTATTCTATTCAGCTTCCTTTTAAACTCTGCTAAAAACTACACTGATGTTTCCTTCACATCCTGATCAGACACTTTCTTTACCAATCACATCACAGGATTATACCTTATTTCTCTGGTTTCTAATATTTCCCATATCTGTCTTTCTCTTGACTGCCTCTCCAACTCTGGTCAGTCAAAAAAAGGGAAAGGGTTTGTTTGTTTTTGTTTTCTTTTTTGTTTGTTTGTTTGTTTTTTATTAAAGCACTGAAAGTTCTATTCCAGATTACTCAAAATCCCAAATTGTCTTCCCTCCCCCAATCATTGTGAATATTTATCCCCAATATTCACAACCAATTTGGACTTAGGTCAAGGTAAAGGTGGTGTGTGCAGTGTCTCCTCCTCTCCTCTGTTGAAGCAGTGAGTTTTTTTCTAAATCTCCCTTTCCATTCATTTTCTGGTAACAGGACTGGAAACAATGAAGAATTGAGACCATTTTTTCAGCAAGAGTAGGCCATTAGTCTCTATGTCTTAAGAGCTTTCTACTTTCCTCTCCAGCAAGTGGTTTTCTTTAGTGATGGTTGGAGGGTGAATAGAGTTTTTCTCGATGTATGAAAAGACTGAGCATGGTAGGAACCTCTAATTCCTGCTTAATTTTGAAGAAAATCAATCCAGTTATAATTCACTGGCCAAAGGCATTGGGTCTAATTGCCTTGCTAATGCCAGAGTTATCGAACATAAATGATACCATCTGCTTCTTTGGGAGCTCATCCAGATTCTTACTACATGTATACAGTAGCTGTGAACCCATTGGTTACCAGCTGTTCTGAAAGAATGCCTCAGAAGAAGCATCTATTCTCTTGACCTTCTCCTTCTCAACAAACTTTCAAGCAGGTTAGATACCAAACAAAGCAGAGCTTGTCCCAAGGGGCCTCAATGATCAGATACATAAAACAAAATCTTTTCTTTTGGGATCAATAGGCCTTTCTGTATATTAGTCATTTATCCTGTGAGGATTTGTATCTGATGAGAAAGTGATCTAGTAACTTAAGTCAAGATTACCTAAATCTAGAGTTTTCAGTTAGACTTTCATTTGCTTTAACTGAGTCAGACATGCCACTCCACAATTTCTCAAGTAGCATGAGCTAACACCACGGCTAATGGGAATCAAGTCAAGGATGACGGAACTATGGGAGTCAGCATTGCCACTGAGTAGCTCTCTTAACTAAATGAAACCATCTCTGTCAATCATAAGCTTTAGATCAAATGAGAAAAATAGTACAAGTTGAAATGATGAAAGAAAAAAACAAGACAAGTAAATCTGGCCATGCCTCATATATTGTCTAAATTACAAACTTGGTTAGACCTCGATTCATTTGAATTGTTGGAGCAAGCATGAATATTAAAGTCATGTCCCTGAGAAAGAACTACTGAAGAGCTCCAACCAAAGTCTCTTATGGTTCAAGGAGAAATATCTTGAACAATTCGAAGCATTTGGAAAATTTCAAACTTTCCAATATTTTAGCAGTATCTGTACTATAATTTCCACAGACTAGACAGATATACAGGTTCATAAGGATCCTATCAAAGAAGATCTATCATATCCAAGAAAAACTAAGTGCTGTAAGTTTGACCCAATCCAAGTCTGGTCTTTAAGCTTAGGTACACTTTTCCCTATGTACTCTTAAATACTTCTCCTCAGTATTTTTCCCTTGGATCCCAGATATAATGGGGACAGCAGAAGAATCAAGGAGGGAATATAGGATGGTCATGGCCTCAAATGGTCAGCCTATCAAAGCCTATATCTTAAAGGTCAATTACAAAACAAAACCAAAACAATCCCCCCAAAACCAAAAAGCTGACCCCAGGGAGAAAGAAATTGTACTTATAAATGGAGAAAGGCAAAACACTTCTAAAAATTACTTTATCATGTCACCTAGGTTAAAGATATAAAGGTTTTTGCATATTTATAAATAAAACAACTTTTCAGGGCTTAAAAAATTATGATGGGGTCTGGGTGGTTCATTCACAAATATATTTTATACTCAAAGGACTTTTTTGACACCAGTTCTTCAGGAAGATCCAGTTGTGGGAAAGAAAGCATTTGGAGTTCTTCTAAGAGCAAATTGCATAAAGATTTATTTGAAAGAGGAAAGGAGAATGTGAGATCTAGAAAAGTCTAGATATCCCGAAACAGCGTTACCCTTGTCAATTCTACTGCCCCTGCCTAGGTGGCTTACCATAGGCCCTGCCCAGTCCCTACCGGCCTCTGCCCCGCCCCTGCCCATATTGTTGTCACCACTCCATCCCCACCCCTTTTGCTGCCCATGTAACGCTGACGCAAGCACTGCGTGTGCGTCATTGCGTGCTCGTGCTCGTCAGCCACTGCGAGCTGATGCCAGATCTTTTCCTCCGCTTCCGGGTCCAGGTTGCTGCCGACTCCAGGGTGCTGCCGGTTCCAGAGTGCTGTCGGGTCCAGAGTGCTGTCGGGTCCAGGGTGCTGCCGTTTCCAGGTGCTACCGGGTCCAGAGTGCTGCCGTTTCCAGGGTGCTGCCGGTTCCAGAGTGTTGTCGGGTCCAGGGTGCTGCCGCGTCCAGGGTGCTGCCGGGTCCAGTTTACTGCCAGATCCAGGTTGCTGCCGTGTCCAGGTTGTTGCCGGGTTCAGATTGCTGTGGAGTTCAGGCTGCTGCCGAGTCCAGGGTATTGCTGGGTCCAGTATATCGCTAAGCCCAGGATATCACTAGGTCCGGGGTATCGCTAGGCCTAGGGTGCCCCCATCTGCCACTGCCAAGCTCAGGGTGCCGCTATCCGTCACTGCTAGGCCTAGTGTGCTGCTCTTCGCTACTGCCATGGCCCAGTACAAGGGTGCCGCTAGTGAGGCGGGCCGCGCCATGCATCTGATGAAAAAGCGGGAGAAGCAGCGGGAGCAAATGGAGCAGATGAAGCAGCGGATCACTGAGGAAAACATAATGAAATCAAACATTGACAAAAAATTCTCAGCTCACTATGACGCAGTAGAGGCTGAGCTCAAGTCCAGTACTGTGGGTCTTGTAACCCTGAATGACATGAAAGCTAAGCAGGAAGCTCTGGTGAAGGAGCGAGAAAAGCAGCTGGCTAAAAAGGAACAATCTAAAGAGCTTCAGTTAAAGCTTGAGAAACTTCGAGAAAAGGAACGCAAAAAGGAAGAGAAGCGGAAAATCTCTAACCTGTCCTTCACTTTGGATGACGAGGAGCCTGAGGAAGAAGAGGAAGATGTGGATGAGGAAGATCTAGAATGGGACAGCAATGTAGATGTGAACAAAAATAGACATGGTTCCTTTCTTCAAAGAGCTAACAATCTACGTGGAGAAGCTATACCTTCAAAAAAGAGGAAATTAGGGAAAAACCCAGATGTGGACACTAGTTTTCTTCCTGATCGTGACCGAGAGGAAGAAGAAAATAGGCTCCGAGAGGAACTTCGACAGGAATGGGAGGCTAAGCAGGAGAAGATTAAGAGTGAGGAGATTGAAATCACTTTTAGTTACTGGGATGGTTCTGGACACCGAAGGACTGTAAAGATGAAAAAAAGGAACACTATACAACAGTTCCTTCAGAAGGCCCTGGAGATCCTGCGAAAAGACTTTAGTGAGCTGAGGTCAGCAGGAGTGGAACAACTGATGTACATCAAAGAGGATCTGATTATACCTCATCATCACAGCTTCTATGATTTCATCGTCACCAAAGCCAGAGGGAAGAGTGGCCCACTCTTTAATTTTGATGTCCATGATGATGTTCGCCTGCTCAGTGATGCCACTGTTGAGAAGGATGAATCACATGCAGGAAAGGTGGTGCTGAGAAGTTGGTATGAGAAGAACAAGCATATCTTCCCAGCCAGCCGTTGGGAGCCCTATGACCCAGAGAAAAAGTGGGATAAGTACACTATTAGATAAGCACCTGTAAAAAAAAAAATAGCATGCAATCTGTCACCTCTCCTGCATCCCCAAAAAACCTACTCCCTCATTTGTTAGGTGTGACAGAGAAAGTTAATAGTTCCTCCTAACCCTCCTTTCCTCCTCCATTATGGGACTTCACCTTTCCCATTGGTTTTCTAAGTGTTTGTGGGAACCCTAAGTCCACTTGTTCAACTGGGAAGCTGACTTTGGGACTTGTACAGACTGGGTGGGGTTGTGGCAGAATTGGTCCCTGCATTTCTATTCCCTGATTCTACTGTTATTTACATGTTTCTTATTTTAAAATAAAGTTTTGTGGCAGAAAAATACATTCTGAGAGCTCTAAAGGATACACTCATGCGCTCATACACACATACACATTGTACATATATGATGTGTATATGTATGCATATATACACATGCATGCATGCATGTATTAGAATTGTAAATCTAGTCTAAAGCTGAATTTTAAACAAAATTTATCAGAATGTTAGGTGGAAAGTACAGCACAAAAGCAGCCTGATTCTTTAGATATTGTAGCTTGGAAACCCAGAGGCAAAGGAAAAAAGGCCTCAAGCAGAATTCTGCTTCAGGGCAATCTCAATATAAAAACAAAGGAAAGCCCTCAGAAGCTAGGTAACTTCTGAGCCCCAGCCACAGTAGGAAGCCTTGGGCCAACAGAGAAGGCAAAAGAGTTAAGTCACAGCAGGAGATAAGGTAGCTTTCTACAAAAGTGGAACCTAATCCTATTGTTTTTTAATTTGTATTTATTTATTTTTGCAGACCACAGCTTTGGTCTTTATTGTTATTTACTTCACAGACTCTAGTTAGCCATTAATTGCCATAGGTTTGCAGTCAATTATAAAACTTGTATTTTTCTTTTTTTTTTCCTGTGGAACCTAATCCTAGTCACTACTTTAAGAACCAAGTAGGGTCTGCTCATACTTTCCAAGAATCCAGAAGTAGTGTTGGACCCCAAGCATAAGTCTCCAAATTAGAGTTAGTAACATGGGTCAACTAAAGAAAAAACCAAATACTAAAAAAATATCTTTGGACTGAGAGATGTAAGAAAATGGTAAACTCAGAAAACAAACTCCACAACAGGACAGGAAAATGTCCAGGCCATAGGAACTACAATAGAATCTGGGGAGGAAAAGATAGAAAATAGGATAACTATGGAGAAAAAAATGGCAAGAATCAAACAGTAGGTTTAAAAATAGTAGGAAACTTTAAGAAAGGAATGTCTTGAAAATTAGGATCAGACCAGAATCTATAAGCGACATGAAACTTTAAAATACTGAAAAGATAGTGAAAAAACAAAGGAAAATGTAAGGAATATAATAACCAGATTTTTCATGAAAACCAATTATGGAGAGATAATGTATTGTCAGACTATCTGAAAGTCATGATAAAACCAAAACAATTTCAAGAATAAATGGTAACTGACTAGCTTTTAGAGAGCAAAAAAAAAATAATAATAATAATAATCCATAAATTACTTCCTAAAGAAAACCCAAAAATAACCATTAGGAACATGATAGAAATCCAGAGCTTTTATGTAAAAAACATTAAAAAAAAAATGCCAGCATCCAAAAAGAAAAAGTTCATGTGCTATATAAAATTACAAAGATTTAGTGATTGACACTATAAAAAAAATGGGGAACTTTAAATAGCATATTTCAAAAGGAAAGATAAGTGGCTAATAACCAAAAATGAGCTACTTGGGAAAAAATATTTAATTCTACAGGGGGGAAATGAACATTCAACAAAACAGAATTTCCAAGCAATTCAAGCAACAGAATAGAGATGGAAACACAGGAATAAATACTGCATGTATATTTGTTCATTTGGAAGGGTCTGTGAGAAACAAGTCTTTTCAAAACCCCAAATTCTTTGTCAGAGAAAAGACCTGGAGGTGGGTGTGGGATTCTCTTCTGTTTTGATGGTTTTAAAGGTAAAGAGAACTGAAAGGGAAATCTTTATCTTATATTTTTAGGAGTACAAAAGAAAAATGCTTTTCATACTGAGAGAAAGCTATATGGTGGTAGGAGGGAAGTTCCTTGAATTTTCCTTTAATCTGAATTAAAGGAAGGTTGAATATAATTTCTACATATCCATAAGTGACATCTTTTATCACTGCTTAGAACACAACATTCAATTATATGAATAATATATGTTCAGTCACTTTAGTTTCCAGTTCTTTGCCACTACAAAAGATATGTGAATGTTCACACCTCTTCCTTTGATATCCAGGGATAGGCCTAATAGAATCACTGGCTCAAAGGATATATGTAATTTAGTGACTTTTTGGGCATGGTTCCAAATTGCTTTTCTGAACAGCTAGGTCAATTCACAGTTCTATAGATAGTGCATTAATGTCCCTATTTTCTATCAGCCCCTCTAAGTTTTGGTCAGTTAGCTAGCTTAAAAGCCTTTTCTTCATGATGCAGTAAAGAGACAGGAAACTATGAAAGGCAAGAAAATTTAATTGGGGCCAACAGTTTTTTATATTTATCAGGGTCACAAGCAGGCTCATAAACTCTCCAACCAATTGTTATACATGGGCAGCAGGCAGTGCCTTTATTAATGCTCAGAAAATTGGCCTTTAGTGGCCAGTGCCCCCTTGAAAGGGTCTGTTTCCCTACCTTTTTTAATACTCTATAGTAGAATAACTCAGGAAACTTAGGGGAAATGATTTTTTAAAATAGTTTCATTTTTTTAATAAATATTTCCTTTGTAATCTTACGTATTTAAAAATGTTCTGTTGAATGTGGCCATAACAAAAAGGGTAGATACCCCTGAAATATTGTTGACTTATTGTAGTTATACTCTAGTCCTCCAAAAAGCTAATTTTATCTGATTAATCTTATTAAAATTTAATATTAATAATCCTATTAACATATAATCTTATTAAAATTCAAATAAGAAAAATGGCTTAAATTTTCACTCATTCATAAACTTTTCTTTTTTAAAGCAACCTGTGAAAAGAATCATTTCAGGATCTGAAATATTTACCACTGGTGGTCTATAGTTTTATTTGGAGAATGTCAGTTTCTCAATTTGGAAAATCTGAGGCCATAGGTTAGAGAGCTACATTTCAACAATTACCTAAGTTTTTTAAAGGCTTTACATTTTTTGTTTATACTTTTTCTTCCTATGTAGATAGTCTTGGCAGTAACAAAATACTTGACAATTAGTAGGTGCCTAACAAATGTGTTAACAGGTCAAGGATTTGTACTCAACAAGAGTATAATGAAGGGTATAAGTAGACCTCTTCCTACTATTTCAACAATTCATTTATTTTTAAACACAACCTAGCTCATTATTTTAGAATAGTTGTTATCATAGCCCCATTTACTTATAAAAATGCTTGTTAAAAATTGAGTAATCTTTTAATAAAACAGTAAAGTACTTTGAAAAGCAAAACAAAAAAAAGATCCATTCTTTGATTTTATTAGGTGATAAGAACCTCAGATCATCTGATGAGGCTTTCCTTCCAATGTAGAAACCCTTTTAAAATGGCCATGATGAAGTTAGTACCTGACCTCTGATTGGCTACTTACTCTGGCAGAGAGTTTACTAATTCAATAGCCCTTTTATTGTTCTATCTCCAGCTCTTTTTATGGACCAGAAATCTACCTTCATTCCTTCAACTTAACTTTAACAATATCCATTCTAATTCTATCCTCTGAGGATACACAGAATGGGTCTGATTTCTCACAGGGCCTCACACAGACACCCCTCCCTTTGAGGTTATTGCTCCTTTAGCCTCCTTTTATTTGACAAAATTGAAACACTCAAGCTCATTTATTTTAAGAAGTTTCTGACCAGCAATTTAGATGAGGAGGGGGCAAAACTTTTGCTTCCCTTGTCCTATTTGCTTCCCTCCTTCCCTTGTTTTGGGCCTCTGAGTTCAGCATCAGTTACTTGGGAGAGAGAGGGAGTAGAGTTGAGGGGAGAAGCTTAGTTGAACAAGAAAACTGCCATTGAAGTTTTGATGAAAATGAGTTCAGAAAACTATTGAGCATTGTAATCACATGCTGGGTGTATGAACATTTAACAAGCAAGAGTCTCTGTTTTCAGTGAACTTATATACCGTGTGGGAGAATAAATGAATGCAAGCTTCATGTTGACAAGACTCTAGAAAGCAGCATTCCCTCCCACCAAAAAGATCTTGTGGAACTTAGTAAATTGAGAATTGGCTTGAGGTGCAGAAGGTCTAGATCTATGTCCATTTGTGACATACTATTTTTATGATGCTGAGGGCAGAAAGGGAGAGAAAAGTATTGTGAGTCTAGGCCCTGGTGCAGCAAAACTCCAGGGTGCAGCTGTACCAGATTAAAATATAATTGGGAAATGTTTAACTAAATAAATATAACACAACTAAATGCAGTTCGGTGAAGAGCAAGTTAATTTATCTTTTTCTAAGTCAATATGCTGTCCACTAGAAGTTACTTCTTTCTATATGTGTTTGCCATAACTGGTGGGAAAAACAGGAAATCAATTTCCTGGGAAGGTAGGAGGCCAACCTGGTTCTGTAGGATTCACTAGGGTGATCTTTGTACCACACCATCCAACTCGGAGTGCTGAGTTTTTGTTTTTATTTTGTCATATGATTATTTTGTTAGGTCTCTCTCTCTCCCCTCCCTCCCCCACTGCAGTTCTGTAGGGGACTCCTAGGGCATGATAAAAAAAAAAGACTGACAAATCTCTTACTAGTAGCAGCCTTTGACAGGGCATTTGAAGTTTCTCAACTGAGATCAGCTTAGAGAAGAGTTCTACAGCAGGGTTGGGCCCCTGTAGCTGCAGAGGTGTTAAATCCAAGGGATGCCAGTTCTAAATACTTCTCTGGAAGGGTGGTTACTGAAGATCCCATTCAATTGAATTTATTTCATAAATGTTTTGTTCAGTCTTGTCCAACTCTTCAAGATTCAATTTAGTTTTTCTTGGTAAGATACTAGAGTGGTTTGCCGTTTCCTTCTCCAGTTCATTTTACAAATGAGAAACTGAGGCAAAACAGGATTAAGTGACTTGCCCAGGATCATGCAGCTAAGTGTCTGAAGCCAGATTTGAACTCAGAAAAACAAATCTTCCTGACTCCAGGTCTAACACTCTATCTACTGTACTACCTAGCTACCTTCACTTTTTTTTCCTTAAAGATTGGAGTCTAGACATTACTGAAGCAAAGCAGTTGTTTGGAGTTGGAAGTGAGAACACTTGCACAGGATTTTGCCAAAGTGAGCAGGCCAAATAGCACAGTCAATTAGGGTCAAGGGGAACAAAGATTTTATACAAAAAAATTTGGCTCTAAGCCATGTTAGGAATACTAAGGCTGCTAAAACAATTTTTTTTTTTCCAGGCAGTATTTTAGCCACTGGATCTGTTAAAAGCAGACTCAAAAGAGTAATTTGTTATTTGAGTTCAAGGAACTGTGTAAAGGATGTGTTCTATCTGTGGGTCCAGCAAGTCTAAAAATATTAATGTTAGTGATTTTAGAAAATACTTAGTTTGTAATTTTCATAAGCTAGCCTGGGGCCCAGAGTAAAGATTCATCATGTCCTCTACATTATTAAGACAAAGCCAACAGTGGCCTAGACAGAAAATGTCCAAGTATTAAAACAGAGAACCTAGGCTTTGAGCCAAATGCCTTGATTACATGGCATATTAGGAAACCAGATCATAGCCTTAAAATTGGAAGAGGGATAGAAGTCATCTTGTGCAATGCTAGGTAAAGAAACACAAGCCTTTTAGGGAATTTAGGTAACTTCTCTACTGTCACATACGCATTAGAAATCAGAGATATGGCTGTGTAAGCCCTAGATTTTGAAATCTCATTGAAAGAGAACCTAGAACTGGAACATCTAATACTTTAATTTTTTGAGAGTAGGAAAATGAGGTCTTGTGGCTTGCCTATTTTAGATTCTAATATTTTTATTCCCCTTCCTTTTTTTTAGTGGAATATTTTAGAAAATACAAGCCTGAGTTCAAGTAGACAAATCTATCTTGTTTTAATTTCTGTGCCTTAGAGCCTAATATCTGCTAGTTCTTTTTCTTTCTCTGACGAAGGAAAAATTTTCAGTTTACTCCTGCATATTAAAGTGCTTTATGGAAAGAAAATTTAAAAAAATCTAGCTTAAAGGATAAAGCAATGGGAGGAGTTTTTCAGTCCAGCAGTTTGATTTTTGGAGGGGAGGATGTGAGGGAAGGGGGTTTTTGCATGAGTTCAGGCAGATTAAGGGAAAGCAGTGAGTGGGCAAAGAGCTATGTACCCAGTAGCCTCCAGTTTTACCTGTGCTGCTCTGCTAATCACATCCCCTCTCAAAGTTTCCCTTTTTTCCCCACTATTTTTTCAATTAATAAGTCTCTATTTTATCTCCTCCTAATTGGCCTAATTAAACAATAAAAAAGAATAACTCTCCTAACAAATAAGAATATTTGGCAAAACACACTCCTATACTGGCCATGCCCAAAAATGAATGTTTCGTTCAGCATTCTATGATTTTGAGAAGAGATGGATAGTGTGCTTCATCTTCTGTCCTGGGGAATTTCGGTTTGTCGTTGCATTGGTCAAAATTTTCAAAGTTTTCAAAGTTACTTCCTCCCCTAACATTGTCACTATATAAATAGTTTTCTTCCTTCTGTTTACTTCATTCATTATCAGTTCGTGGAGATCTTGCCAGTTCTCTTTGTAATTAACCATTTTGTAACATTTTATGCCATAATTTAGTCATTCCCTTATAGGTAGATATCCCCTTAGTTTCTACTTGGCATTTACTATGAAAAGATCCCCTTGCAGCCTTTCCATTTGTCATTTTCCTCTTAGTCAAATTTGTCTAATCTAATGGATCTAATAAGCCTGAATTGCTTTAATATGCATTTCTCTATTTCTGACATTTTCTCCACTGATCATTATTTTCCATCATTTGTTGGATAAATGACAGCAAAAATTCCTTCTGGGTAAGAGGTGAATAATATGGCAAATGAAGTAGATCCCGTCTAAATCCCAATGAGTGTGAATCCTATAAAGCATAAGACAGTAGATCATAATAAAACTTAAAGCAAGCACAAAACTTGTGTGCATTAACAAGACAAGAAATATAAAATAATAAGCCATCACATGCACCATCTTTTCCCAGGAATTAAAGAAAACTTGGCAAGTCTACTAAACAGATATTTAGGATATTCACCTTCAACCCTTATAGACCAAGTCATTAGTCTGCATTACCTTAGTCTGCATTAACTTAGATGATTCAAGCTTTCATTAGTTTTTTCATCTTTATAGTAGGGGTGTTCTTCTACAAGATGAATGATATAAAATTCCAGGGACAAGATTTTTGCCTGGGCAGTCAGTAGGGATCCTTGACATCAATGCTTTGAGATTCTACTTTGTGTGTATAGTAGCTAATGATATATTGAGACTACTGGTTATATTTCTTTAAAAAAAAATGGCTAGTGAATTTTTTTCATAGAAAGTATTCCATTGGTGAGTGTAGGACAGCACCTCTCAATGAATGCTCAGCTCTCTATAAGCATCAATTATTTTGTGTGTGCAACTCAAGGTTTACTGTAAATATATGCCCTGTTTGTAATTACATAACTGCACATGTATATGCATGGACATATACATGCTATTGGCTATTGTCACCAGATTCCCCCCACCCCCCATGTCATATACTATCTATAACGTGACTACTTTACTGTTTTGTTGGTGTGATAGCATTTCCCACCCTTGACTCAAATGTCTTCTGGTTTTGCACCAGGGCTACTATATAGCTTTTTTACAACCAGAATTAAGCCAAGTTTCTCAGTCTAGTAATCAATCAGACAAAAGTATGTAGCTCTGTTTGACCTAACACAGACTTTTGAATATTTGATTCAAAGACTTGCTGAGTCTATGAAAATTCTGTTAAAGAATGCAGTTCTAAGTGTCATGTCTGAATGTGCTTCTCTCAACATTTTGGCCTTTGCCAGTGATTGATGCTGCTATTGACACCCTAATTTGGGGATAGAAAATAGAAAGGGAATCACAACTTTATTAACTATATAGTTAATAAAAACTAGTAGTCCACTTCTTAGCTAACACCAATTCTTCTCTACTTACCTGGCATCACAATTGAAGTTACCATCTCATAGTCCTAGCAATATGCTGAGAGTCTTTCTTGGGTTCTCTTGACTTTGTGATGTCAATTTCTGATAGTCAGAAATATTCAGTAGCTTTGTGCTTTTTTTTCTGTTATTTCTTGCTTGGTAATTTTGATTCATGAAATAGTGACCTTAAATATGGCTAAACTGTAATTAATGTTACCATTAGCAAGAAGATGTTGGCCCAAGAGTCCCTCAGGGCAATGAACACATTTGGAAGTTTGAAAGGATAAGGGCAAAGAACTAAAGAGCAATTTTTTGAGCATCTTTATTGATAGAACACCTCATTTTTCACCTTGAATTGAGTGCTTCTAGGATCTTGATTGATATTTTTTCTTCTTTTTTTATTAAAGCTTTTTATTTTTCAAAACATATGCATGGACAATTCTTTAGCATTAGCCCTTGCAAAACCTTGTGTTTTAATTTTCCCTTTCTCTTATGCCCTCCCCTAAATGGCAAGTAGTCCAATATATGTTAAACATGGTAGAAATATATGCTAAATCCAATATGTGCATACATATTTATGCAATTATTGTGTTGCACAAGAAAACTCAAATCAAACCTAAAAAAAAGCAGCAGAATAAAATTCAAGCAACAACAAAAAGCATGAAAATGCTATGTTGTGAACCACACTCAGTTCCCACAAGCCTCTCTCTGCATGTATATGACTATCTTCATCACTGAATAATTGGAACTTGTTTAAATTATTTCATTGTTGCAGAGAGCCATGTCCATCAGAATTGATCATCATATAGTCTTGTTGTTGCCGTGTATAATGATCTGGTTCTGCTCATTTTGCTCAGCATCAGTTCATGCAAGTCTCTCCAGGCCTCTCTGAAATCCTCCTGCTGGTTGTTTCTCACAGAACAATAATATTCCATAATATTCATATACTATAATTTATTCAGCCATTCTCCAATTGATGGGCATGAATTCAGTTTCCATTTTCTAGCCACTACAAAAAGGGTTGCCACAAACATTCTTGCACATGTGGGGCTCTTTCCTTCCTTTAAGATCTTTTTGGGATATAGGCCCAATACTGCTAGGTCAAAGGGTATGCAGAGTTTGATAACTTTTTGAGCATATCTCCAAATTGCTCTCCAGAATGGTTGGATCCATTCACAGTTCCACCAACAATGTTTCAGTGTCCCAGTTTTCCCACATCCCCTCCAACATTTGTCATTATCTTTTCCTGTCATCTTAGCCAATCTGACAGGTATGTAGTGGTATCTCAGAGTTGTCTTAATTTGCATTTCTCTGAGCAATAGTGATTTGGACCACCTTTTCATATGACTAGAAATAGTTTCAATTTCTTCATCTGAAAATTGTTCATATCCTTTGACCATTTATCAATTGGAGAATGGTTTGAATTCTTATAAATTTGAGTCAATCCTCTATATATTTTAGAAATGAGAACTTTATCAGAACTTTTGAATGTAAAAATGTTTTCCCAGTTTATTGGTTCCCTTCTAATCTTGTCTGTGATTGATTTTTTTCTAAGAAAGTTTGAGTTTGGTTTATCTGGGGACTGTTCATAATCATTGAACACAAAGATCATGCTATTAAAATAAAAATGGTGTTAGCAAGGGAAGGATCTGAGCTTCATGGAAACCAAAACATCTGTTCTTAGAGAAATGCCCACGACAAGAGGTATTTGGCTTTTTCCTCTTTTCTATATTCCTTTCCTCCTCTGCTCACATTCACCTCTCTCCCTCAAGATATCCCCTTCATCTTTCTTAAGGTGATACCTCTGAGAATGAAGATGAATCCTGTCCTGCATGTGTGTCAGTATTTCATCAGATACCTCCTCAGCTGGTGATTGTTCTTTCCCTCTGGAAATAATGGGCTTTAATGATTTTCCACAGGTCTCTCCTTCTAATCTGCTGTAATCTGCTTCTTTCCCTCCAGCAGTTGTGACACTCTAGTATCCTGCATTATAAGGGATTCTTTTTCTTCTAGGCAAAGTCCATACATATTATGAAGAAGACAGTCTTTATGGTGGAACATTTGGCTCCTTCTCTAGGAGAACCAATGTTGCTTTTGGAAGTTTGGCAAAAAGATCGGTTCAAATTCCTAGTCTCTATGTCCTCATTTAGCTGGTAAATCTACTGTGCCAATTTGTCCATAATTATTCTTCTTAACCATATTGATTAACTTTGTCAGGTACCTTCCTATCACTAAAAAGAGCAAATACTTAGTAGGATAGGCTGTGCCCATTGGATAGGGCCACAGACACAGGAATGGGTTAGGTTCCACTGGCAAGTTTCATCAAATACCAAAGGAAAAGTCAGTGCTGTTGACTCTTATTAACTTGTCATTCTCCTGCTAAAAAAATTCTCATTACTGTATTCGATTTGTCAAGTATTTTAACATAATTAACATGTAGTGGATATCTTGCCATCTAGGGGAGGGGTAGGGAGTAGGGAGGAAAAATTTGTAACAAAGCTTTGTAAGGGTAAATGTTGAAGAATTACCCATACATATGTTTTGCAAATAAAAAAACAAAAAAACAAAACAAAACAAAATTCTCATTACCTATGCTTGATGATGTGATCAGTTATCAGGTTTCACATGAAGAAAGGAAATAGCAATCTCATGATCTTTACACTGATTATGGAGGAATTATTAAGTATGCCCAACCATATCCTATATTCCATGTTACCTATCTTTCTAACTTCTCAAAGAATGCTTCAAAGGTTAAAGGATTCCCTTAGAAGCCTGGACTTTAAGCTTCTACTTTATAATGGCATAGTTTTATCTATCCTCCTCAAGGTGAATCATTTGACATGTCATTTTTGTAACAACCAAGTATCTGGCTTTTTCTAAAATATCAAAGAATCTAAATCAGTATCTCTGGGCAGACTACAGTGAATTATAGTTAATAAGTTAGTTAAACTATTGGCCTGAAGACACTGAGGCACCTCAAGACAACTATGAGAGAACAAGGATGGGATGGCAAAGAATTGTAAAGCCAGGCCTCTGCTACTTAGCTACAGATCAAAAAGTAAGGCCATAAGGGAAAATCAGCTCTAGTGAGTGAACCATCAGGGGAAAAAAAAGCCACATATCTCCCATTATCTTTGTTCTTTTGTTTTCCATCTGTGGAGGCTGGAAGTGAGCTATTGTGGTCTTAAATTTCTCAGCTCATAGGGAGAGACTGGTGGGAAAGACTGGGTCCCAAATTCTACAAGTCTTGCCTCCCACTTTGGATCAAACTAAGTTGAGTACTCATATTGCCCCCCCCCCCGCCCAGTTCTAGCTCCTGAATATGACACTGCCTCCTCATACTAGAAACTTAAGTTCATGACTGTTTATGTTGTTAGAATAAGTCAGTTTGGAATAGAATTGATTGCCCTCTAAATGCACAAAAATCTTCCTTCTTGGGGCCCAAAGTATTATCAAGAAGATCTATTTAACAAGAAGCTACCCTTTCCAGTCTCTGACTCATTCATATGTGAGAAATAATTTATTCAGACCCCTACTTTATTCCAATCAATATTAATCAGTTTGATGTGATTCCATAGGGGTAGTGATTATAAGTTCTGCATATTAAGCCCCAAAGCTGCAAATTGCAAGTTGTAAGTTCACTTGCTTAATCATAGGAAGTTAACTAGAGGCTTTCACTCTTGTTGTTTCTTGTAATGGTAACTCAATGACTTGGAAAGTCCTCCAACCTATTTTTGTACCTCAGGATCATTTCCTCTTATCCAAAATGGGCAGGTAACCATCTTAGGGCCACTTAGAGATGCCTCATGCTTCACCCAACTTGAGAAAATCTACCCTCCCCACCTTGACATACCATTTCTAGTTGATACATCAAAGGATGTAGAAGTAACAGCTGAAACTTGGCATAGTCCCCATACCTGGATTTCTTTTTTCTATATTAAATTCTATGTATTATAAGTTATTAGCATAAGTACAATAAGAGGTATTAATTAGGATACAAACTTCACCCTTATGGAATGCCAGATACTGAGTCTTTGGGGTTTTTGCAACAGTCAAAACTAGAATGTTGACTTTTGCCTGAATTTCTTCTAAAGCTTCTAAGATGCTATTCTTGGTTACTTCTATTATAGCAGGGAGATTCCTATATGTTCCTATATGTTTGCACTTCCCCAGACATGGTTGACATGGTTTTAACTACTAAGTGCCACCATGTTTCTGTTCGGACATAAAATACACCATTAATGTTAGGGTGCCATGCCTGTCAGAAATTCTAGTCATATCCCTGAGGTTAAATTTTCTCTATAAAACCTACTTGTAGGCCATCCCATAGCTGCTACCCTTCTTTGGATCAGCCCATGTGGTATCTTTCTCCTTAGTACCCCCCCAAATGCCACATGGTACCTCCCCTAACTCCACTATGCTTCCCAACCTCACTTTCCTCCTTATAGCTAACTCTTCTGGGGTGCTGAGTCCCTTTCAGGATTTAGCCTGCCAGGTAAGGGCATGCCCCAACCTCATGGGGAGCTCCCTTTCTATTGGATAATTGTGAGCTTCACTGAGGAACTTGTCTTTCATATGCTCTCCCACTCTATTTCACATTAACCATTCCCTGTGTCTATATTATCCCTTCATTTTATCTGTAACCTCTTCTCTAAATAAATATACCTTTTGCTAAAGAGAATGGCCATTGTGAATTCTACACATGACTGAACCCCAACTTTTGGTGCCAAACCCCACATCATAGACCACATCAGTAGGATCAAAAAGGGTTAGGGTTATATGATGCTTGATAGCAATGTTTTCTCCTATATCGTCAAGGTTAGTAATGACATTTACTACACAGGAATTATTCCTAAAAAGGCATTAACTTATAAAAATAGCCATTAGTCAGGAAAAGTGAGGCCAATCGCAAAAGTGACTTGGAAGACTTTTCAGGGAGGTAGAGCCACCTGGAGGCAGAATCTATAAATACTGAATAATGAAATGTGTTATATGGAAAGTACTTTAAAACAAAAACTTCCTCTCCCAATGCATAACTTTCTTCAAACTATAACATCTTTAGTTTGAGGAAGAGTTGTAACAACATTTGTAGGTCCAAACACCATTTATGTATTATGAATGGGGACAATCTGTCATGATTGTGTGTGTGTATCACGCACAATCATGACAGATACACACACACACACACATACACACCCCTTTTTTTTCCTGAGGCAATTGGGGTTAAGTGACTTGCCCAGGGTCACACAGTTAGTGTCTGAAGTCACATTTGAACTCAGGTCCTCCTGACTTCAGGCCCCACCTAGCTGCCTCATGATTGTATATTTACAAGTTTCCACTAGTTGACTCATTTTTTTTCATCACAAAAGGGAAATTTAAGGAATTCCATTATAGTTAACAGGTAGACATATACTACATTATAGAAAGTGAAATCCTGTGAGTAAGTTTATAAAATTTCTCTTCCAGAACTACAATAACCAGTTTAACTCAGACTTGATTTGAGGCCTAGAGAATAAAGTACAATAAAAATTATCAAGATCCGGGGAAATCACTCAAGAAGCATAATAATAGAAATGCTAGAAGATTGAACAATCAGCAGATGATAGCCTAAGATTTGGTAAATCCATAATCATAAGTAATCATTCCATTTAGGGAAACCAATAAGGGAAGATGTGGACTGCAAATCTTAAATTTTAAAATGTCTTAAAGCCCAATTTGTAATAAGTACCAATTATACTTTAATAATTGAGAAAAGGAATAAATAAGTTTTAAAAAATCCCTCTTGGTAAAAAGGAGGCAGCCTATTCACACAACTCCAACGATTGTTTTGAAAAGTAACATTTGGGCAAAATATCTGTACTTGTGAAAAAGAGTGGTGGTGGTGGAACCTAAATCTGAGAAGCAGCAGTTTTATAGGACTTAAGGTGTTTCCAGTTATAGATTGAATTATTATCAACAGCAGTCCAAGAACCTGGGACAAAGAGGACATTAGTTTAATCCTCCAAGGTACTAAGAAATAATGGACATTTTAGAGAATATAAAAAAAAAAGGAAGAAAGTAAGAGCAAGGCAAACAATGATCAACACAATAAGGACTTAGACAAAAAACAGATCATAAAAAGTATTGTCCATTCAAATAGCAAGTATCTTATTCTATCATCTTAAGTTTAACTTGTCAATGGATGAAATCATTTGCTTCTTCCAGTAAACAATTTTCCCAGTTAGTCTAAGGGGTCCATTCTAGACTGTTCATTAATGATTAGCTTGGTTCACTTAAATTGAAAGAAGCCCTTGAAGTTTAACTTCGGAGTCAGTTGCTAACAGAATCTGGATTAGGTCTTTCCACTGAGGTTTTAGGGCAGATTTGTGAAAGTATTTCTTCCAGTGATTCCAATGGCCAGGTTCAAATTCTTGCAGTAATCCATCCTGGAACAGAAAATCAATCATTTAAAGATTAAGAATAACTACATTTTAGTTATTATATTATAGATTCACAATACATAGGGAAAACCCTCATTGCTGGGCCGGTTAGTAAACCGATGGATGTAAGGATTAAAGGACTGGGTGAAAATGAAGGAACTCTCAGGAAGGCCAAATGTAAGGCTCTTTTAGGTTCAGCATGGATAGCGGGGTGTGATGGCTCAAGCTGCAGAGGTCCAGAACCTGATCTTTGGTCAAGAAATTAGAAGTTTCCAGATGTAGTTGGCTGAGAGGAACTGAAGCACTGATAAAATTATTCCCTAGGGCAGGCAGGAAGAAGGCTCTGATAATGGAGATCAGTTTAGCTCCATTGTCCCAATCACCACGAGTTGATCCAGTCAGAAATCCAAATTAAGTCCCTGAAGCTAAATGTTCCCTATACATCTGCTTATGGCCCTTGGCTTCTATACTGTATTTATCAGTCCACCCCTGGCACTCTGCCTCCTGAACTCTTTCCCTTTACCCTTTCCCCCATGTTACGTAGTATCTCTTTTAATACCAACATGCTTTATGATGTTTCCTCTCAGACCGCACTTCTTTTTTAAGGTGCTTAGAGTTCCCTTCCTCCTAGATAATTGTGACTTCCACTAAGGAACTTGTCTTTTCCATCATTAATTATTAAAACCCTTTTCTAAGCTCTCCCAACTCTTATTTCATATTTACCATTCCTGGTGTCTATTGTGTTTCATGTTGTCTGTAAACTCTTCTCCTAAATAAACCTACCTTTTTTTTTAATTAAAGCTTTTTATTTTCAAAACATATGAACAGATAATTTTCAATATTTACCCTTGCAAAACCTTGTGTCCAAATTTTTTTCTCCCTCCCTTCCCTACCCCCAACTCCATCCCCTACATGGCTAGCAATCCAATATATGTTAAACATGTGCAATTCTTGTGTACATATTTCCACAATTATCATGCTGCACAAGAAAAATTAGATGAAAAAGGAAACAAATGAGTTAGAAAACAAAATGCAAACTACAACAAAAAAAGCAAAAATTCTATGTTGTGACCCACATTCAATTCCCATTATCCTCTCTCTGGGTGCAGATGGCTCTCTTATCATAAGACCATTGGAACTGGCCTCAATCACCTCAATGTCAATTTAAAAGAGACACATCCATCAGAAATGGTAATTGTATATATTTTTTTAATTCTTATTTTCTTTATTAAAGTTTTTTTATTTTTAAAACATATGCATGGTTAATTTTTCAACATTGACCCTTGCAAAACCTTGTGTTCCAAATTTCCCTCCCCTTTTCCCCCCTCTACCACTAGATGGCAAGTAATCCAACATATGTTAAAAATGTTAAATCCAATATGTGTATATATACACATACATATTTATACAATTATTGTGCTGCACAAGAAAATCATCCTATAATCTTGCTGTTGCCATGTACAATCTTCTGGTTCTACTCACTTCACTTACCATCAGTTCATGTAAGTCTCTCCAGGCCTATCTGAAATCATTCTGATCATTTCTTATAGGACAATAATATTGCATAATATTCACATACCATAACTTATTCAGTTATTCCCAACAGAAGGGTATTCATTCAATTTCCAGTTCTGTTGAGGTTGGGAAAGGACTCCAAAAAGTTGGGGTCATGGACCAGTATCACAAGGTGCTTTAAAAAAATTTCGGGGGCAGGTAGGTGGCACAGTGGATAGAGCACCAGCTCTGAAGTCAGGAGGACCTGAGTTCAAATCTGGTCTCAGACACTTAACATTCCCTAGCTGTGTGACCCTGGGCAAGTCACTTAACCCCAATTGCCTCAGGGGAAAAATAATCTGTTTAGCTCCTCTTATTTCTCATCATTTTCCCTTTTTCTTAAAATAAATTCAACAGAGCAGTACTAAAATCTTTTAGCATCTATAGAGGCATATAAACCATAACTTGAAAATTCACAATAAAGAGATTATTTTTCTGAAGGCTTAGACAACTTAGTTTTCCATTCTTTCCCCAAGGGGGAAAAAATGTTAGTTTACAGAAAAGCATTTGCTAGCGAGATTTTTCCTTTTCATCTCTTTGCTTTTTTTTTTTTTTTTTTTGCTGAGGCAATTGGGGTTAAGTGACTTACTTGCCCAGGGTCACACAGCTAGGAAGTGTTAAGTGTCTGAGATCAAATTTGCCTGACTTCCGGGCTGGTGCTCTATCCACTGCGCCACCTAGCTGCCCCACTCACACAATTTTTTATACACACTCAGAGAAACAGAGAGAAACAAACATAGGTCCATGATTGTATGTCAGTGGATCGTTCCTTCTCACCCTTCCCCTGCCCCGCCCCTCCCACCCCTCCCCGTCCGTTAAGTTTTACACCAATCAGATTGCTATTCTCAGTTTAGTCACTAGATGTCTCCAGAGACCGCTTGATAGACATGGAAAGCTAAAGCCATAGGGCTCCTAAAGAAAAAAAAATTGAGACCATATTTCAGTCATTTCTTTTGTTCTCAGCTGGGAAAATGAACTTCCCTACCCACTAATAAGAAGCATCCCCTTTCGATTTAAGATCGAAAAGAAGGAATTTTTAAGATCTAAGCACTCTCCTGGCATAAAGCCACTAAGGTTTAATAACCTACTTCTAGTCTAAAGCCAAGCCCCCGTCTTCCCTCAAAGAAAGTAAAACTCTCTGAGGTTTGACTTTGCAGAAAGAATATCAATCTTTCTCAGCATGAACCAAAAGCACTCCTTGAAGAAGGAAAGATTTCTTCAAGGATTAAAGTGGCAGAATAACAATTTTTGCCATTAATTATAACTTTAAATTTACACAGAGAGAAAGGTCATTTCCAAGCTCAGCTCAGGGACAGAATCAATCACATTATGAAATCAATACAATAAAGAATCAGTTACAAAGTAGAATTAATTTTAATTTCTCAAGAGAGTACAATGGTTTTAGGCCCAGCACAAAAGATGGACAGTGTTTGTAGGCCCTGAGTCAAACAAATTGTTAGGCATGCAGGACATCAAGGAATCTGTTTCCAGTGAAGATATTTAGGGAAACAGAAATATCCAAACACTGACGCTGCTGATTTGAGAGTAAATTAGAAAAACAGTAAATACAATAAATAATTACACTGGACGGAGACACCTAAGGAGTAAACCCCAAAGGAGAGAGTAATTTGTCAATAATTCTAGGTAGCACCTCAGAGAAAAGGATGTCCTGGAGAGGAGGACTATTAAGAGTACCTGGGAGAAATGAAGCAAGAATAAAAATGGAATAACTAAAGAAGAAAGATAGAAAGAAGAACTAATAGGTGAGAATAGATTCTTACCCCATCTCTAAAATCTGTTGCTCTCAAAATTAAATGAGCCAAATGGAAAGCAATGATTTTATGAGACCATAATGAATATTAAAAAATTCAGAATTAAAAAAAAATAACCAAAAGACATTAGGCATATACTATCAAAAACAACTGCCCTAGAAAAGATGTCAAGGAAGGTAATTTAAGAATCATGGGACTACCTGAAAAATCATAATAGAAAAGTTTGGATATCATAAATAACTATAAATGAAAAATGATGACTTATTAGAAGCAGAGGACAAAATGAAAAAATTAAGAATACATAACCTCTTGGGGAAAAATCCAAAATCAATTTTGTCATAAGAAAAGAAAAAAACAATATATGAATGAAATGAAAGTCAGAGGGAAAAATCTGGCTTTGGAAGAAAAATATGAAGAAAAATTAATAGATCAGTACATGAGATATTCAATCTTACTGTTCTGAGATGGGTCTGACTAAAGCTAGTTGCTGTTTATTTTATTTAGGTTCAACATTAGAACAAAATGAGACATCAGTAGGTCATTCAACGATTAACAAAAGAAAATTTACTTAGATATAGCAGAAGGAAATTCAACAAGAACTCATGAAGTTGATTCAATTGTGTGATGTTCTATCTCATAAGACAACCATCTGAAGCCTAACTCCTCATGGATGCTTATACTCAAGTGATAAAGTAATACCATCAATAGTCAAAGACTTTATTTCTCCAGACTTTTTGGCCCTGGACAATCTCAATACTTAAGGAAAAACTAGCCTAAGTTACCTAGGTTTAAGATGTAGGATATTATTTCTACCGCACTCCACTCATTGGTGGCAAGGTTCTAGAAGTCCTTTAGAGAAGTGATATCAAACTCAAATAGAAACTACAGTCACTAATAAGGATCCCTGCAGACTAATAGTATCTTAGAAAAATAATTATTAACATTATCTATGCCCTATTGTATTTTTATTTATTAAATATTTTGCTTTTATATTTTAAGCTGGATCTAAACTCACTGGAATGTTGCAGGTACAGTTTGATGTCTATGTTTTAGAGAACTTCAACCTCTTAAATGACTTTAAGGGTATTACTGGTCAACCCTGACCTTCAATGTTCAAGAACCCTGAATCAGGTAATATTCGAGGGGGAAAAAAAAACACCCTAACAACCAAGACAGGAACATAAAACAAAATAAATGACATTAATAGTTACTTAACAAATAGTTGAATTTAGGAGGGTCCCAGAAAATAGTTCTATAAACTGTATGGCTTTTTGTTTACTTATTTTTCCAATCTTATTTTGTGAAATGAGACTTTGTGTCAGGGCCAGGATGTAAACAGGTCCATGTGATAAGAAATAAGAAATATTTGCAGTTTGCTATCAATCTGTGAATTTGTTTGACCACTATAGAAAGAAATCTGGGAAAATGACCTAAAAGTTATTAAACTATATATATATAGTGATATGTATATGACTGAACTACCACTAGGAAGTGTATATGCAAAAGACGTCAAAGAAAGACCTGTATAAACTGACTGTAAAGGGAAAAAAGCAGAACCAAGAGAACAGTTTATACGATGACTCAGTTGATTTTCTTAAGTATTATAACGATTCAAGAACTATGACAAACACAATGATCAAGTAACACTTCTGGAAGACTGAACTATCTATGTCCCATCTCATGGCACGTAAGTAAGCGATGCAGAATAAAAAACAAATTCACAAACTAGCTATGTTTGGGAAAAGGGTTTTAAATTATTCTCCCTATATTACAAAGGGAAGGTTTCTTCTCTCCTCTTTTGGTAGATGAAAAGGAAGTAGTGATAGTATGACAAAACACACACAAAAAAGGAATAACAGGAAATATCATTAATATATCACTTTTTAAAAGGGAGAAAATGAAATATAGAAACAGGCCAGTGTTGGAACCAGCAATATTAAATACTAAAAAACTAGTAATACAGTGACCTCATCTGAAAGTTCATATAATAATGCCCATCTGCAATAGGCCATTACTTCTTTCACTTATTTAAAAAAAAATTAATAGAAACTTATTTTCCTTCCCTCTTGCCGCACTGAAGAAAAAAAGAGCAAATTCCTTGTAACATATGCATAGTCAAACACCATAATTAATTAATGGTTATACCCCCAAATATGTCTCATTCTGTGCCTTTAATCCATCCCTACTTCCCGGATACTCCCCTAAAAGAGGGAGGGGAAAGCTTCCTTAGTAAATAGTTAAAACAATTTGCGAAAATTCTATATTTCTAGTCCATCGCCCATATGCTAAGAAATGGGAGGTATAGTTCAATCTTCCTGGCGTCTGTAATGAGTAGCATGTTTCATCATCAGTCCTCTGGAACATGATTTTGATCATGCAAAGTTCTTAGAGCTTTCGACTTTTTTTTTTCCTTTGTGTTGTCACATAAATTGTCCTCCTTTCTTCATTACTTTAAAAAAAAAGCTCAACAAACCGTTCACTTTTACATTGATGTTGTAGTAGAAATCGTTCTTTCCATTTTAGCCGGCATCAGTTCAGGTCTTTCGTATAAAAATATTTCCTTTCCCTGGGCATTTACATTTCCCGCCTCCAGCCCCCAATTGGGGAATTTCTAAAGAGAGTCTTCCAGATTGGTTAGAAACTGGAAATAACGGGGAAAGGCAAAAGCGGGTGCTGGTAGAACGTGGGCAAGTCTTTGCATGTAGCTGCTTTACCGCGGGGCCGCCCTAATCGACTGCGGAGTCGGCTTGGGCTAGAGAGACTTCCTCCATTGTTTCCTTTGCTTACGTAACTGTTTTTGTTGTTCTTCTTCCTTTTTTTAAATTTTTTTAAAAAAATTTTCTATCTAGCCCACATGGAAAAGACCACGGAATTTGGGGGCAGCTGGGCGTTTCACGTCCCCGCGCCCCTGCACCCCAACAATGTTGTGGGCGGGGAGGCAAGACGGCTTCCGCTCTTTCTTCCGGTTGGGTCGAGGAGGTGGGGTTTGCAGACCAAGCTCGACCCCTCCGACATGGAATTCCGCTCATCTCGATCTCACTAGTAGAGGAATAAACCCGAGCGAGACCGCACCTCCTGGGAGGGCGGCCGCCCTTCTCCTCTTCAGGCTCGATCCTGGGCGAGTCTGGCTCAAGTGGCTCTGAGATCCTCCCTACAGTAGGAAGAAAGCTTATGTTAGCCAGCTCTTGCTTGTCGGTAACCCGGGAAGTCCCGAACCCCGGTCTTTAATCACCAGCCTCTGTCTCCGAATGCAGACCTGCCTGCTCACCATGCTGTGTTGTGAGGTTCAAATGACGGATCTTAGTGCTTTACAAATCTTAAAACTCCATAGAATGACATTTTTGGGCAGGGCCAGAGTGGGATGTATGAAGTTCGTTTTTCGGATGAGCCAGTAATCCATGCTGTCCTATTCTCAAATTAAACCCCCCCCCCCCCAGTGAACAGTTTGCAAAACAACTTGCAAAGTAGAGTGAGCCATATGAAAAGTGTCATAAGCACTTTGTACTTTCACAACAGGTCCAGTGATATGAGCTCTAGACAACTAAGACTAAGTTGCCCAGAAGATAAATGACTTGCCAGGGGGACATACAAACTGTAGGAGGCAGATCTTGAACTCAAGTCTTCCTGGGGGGGAGCTCAATTATCTTTCCATTAGGGTTAGGAACCGGGTCTGGGATTTTATTGGTACAAGTGAGTGAACTCTCTCTACAATTGCAGGTTAACATTGTGCCACTTAACAGTTAAACATCTTGCCCAGGGGTCACAAAGCAATGTGTGAGAGCAGGACTTGAATACAGTTCTCAGTTTGAGCCCTTAATCGATTGCACCAAGATACATCTCTGTCTTGTAAAATAGCCACTTTTGGAAGGCTTGAAGGAAGTCAGGCTTGTTTATACCCTGTCATCTGTGCATCAGTGGAGGTTATCCTGAAAAGTTTAAAATTATGCAAGAAAAATTAGCAAGATTTCTACCCTTTAACTCAGCCACCTGCCTGCTCCACATATGTCGGAAGTTGAAGTTAGAAAAGCAGTCACTTATGTGCCATACTATTTGAAGCAAGACTTTTTGTATCAGCAAAACCCATTCCAAAGTAGATGCCCCCAAATTGGAAAATGACTGGAAAATTGTGATGTGTGAATATAAATTAAGTTCCTAGATTTTGTGAACTAATTCCTCAATGTGGTCATTACTGTGTGTCCTTCAGCAGTTTTGTACACTTCTAAGTCAGCTTCTTTTCAGATCTTAGTTTTCTTTAGTGACATTTCTAACTCCTATGTTAACACATTTGGAATTATGACCTCTTTGTCTTAAAGCTCAATGAATTCTAGCCCTGAAGCAGACTTAGACTTGGCCAATAACACTTCACATAGGATACTCTACTGGCTTAGAAGGTGTTCCCTACAACAATGTGGATTCCAACCCATGTATGCCTGTCCATTTTTTTAGCCTTTGTCCTCCTGTGAGTTTATCACATGGTCTATCCAAAAAGCTGATATCCAGGAAACTGGATCCAAGAAACTGAGACTTGACCCAATTTTTTTCTTGATACTGATTTCTAGAATAGCTGGACAAATTCCCAGCAACTACACTGGTATCTCTGAAATGTGGAACTATGTACCAAAAGTCACTAAACTATGAATACTCTTTGACCTACTGATACCACTATTAGAGATCAAAGCCATCAGAGAAAGAAGGAAAAGATCTATAATGTACAAAAATTTATAACAGCTCTTTGAGTATTAGCATTAGTATCCATCAATTGAATGGCTGAACAAATGAAGGTTTATGAATGAAATGAAAGTTTGGGGTTGTAAGAAATGAGTAGAGGAATGAGTCTGTTCCTAAAGAAACTTGTTAAGACTTGTATCAAATGCAGAACAAAATGAGCAGAACCAGAAAACATTAAAAAAATAGTTTATTTTCACAACATATGCATAATTTCCAACATTCACCCTTGCAAAAACCTTGTGTTCCAATTTTTCCCTCCTTTCCCCCTACCCTCTCTCCTAAATGCCAAGTAATCCAATATATGTTAAACACATGCGCTTTTTCTATACATATTTCCACAATTATGCTGCATAAAGAAAAATCAGATCAAAAAGAAAAAAATGAGAAAGAAAATAATATGCAAGAAAACAACAGAAAAACTAAAAATACTATGTTGTGATCCACACTCAGTCCCCACAGTCCTCTCCATTACAAAATTATTGGAACTAGCCTGAATCATCTCACTATTGAAAAGAGCCTCATCCATCAGAACTGATGATCATATAATCTTGCTGTTGCTGTGTACAAACCTGTTGAACATTTAATAAAATAACATGCATAAAAAACTTGGAAAGACTTAAGAATTCATATTAATGAACTGACCAAACACCATTCAGGAAGACAGTCTATGCTTATCAACTTCATGAAACAGAGACATTGGTTAAAAATCCACACTCTGGCCAAGTTAAAAAATGTCATTCTGTCCTGTCATTTTTGCTCATGCATATTTGCTATAGGGAGCCTGCTTTTTTCAACTTAAGATGGGAAAAGAGAGAAAATAAATTTAATAGAAAAAAAAAAGAATACAACAAAATAGCATGACCTGTTCAATGTCAATGGCTTATACCAGAGGTGTTATGGCATGCCCCAAATAGCCTGCAAAACTCCTAACTGCTGCCAGAACCCGATTAAATGAGAAATGTTTAACAATAAAAATGCAATATAACACAGATAATGTTAGTTTGTGGTTTTGTAAGTCAACATGGGGAAGAAATGGTTCATTTATTTGAGTTTAACACACCTGATCCAGAGCAGAGGCATCAACAGGTGGCCCACACCTGCATCCTATCATTGTTCTTTCTCCCAGAGTCACCTGTACACAACCATAAACTAGATTAATACATTTTGTTCTTAAGAGACCCCTGTACCCGTAGGTGGCACAGTAGGTAGTCCATGGAGCCTTGGAGTCAGGAAGACTCCAAAAAAAACAAACCAAAACAAAACACGTTATACAGATGAACACATGCGCACACACAGAGTATATGAGACCATATACTTATTAGCTGTGTGACCTCAGGCAATTCATTTAACCCTCTTTGCCTTAGTTTTTCATCTGTAAAATGAATTTCTCTTCTTTCTTTCTTTTTTTCTTTCTTTTTTTTTCTTTCTTTCTTTCTTCCTTTCCTTGCTTGCTTGCTTCCTTGCTTCCTTCCTTTCCTTTCCTTCCTTTCCTTCCTTCCATTTCTTCCTTCTTCCTTCTTTTCTTCTTTCTCCATTATTTATTTATTATTCTATAGAGGTTACAGCAAACCTCTAGTATCTTTGCCAAGAAAACTCAAAATGACAAGAGACCCTAATTATTTTCAAAAATAATAGCTTTTGGGGCAGCTAGATGGCGCAGTGGATAGAGCACCAGCCCTGAAGTCAGGAGGACCTGAGTTCAAATCTGGTCTCAGACACTTAACACTTCCTAGCTGTGTGACCCTGGGCAAGTCACTTAACCCCAATTGCCAAAGCAAAAAAAAAAAAAAAAAATAGCTTTTTAGTTTTAAATATGCAAAGATAGTTTTCAATATTCACCCTTGCAAAACCTTGTATTCCAAACTTTTCTCCTTCCCTTCCTCCCAGCCTTTCCCTAGATAGTAATCCAATATATGTTACACATGTGCAATTCTTCTATCCAAATGTCCACAATTAGGAGACCCCAATTACTAAGCAGGCCCCAATTACTATTTTTACCTCATTTCTTTGATTCCAGAATCAAATCTAGAACCATTATCCTATTCATACAAATAAGGCAGATATTCCACTTTATTCTGCCCTTTTTGCCTGAAGGGATTCTAAGCTTACATTCCTAAATCTTAAAAATACAACATGGCACCTTAGATTATACCAATTACAACAGAGTTTCTACTTTTGTCTATAGTGCTGTGGTCCTGAGAGCTACTATATGATTTAGAATAGGACTTATAATCTTTTTTCACTCTGACCCCTTTTTGCCTGAGAAATTTTTACATACCCTCCAGGCACATAGGTATATAAAATAGGTACACAAATCAAAAATTTACTGATAATAAATCATAATTTTGTTACCCCCACATTCAAATACAGACCCCCACATGGGATTGCAATCCACAGTTTAAGAAGCTTTGGTTTAGAGGGTGTGTGCGTGTGTGTGTGGTCACATGCATATGTCATTTACTGAGAAGAAGGCACTTTAGACTTAAGACTACTTGCACCAAATTCACCTGAGATGGAATTTGGATTGATGTCTGGAATTTATTGCCAGATTATTTCCTGCGGTTGCCTCCTTAGCTCATTCCAACCCTTAGGATTCCATGGCCCCCAGCAGAATTCATTTTAGCTCTAGCACCACTGTCTGCCTTCATTCAGTAATATTCCTTATGTGTACTCTCTCTCTACAATGGTAGGTAAGTTCTCCAAGAGTAAAGCATTCTCCAGTATCAACTTTGAATCATTGTGAGGCTGTAGGGCTAAAGAAGTACTTTTCAAGCAAAGTAAGAGGGAATGAAGGTTAAAAAGAGGAGAAATACGGTCAGTTCACATTTAGAACTCTTGTGAGTCCAAGGAAAATAAAGAAGGAAATTTATTTTGGAGATCTGGACATAGGATTCAGGCAATTCATGTTTCAGCTTTGTACTGGATCCACATGTTAGCATCAGCATAAACAAAATTTGATCCATCTCAAATTGTAGCCAGGGTCCTGATGATGATTTCACTGACAGAATTTTCCAAATTCTTCCTCAGCAATTTTTTTTTTTTTGCTTTTTGAGGAGGCAATTGAGGTTAAGTGACTTGCCCAGGGTCACACAGCTAGGGAATGTTAAGTGTCTGAGACCAGATTTGAACTCAGGTCCTCCTGACTTCAGGGCTGGTGCTCTATCCACTGCACCACCTAACTGCCCCAGCAATTTTTAAAAAACAATTTCCACTTACTAGTATTTTATTTTTTCCAATTATATGTAAAGATAATTTTCAACATTTATTTTTGTAAAGTTTTGATCTCCTGATCTTTGTCCCTCCCCAAAGAGCAAACAATTGGATATAGATTATATGTGTACAAGCAAGTTAAACATTTTAATATTAGTCATATTTTGAAAGAAGTATCAGAAAAAAGGGAGAAACCATGACAAAAACCAAAAGACATTTTTAAAAAATGAAAATGGCATGCTTTAATCTGCATTCAGTCTCCATAGTTCTTTTTCTGGATGTAGCATTTTCCATCACAAGCCTTGTATCACTATTGCTGAGAAGAGTTGTCTATCATAATTGATCTTCATGCAGTGTTGCTGTTACTTGTGTACAAGGTTCTCCCAGTTCTGCTCACTTTATTCAGCATTAATTCATGTAAGGTCTTCTGAAATCTGCCCCTTAGCCATTATTTAGAACTGCCTAAGGAAAATAAGAAAGGAAGCTTTCAGATTGTGTATTTGGGAAAGGAATATCTTAATTCAGAGCACTTTTTTATTTCACTTATGACAACTTGCTTTGTCAGTACCTAAAGGCCTTGAAAAGGCTAAAAATGACCTTAGTAACAATTGTTAGAAATGGGGAAAGCTTGTCCAGAGAATCATCTTCTCTAATACAGTGGGTAAAAGAAGGCCTTTTTCCTCTGCTCATATACCTTTAAACAATCTTGCCTTATGTGTTTTTTGTGATTTTTCTTTTCTTGGTCTCCACTGAGCTTTCTAAAATTTTATTTACCTCAGTCTCTGCAATCTTCCAGTTGCAAAGTTACTTGGTTTGGATTTAAGTATCCCCAACATTTGGAGAAGCAATCAGAACATGAAATCTGGCAACTCACTGGTACATTTTTAAGCCCCAAGGAGTTTTATTAGGCCAGAAACTCCTCATGTGTGATATATTTTAGTTTTCCCTGTAGGGCATAAGCAACTTTAAGAAAAAAACAGCCTTTCATGTACTTTCTCAGTTCCCCAGAGACTTCTTAGATCATAAGATCACCCTCTGAGAGTCTAGAAGGGACCTTAGAGATTAGATACCTTTTGTTTTTATCATATTAATTTCCAAATCTACCTCTTTACCCCTTTTCTACTCATAAGCCAACCCTTGTAATCAAGGTTGAAAAAGAAGGAAAAAAAGACATTTAGCAAAATCAGCCAGCATCAACAGTGTCTGACAATATATTTATTATTCTATATCCATTGTTCCTCAGCTCTGCAAAGAAGTACTTTTTCTCATCTTTGTGTTTTAATTTGGCCATTAGAATTATCTAGCATTCAGTTTTGTCTTAATCTTTTATTTTATACTATTGTAATTGTATATAGTTTTCCTTGCTTTGTTTACTTCATGCTGCATTGGATTCATTTAAGTATTCTCATCCAACCTTTTTGTCTTACAAAGGAAACTGAAGCCCAGAGAGGTCAAAAATTCACCCATAGTTCACAGGTACAAAGAGGAAAAGCTGGCTTTCTTACTCTATATCTGAAGTTTTATCTATCCACATGAAGCAAACTCCCCAAAACATAGCTTTTAGAAAGGCCTTAATTTTCTCGATTTATTCTTTGTTCTTTATGATGCTTACCATCATAAAAATGCTAATTTTAAATATGTGAAGTGGTATGTTATAGTGGATGAACACTGGACTTGGTGTTAGGAACAGCTGAATTTGAATCCTATTTCAGCTAACTGTGTGATTCTAGGCAAGTAACTTAACTTTTTTGGACCTCTGTGTCCTTATCTATAAAATGTGGGGGTTGGACTCCCATAAGATCCTTTCCAACCCAAAATCTATGGCTATGAAAATGCATTTGTTGAAGTGTGTATATTGTACTAGAGTGCTTGTGATATTCCTCCCCTGTCCCTTATCATTCAGATTCACCTCCATTAGAACCAACATTAACAGGGACTCCCTGAGGAGTGGCTTTTCTAATGGACTCTACTCTTGACTTGATTCTAGGTTAAATTTGAAATTATGTTTTAATTTTTTTTAAAGTGGGGGGTAGGCAGTCAAGGGAACATTTTTATCTGATTCAGTATCTAGAGTTTCAAAAACACTTGTACACACAAAAAAGCATTCAGACTTGGACTGTACCAATACACAGAGAAACAGCAGAATTATAACATATTTTCCAGTTCAACAAGTTTGCTTGTTATTCACTGGATGTGGTATTCCATCTCTCTTCCTCTTGTCTGTGTGACTTTTGCACCAATTATCACCAAATTCCTAGAATGCGCTACTTCTTCCTCCCCTCTGTTTCCTGGCATCCTTCAAGAAAGTTCCATTTCCTACAGGAAACCTTTCCTGAACTCCCAAATCATAGACCACTTTTTCAGTCATTTTTCAATAATGTCTGACTGTTCATGACCCTATTTGAGATTTTTTTTTGGCAAAGATACTGAAATCATTTGCCATTTCCTTCTGTAGCTCATTTTACAGATGAGAAACTGAGGCAAACAGGGTTAAGTGATTAGCCCAGGGTCACACAGCTAGTAAGTGTATGAGGCCAGGTTTGAACTCAGAGTCTTCCTCACTCCTGGCCTGGCACTGCATCCACTGTACTACCTAGCTGCCCAAGATACCATATTTGAAAATCATAAATCTATTCTTGGAGTCTACCTCCCTAACATTTCTTGCAACCATCCCCTTATCTCTGCTTGTGTCATCATCACCCTATTTCAGGCTATCCTCAGCTCTCTCAAAAGCCTTGTCTTGAAAGTCTCATTCCTTCTGCAACCTATCCTCCACATTTTTGCTAAAATGAAATTCTCAAAACATGGTCTGACCATGTGACTCTCTGGCTCAATAAATTCAAGTGGCTCCCTATGATTTCTAGGATTAAATACAAATTCCATTATATGGTATATAAATGTCTCTACAACTTGTCCTTACGTATTATTACATATTATTCCTCTTCACATATTCTATAGTAGTCCAGTCAAACTGTCCTTCTTAATGCTTGTTCCTCATTTCTGTGCCTTTGCTTGCCTGGAATACACTTCTCTTCATATTTGCTCCCGTAGATTCCCTAATTTCCTTTAAGATGTGTCAGTTCATGATGCTGAGTGAAATGAGCAGAACCAGGAGATCATTGTACACGGCAACAACAAGACTATACGATGATCAATTCTGATGGACATGGCTCTCTTCAACAATGAAATGTTTTAAACCACTTCCAATTGTTCAGTGATGAAGAGAGCCATAATACACCCAGGAAGAGGCCTGTGGGATCTGAGTATGGACCACAACATAGCATTTTCACACTTTCTGTTGATGTTTGCTTACATTATATTTTCCTTCTCAGGTTTTTTTTCCTTATAGATCTTATTTTTCTTGTACAGCAAGATAACTGTATAAATATGTATATACACATTCGATTTGTCAAGTATTTTAACATAATTAACACGTATTAGACTTCCTGCCATCTAGGGGAGGGGGGGGAGGGGAAAGAGGGAAAAATTTGTAACAGAAAGCTTTGCAAGGGTCAATGATGAAAAATTACCCATACATATGTTTTGCAAATAAAAAGTTTTAATAAAAAATAAATAAATAAACTAATAAATTAATAAATAAATAAAGATGTGTCAGTTCAAGTTCTGCTAAATCTTTTTTTCTAGTTTTTCCTCCTATCTATTTTGCATCTATCACACATAAACTTCCCTGATAGAATGTAAACTTGAGGACAAAGGCTTTATCTATCTTTGTATCCTCTGGTGCCTGGGATAGTGTCAGACACACAGTAGGTGCTTCAAAATACTTATTGATTCCCTCCCTGCCCCCAACAGCTGATCATGGTTTTGTTCTCTGGGACTAAGTGAAACTAATTGGACACAACAGCTCTTTAAAGACTTGACCTTGAAGAATTGGAAACTGAGAGGAAGCCCATCAGTTGGAGAATGGCTGAATAAGTTATGGTATATGAATGTAATGGAATATGATTGTTCTACAAGAAATAACCAGCAGGATGATTTCAGAAAGGCCTAGAAAGATTTACATAAACTGATGCTAAGGGAAGTGAGTAGAACCAAGAGAAGACTGTACACAGCAACAAGATTACATGATAACAGTGATGGACTTGGCTCCTTTCAATAATGAAGTGATTCAGGCCAATTCCAATAGACTTGTGATGGAGAGAGCCATTTGTAACCAGAGAGAGGACTATAGGGACTAAAGGTGTATCACAACATAGTATTTTTATCTTTTTTTGTTGTTTGCTTGTTTTTTCTCTCTCTCATTTTTTCCTTTTTCATATGATTTTTATTGTGCATCATGATAAATGTGGTAATATGTTTAGAAGAATTGCACGTTTAGCCTATATTAGATTATTTGCTGTTTATGAAAGTGGGGAAATGGGGAGGAAAGGAGAAAAACATGGAACACAAGGTTTTGCAAGGGTGAGTGTTGAAAACTATCTTTGCATGTATTCTGAAAAATAAAAAGCTATTATAAAAAAAAAGCTTGAACTTTGAGCATATTAATTGTGTTCAATATCTCTGGTTCCTGCAACTACTTCTTGTATAAAATTGTCTTCTTTCCCTCTCCTTTTTATTATTTTATTTTATTTATTTATTTGTTATTAGGAATTTAAAGTACTATTTGCAAAGAGCATTTCTACATACAAAATAGAACAAGAGAATTGTCCAACAAACTCTTTTGTACAGCTTGCCATTCTAGCTCTTTGTGACCAATTTTTTTCTTAGACTTTTATTCATTATCCCTTGAATATATTCCAGAGTTTTGTTAAGAATTCATGGCAAATCTCTCTTCAACAACGAAATGTTTCAAACCAGTTCCAGTTGTTCAGTGAAGAAAGCCATATACACCCAGAGAGAGGTATATGAAATGTGGACCACAACGTAACATTTTCATGCTCTCTATCGATGTTTGCTTGCATTGTGTTTCCTTTCTCTGATCTTTCTTTCTTGTAGACACAATTTTTCTTGCACAAAAATGATGTGTGGAAATATATATACATATATTCGATTTGTCAAGTATTTTAACATAATTAACATGTAGTGGATATCCTGCCATCTACGGGAAGGGTGGGGAGTAGGGAGGAAAAATTTGTAACAGAAAGCTTTGTAAGGGTTAATGTTGAAGAATTACCCATATATATGTTTTGCAAATAAAAAATTTTAATAAAGAGAAAAAAAGAATTCATGTCAAAATTATTGATTTATAGTTTGTAGAATCTAGCTTCTACTTTTTTTGGACATCATGACATTCATCCTCTAGCCATGAGTCACATCTCTTGTTTTATACAAAGACCACTGTGCATAGTTTAACACAGTCACCAATTCCTTCACTATCTACTGAGTGTAACTATCTGGAGCTAGTATCAAACTAAGTCATCAAGGACCATGTAGTATCTTATCTATTTACAATATCCCTATGAATTTGGATTTCAGCATGCTACTTGCTATTCTCCCCCATCCCTGTATTTTTTTTTTCAGGCCAAAGGATATTCTTCTTGTAAGAAAACAGAAACAAAAACAGTTGAATAGTTTTATCTTCTTCCTATCATTCATTACCATTGTCCTGACCAACAGATCTTCATCTTGTTCCTGAAACAAAAGTTCCACCCGTTATTTTCTCTCCCTTAGCATTCTTGGTTAGCCTCAACTCATCCTAACCTTTGGTATTCCTGACATTCTTACAGAACTGTCATATTTTTGTATTCCATTTCTCCTTTCTGTCTTTCCTTTCATCTTCTGTCTTTTTAAAATACGAATTGATGGATAGAGCACCAGCCCTGAAGTCAGGAAGATCTGAGTTCAGATCTGGCTTCAGACACTTAACATGTCCTAGCTGTGTGACCTTGGGCAAGTCACTTAACCCCAATGGCCTCAGCAAAAATTGAGTTCCCTTGTATATATATATATATATATATATATTAGATAGTCCCATTTTTTCCCCTCCTCAACAGAATTGTTTCTTTTTATGTCTTCAGGATTTCAAAAAGAGTTTTCCACTTTTCTTGGTCTACTTTCCCCTGCAAAATTTTAGCACATAGCATACTTAGTAATTCTTTCCCTGAAATCTTTTGAAATTGTTCTCCTCATTGCACAATATGTCACAATATATTTGAAGTTGGTACTTGACCTCAGTAATAAAGATCATACCATAATACAACTAGAAGAAAAGTAAATATATGGTCAGGGAATTAATTCTTAACCAAATAAAGGATAAAAGCAACCACAAAAGACAATTCAGTGGGAAATAAAGGCAGTATAAAAACAAAAGATATTAATATCATCTTTCTAGACTGAAGTTCTTATCTCAACTTCTACTCTTACTGACAAGTTGGATTCATAGAAACAAAACTGGTAAACTATATCTAGAGAATATGCTAGAGTCAGCTTAAAGTAATTCATTCAAGTAAGGGAGCAGATTGCTGAATTTTCAGTCTGAGTATTGACACCTAAGAAATTGACTACAAAATAGAAATTGATTTAATATTTAGTTGATTATCTAGATTTAAGAAAGTAATGGAGAACATGTTAATAATGCAAATTAAACTTGTGTATCATGGATACATTTCTCTCTGGATTATTGTTTGTTAAATATTTACCAGAGCGACCCTGAGTGTTCTGGGCTGGGTCTGACCCAGACCAGTCACTTGGAAGTTCAGGTTAGATACTGAAACAAAATAAGACATTCATAGGTCACTCAACAAGTAACAAAAAGGATATTTACTTATGTGTAGCTAAGTAGAGGTATGTTCAAGGATAAGCAGCAACAAAGATAAGATCTTGAATTAATTCAGTTGAGGAAAGCTTCCTTCAGAATCCTTCAGCCACACAACCTTCTGGTGCTCATTCTTGGACTGCTTTGTACTGTTTTATGAAGGGCATAGGATGTTGAGGGAAGACTAGTAACTCTGGTATGAAGGATGTTAACCCTCTTTCAAAGCTGCTTTCCACCTTCAGTGTCCACTGAATCATCCAACTCTCACCTGTGGCTCCAAGAAGCTGTAACATGTGGAGTGGCTATAGCCAGGCAAACCTTGTAGGCAGATACAGACTAAACCAGGATGAAGGTAATGGAGGAGGCTGAAACCCTTTGGTAAGTTGGAGGTATTTACCCCAGATATTTGCAGACTTCCCCTGGTGGGATGGGTAAATGAGAGCAATTTGTTTCAATGGCCATGAAGGCAGCTGAAAAAAGTGCTGTGATGGGGAGAACCATAAAGCTGGCATAGATTTTGCAATCAAAATTAATCCAGTCAAAAAGTTTGTATGCTTTCCAAAAGGAGTGAATTATAGACTCATTACAATGAGATTGTTACTTGAAGGAAAATGCCCCACCACCATTATTAGTGCATATACTCCACCATAATGCACACTGATAAGGTCAAAGAAAAATTTTATGAAGATTTGGAGACACTCATCATCAATGTGCTGAAAGAGAACAAGCTTATAATATTGGGTGATTTTAAACCTAGAGTAGGCACAATCTATCTGAATGTCAGGGAATCCTTGGGAGCAATGGAGTTGGTAACAGCAATGGTAATTGTCATTCACTACTGAAGACCTATGCATCTCATGACCTCACAACCAATACTATCTTCCATTTACCTAAATGAAATAAAACTTTGTGGATGCACCCTTGCAGCAAACATCTTATTTAATAAGCTATATCATTGTAAGGAGAAAAGATAGACAGAATGTGAGAGTGATGAAGGCAATGTGTAGCACAGAGTGCTGGACAGGCCATAGACTTATCCTCTCTAAGCCAAACATTCATATTCAACAAGAGCAGGGGCCCAGGGCATAATGACTACCAAAAAACTTAATGTCAACAGATTAGAGTGCTTTTTTGAGTTTGAACACTTTATTGCTAACTTGGAAGGAAAACTGAACCAACACATAGTTAGGAATAGTGGAGCAGAAAAGGAATGGGCACCTTTCAGAAAACATCAAGAGTGGTTTGATGAAAATGATGGGGAAATCCAGAAGCTGGTAAATGAAAAATGAGAACTCCACAGGGTTTACTATCAGGATATTTCATCTGGATTTTAAAAAGTAGCATTTAATCTATCAAAATTAAAGAGCAAGTGAAATTAAGAGAAATTCAAGATTCTTGGCTTAATAAGAAGGCAGATGAAATTCAGTTTTATGTTGATAATAATCCTGTTGTGCCACAGTTTCCTGTCTCAGTTTTCCAATTGTTCTGCCTGGTGGCAACCCCCCTTTCTGCCCATTAGGACTGAGATAATTGAGGCTGCAGAGTTATGGCCACTGGCATTCCAAAGAGTCATAAAACCTCCAGATGGACTATCTCAAACACCTAGACATACCCCTTATCTTTATGGCCCCAGACTCAGTAGCTCCTAGCTTTTTCCCAACTTATCAGAATTTATGATCCTTCCTCCACACCCTCAACCTGTCAGAACTGAATTTATGGTCCTTTCCTGGAACTTCTATCTCCCAATGCCCTACCCTTCCTTCTGCCTTTGCTTCCCTGAATGCCCGAGCCCTATAAGAGTCCTTGGAACCTTTCACTAGAGTGCTGGATACTTTGAGATCCAGATGGCTGGCTAATATGGCTGCCAATCCAATCTCTCCACTACTATCAACAAATTATTACTAATCTCTAATACTGCCTCAGTTTCTCCCAAGCATTACAATCCAAAGTTCTCATATGATGCAATGAAAACTATTGGTTAAAGATCTATAGTGCATATCAACTACTCGACTGCTCAGTGCTAATGGAAACACATTAATTAGTGATAAAGATATGATATTGGAGAGAGGGAATGAAAACTTCCAGAATGTTCTTAACATATCATCATTAATTAATGCTGAAGGTTCAAGTCAATCCCTCCCTAGCCCAACTTTCAAATGAAGAAGAGGTTTTGCATGTTATTAGGCTCCTCTTATGTGGCAAAGTATCTGGTTCTATTCCTGCTGCTTATACAAATACTGGAAGAAATTTTCTGGGTTATATGATTAAAGGGGGTTATCTCCCAGGAGTTCAAGGATAACTCCACTGTTGATCTCTATAAAGGAAAGGGAAATAGATTGTTCTGTGGCAATCATGGGAGGGGAGCCCTTTCTCTTATACATTGCTGGTACATTTCTTGCCAAAGTCCTTCTTAATAGACTGATCCTTCACCTGGAAGATGGTTACCTGCCTGAGAAGCAGTGTGGCTTCAGAAAGGTCTGAAGAATGGTTGACATGGGCTCTGCTGCCTGACAATTCCAGGAGAAATGCCAGGAGCAGAACAGAAGTCTGTACCCAATGTTCATTGATCTGACTGGGACTTTCATACGGACATGAGGGCTTATGGAAAATCGGGGCAAAATTCAGTCATCTGGAGAAGTTCGTCAGTATTGTCTGTCAGTTTCATGACAGCATGTTTGTGTTCTGGATAATGGACATAACTTTTTGTTTGCAGATGATTGTGCATTCAGTGAAGCCTCTCAGACTTCAACAAAGTACATATGTAACAAAGTATGGATCTATTCCCTGCTGCTTGTGCTAATTTTGGCTTACAATTAACATCAAGAAAACAGAGGTTCTTCAACAACCATCCCTACATCATCCATACTTAGAGCTATCAGTTACAGCAAATGGAGAAATTTTGAATTCTGTGAATAAGTTTACTTACCATGACAAAATACTTTTCAGATGATGATGTATGCTTGCTAGAGTTTAGTGTTTGGGAAGTTATGAAGGAAACTGTGGGAGAGAAGAGATATTAGACTGCCTATTAAACTGAAGATCTACAGAGGTTTTGCACTGACCTCATTGTTGTAAGCCACTGAACCTGGTTTACCAACGCTGTACCAGGAAATTGAATCATTTCTACTTGAATAGTCTTAGGAAGATTCTGAAGATCAACTAGCAAGATATGCTATTGGGCACCGAGATCATTTCTCAACCTAAAATGCCAAGCATTCAAACTCTACTGCAGAAAGTACAACTCTGATAGGCTCATCACATTGTTTGAAGGCTCAATGCACATTTATCTAAAAGATTATTTTGCAGAGAACTCACACAAGGCAAGTGCTCATATAGAAGACAGAAGAAGTGATACAAGAACTTTGGAATCAATTGTGAGACATGGAAGACACTGGCACAGATATATAA
>JAJPUD010000417.1:170272-181591 GCA_023553655.1 Myrmecobius fasciatus | reverse complement strand
CCCCCAGTCCCCTCCCTTCCCCTAGATGGCAGGAAGTCCACTACTTGTTAATTATGTTAAAATACTTGACAAGTTGAATATATGTATACATATTTCTACACTTACCATTGTTGTGCAAGAAAAATCATATCTACAAGAAAAAAAAATCTGAGAAAGGAAACCCAATGCAAGCAAACATCAATAGAGAGCATGAAAGTATTAGGTTGTGGTCCACATTTCATATCCCTCTCTCTAGGTGTATATGGCTTTCTTCACTGAACAATTGGAACTGGTTTGAAACATTTCATTGTTGAAGAGAGCCATGTCCATCAGAATTGATCATCATATAATCTTGTTGTTGCTGTGTATCTCCTGGTTCTACTCATTTCAGCATCAGCTCATGCAAGTCTCTCCAGGCCTCTCTGAAAACATTCTGCTGGTCGTTTCTTACAGAACAATAATATTCCATAACATTCATATACCATAATTAATTCAGCCACTCTCCAATTGTTGGGCATCCATTCAGTTTCCAGTTTCTAGCCACTACAAAAAGGGCTGCCACAAATATTCTTGCACACGTGGGGCCCTTTCCCTCCTCTAAGATCTCTTTGGGATATAAGCCCAATTGAAACACTGCTGGGTCAAAAGGTATGCACAGTTTGATAGCTTTCTGAGCATAGTTCCAAATTGTTCTCCAGAATGGTTGGATCCATTCACAGTTCCACCAACAATGTATCAGTGTCCCAGTTTTCCCACATCCCCGCCAACATTTGTCCTTATCTTTTCCTGTCATTTTAGCCAATCTGAGAGGTGTAATAGTACCTCAGAGTTGTCTTAATTTGCATTTCTCTGATCAATAGTGATTTGGGGCACCTTTTCATATGACTAGAAATAGTTTTAATTTCATCATCTGAAAATTGTCTGTTCATATCCCTTGACCATTTATCTATTGGAGAGTGGCTTGAATTCTTATAAATATGAGACAATTCTCTATATATTTTAGAGATGAAACCTTTATCAGAACCTTTAAATGTAAAGATGATTTCCCAATTTATTGCTTCCCTCCTAATCTTGCCTGCATTAAGTTTTGTTTGTACAAAACCTTTTTAACTTAATATAGTTAAAATTATCTATCTGGTATTCATTTAAGAGTTCCAGTTCTTCTTTGGACATAAATTTATTCCATCTCCACAGGTCTGAGAAGTAAACTATCCTATGTTCCTCTAATTTGCTTATAATATCACTCTTTATATCCAAATCATGAAACCATTTAGATCTTATCTTGGGATGTAGTGTTAGGTGTGGGTTAAGCCCTAATTTCTTCCACACTAGTTTCCAATTTTCCCAGCAGATTTTGTCCAATAGTGAGTACTTATCCCAAAAGCTGGGGTCTTTGGGTTTATCAAACACTAAATTGTTATAGTCATTGCCTAGTTTGTCCTGCGATCCTATCCTATTCCACTGATCGACTACTCTATTTCTTAGCCAGTACCAAATGGTTTTGATGACCGCTGCTTTATAATACAGTTTTAGATCTGGTACAGCAAGTCCACCATCGTCAGCCTTTTTTTTTCATTAATTCCCTTGAAATTCTTGACCTTTTGTTCTTCCAAATGAACTTTGCTACTATTTTTTCTAGATCTGTAAAATAATTTCTTGGGAGTTTGATTGGCATGGCACTAAATAAGTAAATTAGTTTGGGTAGTATTGTCATTTTTATTATATTTGCTCAGCCTACCCATGAGCACTTGATGTTTTTCCAATTGACTAGGTTTGACTTTGTGTGGAAAATGTTTTGTAGTTTAATTCGTATAGTTCCTGATTTTTTCTTGGCAGATAGATTCCCAAATATTTTATACTATCAACGGTTATTTTAAATGGAATTTCTTTTTGTATAAGATGCTGCTGAACTTTGTTGGTAATATATAATAATGCTGATGATTTATGTGGATTTATTTTGTATCCTGCAATTTTGCTAAATTTGTGAATTGTTTCTAGTAGTTTTTTAGTTGATTCTCTAGGATTCTGTAAGTATACTATCATGTCATCTGCAAAGAGTGATTAATTGGTTTCCTCATTACCTACTCTAATTCCTTTAATCTCTTTTTCTTCTCTTACTGCCAAAGCTAACATTTCTAATACAATATTAAATAGTAATGGTGACAGTGGGCAGCCTTGTTTAACTCCTGCTCTTATTGGGAATGGTTCTATTTTGTCTCCATTACATATGATGCTTGCTGATGGTTTTAAGTAGATGCTACTAATCATTTTAAGGAAAAGCCCATTTATTCCTATACTCTTTAGTGTTTTTAATAGGAATGGGTGTTGGATTTTATCAAATGCTTTTTTTGCATCTATTGAGATAATCATATGGTTTTTGTTAGTTTGGTTATTAATATAATTGATTATGGTGATAGTTTTCCTAATATTGAACCAGCCCTGCATTTCTGGTATAAATCCTACTTGGTCATAATGTACTATCCTGGGGATGACTTTCTGTAATCTTACTGCTGTTATCTTACTTAAAATTTTTGCCTCAATATTCATTAAGGAAATTGGTCTATAGTTTTCTTTCTCTGTTTTCACCCTATCTAGTTTAGCTATCAGCACCGTATCTGTATCATAGAAGGAATTTGGTAGTACACCTTCTTTCCCTATTTTTTCAAATAGTTTATATAGTATCAGAATTAATTGTTCTTTGAATGTTTGGTAGAATTCACATGTAAATCCATCTGGCCCTGGAGATTTTTTCTTAGGGAGTTGATTAATAGCTTGTTCTATTTCTTTTTCTAAAATGGGGCTATTTAAATAATTTATTTCCTCTTCTGTTAACCTGAGCAATCTATAATTTTGTAGATATACCTCCATTTCATTTAGATTATCAAATTTATTGGCATAAAGTAGGGTAAAGTAACTCCTAATTATTACTCTAATTTCCTCTTCATTGGAGAAAAGTTCTCCCTTATCATTTTTGAGACTAACAATTTGATTTTCCTCTTTCCTTTTTCTAATCAAATTAACTAAAGGCTTATCTATTTTGTTGTTTTTTCATAAAATCAACTCTTAGATTTATTTATTAATTCAATAGTTTTCTTATTTTCAATTTTATTAATCTCTTTTATTTTTAGAATTTCCAATTTGGTATTTAATTGAGGGTTTTTAATTTGTTCTTTTTCTGTTTTTTTTTTTAATAGTAAGCCCAATTCGTTGATCTTCTCTTTCTCTATTTTATGCAAGTAAGCATCTAGAGATAAAAAATTACCCCTTATAACTGCTTTGGCTGTATCCCACAAATTTTGGTATGTTGTCTCATTATTGTCATTCTCCTGGATGAAATTATTGATTGTGTCTATGATTTGCTCTTTCACCCATTCATTCTTTAGGATTAGATTATTTAATTTCCAATTAACTTTTGGTCTATTTTCTTCTGGCCTTATATTGCATATGATTTTTATTGCGTCATAATCTAAAAAGGTGCATTTACTATTTCTGCCTTTTTGCATTTGATTTTGAGGTTTTTATGCCCTAACATGTAGTCAATTTTTTTTTATAAGTTCCATGAACCACAGAGAAAAAAGTAAACTCCCTACTGTCTCCATTCAATTTTCTCCAAAGATCTATCATACCTAACTTTTCTAACAATTTGTTTATCTCCCTAATTTCTTTCTTGTTTATTTTGTGGTTTGATTTATCTAATTCTGAGAGAGCAAGGTTGAGATCCCCCACTGGTATAGTTTTGCTGTCTATTTCTTCTTGCATCTCTCTTAATTTCTCCTCTAGGAATTTGGATGCTATACCACTTGGTGCATATATATTTAGTATTGATATTGCTACATTATCTATGGTACCCTTTAGTAAAATATAGTTTACTTCCTTATCTCTTTTGATTAGATCTATCTTTGCTTTTACTTGATCTGAGATCAGGATTGCTACCCCTGCTTTTCTTTGTTCATCTGAAGCATAAAAGATTCTGCTCCATCCTTTTACCTTCACCTTGTATGTGTCTCTATGCTTTAGAGGTGTTTCTTGTAAACAACATATTCTTGGACTCTGGTTTTTAATACAGTCTGCTATCTGCTTCCTCTTTATGGGAGAGTTCATCCCATTCACATTCACAATTAAAGTAACTAAATCTGTATTTCCTGTCATCTTATTTACCCAAGTTATGTTTTTCTCTTTCCTTTCCCCTTTCTCCCTTCCCCCCTCCCTAGTATTTTGCTTTTGATGACCACCTCTCCCAAACAGTCCACCCACCTTTAGAGCCCCTCCCCTTTTTTACTCCTTTCCCCTGATTCTTCTATTTTCCCTTCTATTAGTCTATCCCTTTCTTTTCCTCCTTTCCCTCCCAATTCCCTATAAGGAAGGACAAGTTTCTCTGTAAAACCAAATGTGTCTGATTTACTCTTTTAGAGCCCAATCTGATGAGAGTAAGATTTACACAATGCTCATATCCCTCCCTTCTTTCCCTCAATTATATTGTTTTCTTTGCCTCTTCATGAGATTTTACCTTATTTATTTTACCACCTTTTCCCTCTTATTCCCAGTATGATAGCCTTTCCACCTCTATCTTATTTTACCACTTTTTCCCCTCTTTTCCCCAGTGTGACAACCTTTTCCCCCTCTAGTTCTCTTTTTCATATTATCCAAGTAATATTAAATTATACCCCCATTCTTTAAGTATACCCATAGCAGAACTTGAGAACATAGTTCTCAAGAGTTCTTTCCTTTTTACTTTTTTATGCTTCTCTTGAGTTCTGTGTTTGGAGGTCAAATTTTTTGTTCAGATCTGGTCTTTTCATTAGAAATAGGTGAAATTCACCTATATCCATATTCTTCCTGAAAAATAATGCTCATTCTAGCTGGATAGGTTATTCTTGGCTGTAATCCAAGTTCCTTTATCTTTCAGAACATCTGGGTCCAGGCCCTTCTATCCTTCAATGTGGAGGCTGACAGATCTTGAGTGATTCTAATAACAGTTCCTTGGTATTTGAATTGTTTCTTTCTAGCTGCTAGCAATATCTTTTCCTTGGTGTGATAGTCCTGAAATTTAGCCACGATATTCCTTGGGGATTTAATTTTGGGGTCTCTTTCAGGAGGTGATCGGTGAATTCTTTCGAAGGTGATTTTGCTTTCTGATTCTAAAACATCAGGGCAGTTTTCTTTCAAGATTTCCTGGAAGGTAGTGTTTAGATTCTTTTTTTCATCATGGCTTTCAGGAAGTCCAACAATCCTTAGATTGTCTCTCCTAGATCTATTTTCCAAGTCAGTTGTTTTTTCCTAGGAGGTATTTCATATTTTCTTCTATTTTTTCATTTTCTTTTGTTTTTGGTTGATTTTTGAAGTCTTATTGAGTCATTCACTTGCATTTGTTAAATTCTAATTTTTAATGTATTATTTTCTTCAGTTACCTCTTTTAGCTCCTTTTGTAACTGGCCAATTGAATTTTTTTGTTCATTGCAAACTTTTTCCAATTCACCAATTTTGTTTTTCAGTAAATTGGTGTCTTTATCATATCTCTTTTGGAGGGCTTCTTGCACTGATCTCAATTCATTTCCCCATTTGTCATCTAGCTCTCTTTTGAGATTCTTTATGCAGTCTTCCAGGAAAGCCTTGTGAAAAGGGGACCAGGTCATGTCTCCCTTTGTGGCTTCCTCTGGAGATGCTTTGCCTATAGGAACCTCAGGATCTGGGGTCTGCCCTTCTTTCTCTCCATAGAAGCTATCTATGGTGAGAGCTCTCTTCTGTTTCTTACTCATTTCTTAAAAAAAGCTTGGGGTCTGTTTAAAGCCAAGAAACCTTGGCTGTGGTAATTTTCCCTGGGGCAATTCCGCTAATTAACTTCTGGTGTTGGGCTCTCTGGCCTAGGACCCAAGTTTGCAATGGGTTACAAACTGCCTTTTAAGAAAGGCAGATCTGCCAGAGCACCTGCCTGTAGTCAGGGCTGAGTGTCCTAAGAGCCTCAGATAGACTCCCCAGGTGTTTAAAATCTGCCATACTGAGTCCCTCCCGGTTTCCTGCCCTGACTCCCAGAGCTGCTCCTGGCAAAGTGCGTACAGACCTGCTGTGGAACTTTTCCAAGGTATCTTCTGCAAGGAATGTTTTGTAGTCCAAATATTTCTGGGTTCTTTGACTTAAAAATCAGTTCAGAGGCTTAATCTGCTGTTGATTTGAGAGAAGGTCAGAGGAGGATCCAGAGTCGTGTCTTCACTCCTCCATCTTGGCTCCGCCCCCAAATAAAATACATTTGGAAGAAAATATCATTCAATCAATTAACTTTTACAAAAGGGATATTTTCTGAGAAGTTATAGCAAGAAAACAGGTGCAAATACATCTTGCCTTAATGGAGCACATTATCCCTCACACCACCATGATCTCTGAGGAGAGTGGGTTCAAACTTACAGTTTTTGCTACCAAGCATTCGCCTCAAACTTTTCCCCTATTTGAAGAAGTAAACCTAAAAGCCTTGGTATTAATCCACTGCTTGTTTAAGTCAAGCAGTTTTCTACATGTTGTATCCCTTTCCAGGCTTAGTTACCTGCAAACTTTATTATGGATTCTAGTTCCTGGACCTATGGTAATCCCCTGACTTTTCAATGCTTACAAATTCACAGCTTAGTCAGTTCCTTTTTTATTCTCCTTTACCTATGTCAGGAAAGAATAGATACAATAGGGATAGAAGAAAAGGCAGAAATGTGTTTTCTTGACCACTTGTTGACCCAGGCTGACCCAGGAGAATAGGTCATTGCCAATGTCTCTTCCTTTCTCAGCAATGGTAGGGCCATACATTTTCACTTTTATGTTTGCCAGCTTTGGGTGAAAAAAAGCAGAAGGCCCCAGTCCAGACTGGATGCTTATGGTAGCTCATCCTCTGTACTTGACCCCGAGAAGAATTATGACTAACTTGCACCTGTAAGATAATTTGATAGGCATGCTCAATTCTGGCTCAATTGCCAGTCAAAGAGACATGTAGTAAACAGACTGGAAAGTCACAGAATGCTTGTACACGTCTGGAAGTAGACAGCTATACCTGTTCATTCCACATTATTAAGCATTTCCAGAAATAGGCTTCCAAATACACAAGCTCCTAGGACTCAGCCTTTTTGGCCAGTGCTACATGTCAGTTAAAATCTGTTTTTAAAAAAAGGAGAAGAAATTACTCTCTCTAAATCTCCACTCATGCCAGGACTTTTGTGACTTTCCCTTTCTTCTATGCTTGAAATTCTAATATGAAATGACCTGTTTCCCGAGAGGTTCTCATCAATTTTACAACTCATTTCCCCTTGTTGTTCAGAATTGTGCCAGAATAGCAGTTCTATTCATTGCTTCCATTACCTCTTGAAATATTAAACTATCATTAAGTGAACTAAGAATTTATTAATTACTCTGCTTTTGTCAAGGAGATAATTCTGCAGATGTCCAAATAATTGAAGTCCCTTATAACTACCATATCTTGCCTCTTTGCCAGGATTATGATCTTTCCTGGACTGATTATTTTCTTTTTTTCCCCTGTGCTCCATAATATACTCTGATGTCAGTAAAATTTATTTTGCGTTTCTTTCAACCTTCACCCAAATGCTTTCCACCTTGCTACTCCACTCTAGTTCCTGAATTTCTTCCATCTTAATATAAAATATTATCCCATTGTTTTCTCTTACCTATCCTGGTTCTGATAAATAAGATCTTTCCTTATTCAAAAGTATTGTGTTTTCATTTTCTATCTTTGTGTTGTGTGTGTATGTATGTGGGGGCGACTTTGTTGTCATCATTTCCTCCAGATAAGAGAGACTTTATATATGAACTCACCAAACCTGGTAAATTTCTGAAGACCTTGTAGTTAGGGATGATTAAATCCTTGGATATAAAACATCTATTGGAGTAAAATGAATCCCCAGATCAAAAAATATGGATTTAATTAATTGTTTAAGGAAGAGTTCCCTATTTGAAAAAAATGCTCGAAAAACTGAAAAGTAGTTTGGTGGAACTTAGATTTAGATCAGCATCTTCTATCATATTTCACATTAAGCTCAAAATAGATATATAACATGAATTTAAAATGTCATACCACAAAAATATTGGTTGTTTTGTGAATAATTTATGAAAATACATCAGCAAGAATAACATGGGATAATAGAATGTGGTCAATTACGATCTGTACTAGTGAAGTAATATCAGTGAGATAAAGAATCCATTGAAATGTTGAAATATTCCAAATATTGAACAAAATAAATCTTTTTTTCTAACTTTCATCCATTATACTTATAGTCCTTTCATCAAGAACCAAGAAGAAGTCTACTCAGCCTAATTATCTATAAATTTTATTAATATTTCAAGTCATCCCTATTTGATAGCATTTCATCTCTCTCTTCTGTATATACTCCAACTTGATAGCATCAGTATATTAAACAGAAAATAAAATCAGGCACAGAGCACTGAGACACTTTATTTGAGGCATTCTGTCCAAGCTGTAAGAATTTCTTGCTTTACTCTTCTTTAGGTTTAAGCATTTGATCAGTTTTATATCTCTGTTATTCCCAAATGTGATACAGTCTGATTCAGTTTCCATTTTAGTTTATTGTCTTTCTCCTACATCTTTCTGAGATAAATGAACTAATAGATAATAAAGTCAATGGGCTGCTTACCCAATTATATATCATTATTGAAATAATGTTTATTCTTCATTCACTCAGATTTTTTTGCCCTTTTTTCTTGATGATTTTATAGTCTCTCATGAGTTCAATGATTATTTCTTTGTACGTTACTTCCAAATCTATATATTTACCCTGAATCTGTTTCCAGAATCCCAATATTATATTACCAATCCTAGGTTGCCATTATGCTCAAACTCTAAATGTTCAAAATGGAACTTTTCACCTGAAACTTACTCACATATCAATCTTCTCATGGTGAGAGAATCCTATGCTTCCAGTCATTCAGATTTTTAATTTTGAAGTAATTTTTAACTTCACTTTACACTGGACTTCGATGACTCTGGAAGAGAGTGAGATTGATAACTATACAAGTTTGTCTCACTTAAATTCAAACTAGTCAAGACATCACCCTTAATTGTTCTTCAGACATGAACAATGAGCAACAAGAATCTTACTACCTGTATATGATGAAGTTTATCATTACAGTATCCTTCACATTCATCCCCTTTCCCCCACTCACATTATCACCATCTTATTTCAGGACTTTTTGTCTCTTCTTACCTGATTTCTAATCATTAGCCTCCTGACTGGTCTTTCTAATTTCACTTTCTTCATTCTCCAGTCCCTCATTCTCTTACATCTTCCTAGAAACTTAAGTATGAGTCCCTCTCCAGCTTAGAATTTCAGTTGCTCACTTTTGCCTCTAGTTTAAAATGCAAACTTCTTTGCTTGATATTTAAAACATTATAGTCTGCTCCGGTCTACCTTTTTGCATTGGGAGGGAGGAAACAAGCATTTAATAAGCGCTTAACAAACATTATCTCTGTTGATCTTGGGAGATAGGTGCAATTATTATCCCCATTTTTCAGGTGAGGAAAATGATGTAAACAGAGATTGTGACATCTTCAAAGTCACACAGCTAAGCAAATGTCTGGGGTCAAATTTGAACACACATCTTCCTGACTCCAGGTTCAGTGCCCTATCCCCTGTTCCACCTAGCTGAACCAATTTCAGCTTATTTCTCTTTATGGATTCTCTATTCTAGTTAAACTAGCCTCCTTGTTTATCCATCTCCTATTTATGTATCTTTGTATAGGTTGTTCCCAGGGCTGCAATGTGCTCCTTAACTTCTGCCTCTCATAATGGTTATCTTTAAAGCTTAAAACAGAAACCACCTTCTCCAGGAAATCTTTTCTGATTTCTTTTCCTTTTTCCACTTTTCTAATGTTTTTTCTCTGCTCAAATTAGCTTATATTTAGCTTAGCAAATATTGCATCCTCCAATTAGAATGAAAGCCCCTTCAGGGCAGAGTTTCTGAGGGTGTGTGCCTTTGTATTATCTATTATCTGTATTATCTAGGATGGTGCCTGGACGGCTAGATGGGACAGTGGATAGAGTACTAGAATCAGGAACACTCGTGTTTATGAGTTCAAATATAGCCTTAAACACTTACTGGCTGTGTGACCCTGGGCAAGTCAATGGAACCTGTTTGACTCAGTTTCCTATCTGTTAAAGAAATGGAGAAGGAAATGGCAAACTCTTTACCAAGAAAATCCCAAATGGAATCAAGAATAGAACTGGTCTGAAATGATCGAATAATTAATCAAGGATAATACCTGTGTCTAGTAGATACTAAATACATGCTTGTTGAATGAAAAGGTTTTTAATCTGATCTTCTTTTGAGTGTCTATGAATCTCATTTAGGAGACTCTTGTAAAGTTCTAGAGTTTGGGGTATAAATTGTGGTACAATGTCATGCACAGTTCCTGGAACATAATGAATACTTAATAAATGTGTATTGGCTAAGTGCTGGGGCTACCAAAAAAGACAAATTACTGTGACTTATCAAACAAGCATTTATTTAGTGTCTGATATGTCCTAGGCTCTAAGGATTCAAAGACAAAAAACAAACAATGTCTGCCTTCAAGGAACTTGCCATCATGGACATGGTTCTTTTCAACAGTGAGATTATTCAGGTCAGTTCCAATGATCTTGTGATAAAGAGAGCCATGCTCACCCAGAGGGAGGACTGTGGGGACTGAGTGTGGTCCACAACATAGTATTTTCCCTCTTTTTGTTATTATTTGCTTGCATTTTGGGTTTTTTTCTCATTTTTTTCCTTTTTGATCTGATTTTTCTTGTGCAGCATGATAATTGTGGAAATATGTATAGAAGAATTGCACATGTTTAACATATATTGGATTACTTGCTGTCTAAGGGGGAGGGAGGGAAAAAATTTGAAACACAAGGTTTTGCAAGGGTGAATGTTGAAAATTATCCATACATATGTTTCAAAAATAAAAGCTTTAATAAAAAAATTTTAAAAAGAAATATCAGAACAAAAAGAAAAAAAGAGAAAGAAAAAAACTCCAGCAAAAACAACAAAAAGGTGAAAATACTATGTTGTAATCCACATTCAGTCCCCATAGTTCTCTTTCTGAATGTAGATGACTCTCTCCATCACAAGTCCCCCAATTTTATTTTTAAATCTTTTATTGATGCTTTTTTGTATTACTGATGGCAAGCTCCTTGAGGGCAGAGATTGTTTGTTTTTTGCCTTTGAATCCTCTTTGTCTGGGAAATATTAGACATTAAATAAATGCTTGTTTGATCAGTCACAGTAATTTCTGAATATAATTCCCCTGCCCCCCATCATTGAACCTTACTTTCTCTTTTAACAAGAAAAACAGTT
>JAJPUD010000417.1:134652-160272 GCA_023553655.1 Myrmecobius fasciatus | reverse complement strand
GAAGCCAAATGTGTCTGATATACTCTCTTAGAGTCCAATCTAATGAGAGTAAGGTTTACACAATACTCATTGCCCTCCCTTCTTTCCCTCAATTATATTAGATCTTCTATGTCTCTTTATGAGATTTTGCCTCATTTTTCCTCCTTTATTTTTACTTTATTTTGCCTCCTCCCCCCTTTTTTTTCAGTATAGTATCCCTTCCACCTCTAATTTCCTTTCCATTATTATCAAAGAAAAATAGAATTATACCCCCATTCTTTAAGGATACCTATAGTAGAAATATAGTTCTCAAGAGTTCTTTCCTTTTTACCTTTTTATGCTTCTCTTGAGTTCTGTATCTGGAGGTCAAATTTTTTGTTCAGATCTGGTCTTTTCATTAGAAATAGGTGAAATTCTCCTGTATCATTGAATGACCATCTTCTTCCCTGGAAGATGATGCTCATTCTATCTGGATAACTTATTCTTGGCTGTAATCCAAGTTCTTTTGCCTTTCAGAATATCTGATTCCAGGCCCTTCGATCATTCAATGTGGAAGCTGACAGATCCTGTGTAATTCTAATTACAGTTCCTCGGTATTTGAATTGTTTCTTTCTAGCTGCTTGCAATATCTTTTCCTTGGTGCAATAGTCCTGAAATTTGGCCACAATATTCCTTGGGGTTTTAATTTTGGGGTCTCTTTCAGGAGGTGATCGGTGAATTCTTTCAATACCAATTTTGCCTTCTGATTCTAAAACATCAGGGCAATTCTCTTTCATGATTTCCTGGAAGATAGCATCAAGGTTCTTTTTTTCATTGTGGCTTTCAGGGAGTCCAATAATCCTTAAATTGTCTCTCCTGGATCTGTTTTCCAAGTCAGTTGTTTTTCCTAGGAGATATTTCATATTTTCTTCTATTTTTTCATTTTTTTGTTTTTGTTTGACTGATTCTTGAAGTCTTATTGAGTCATTTACTTCTATTTGTTCAATTTTAATTTTTAGAGTATTATTTCCTTCAGTTATCTTTTTTAGCTCCTTTTGTAGCTGGCCAATTGAATTTCTTGATTCAATGCATTCTTTTTCCATTTTGCCAATTTTATTTTTCAATGAATTGTTGTCTTTTTCCAATTCACCAATTTTGTTTTTCAGTGAATTGTTGTCTTTTTCCAATTTGCCATTTTTATTTTCCAGTGAATTGGTGATTTTTTCCAATTCACCATTTTTATTTTCCAGTGAATTGGTGATTTTTTCCAATTCACCAATTTTGTTTTTCAGTGAGTGAATTGTTATTTTTTTCCAATTAACCATTTTTATTTTCCAGTGAACTGGTGATTTTTTCCAATTCACCAATTTTATTTTTCAGTGATTTGTTTTCTTTTTCCAATTTACCAGTCCTGTTTTCCAGTTTTTGATATCTCTGTTGCCCTGATCTCAATTTATTTCCCCATTCTTCTTCCAGCTCTCTAGCTTAAGTCCGCCTTTGTGGCTTGGTCTGGAATTGTTTTCAGAATCTCAGGATGTGGGGACTGCCCTACTTTCTCTCCATATAAGCTGCCTATGGTGAGAGCTCTCTTCTGCTTCTTACACATGCTTTTGAGTTGAGGTATCAGTCATCAGCAGGGAATATTGCCGCAGTTTCAATTTGCCCTGGGGCAGTTTGCTGAGTTGACTTCTGGTCTGAGGTTGGTCGGGCTAGATTCGTACTAGGATCATGTTTTCAGCTGCTCTCAATCCACCCTTTAACAAAGGCAGATCTGCCAAAGCACCTGCCCGTAAGCAGAGCAAAGTGGCCCAGGCGTCTCCCAGGGGCTTCCTGGGTGCCTAAAATCCGCCGCTCTATCACAGCCCTGACTTACCCCCCCGGCTGATGACCAGCAGCCGATTTCCCGAGGCTAACCTCCGATGTTTTTTCAAAGTAGATTGTTGATAGAGTGCGTTGTAGTCCAAGTGTTTGGTGGAGCCCTCACTCCCGAACCAGTTTGGAGGCTCAATTTTTCTGGGTCTGAGGGAAGGTCTCAGGAGCTCACAGACAATGCTGTCTGCAGTTTGCCATCTTGGCTCCGCCCCCACTTTGCATATATTTTATGCACTTCTTAATTTCTAACCTTTTTCTATGTCAAAAGTTTTCTGCAAAACTCCCAAAAATTCCCACTTAATTTCTTATGCTAACTCATGATGTATCAAAACCACAATGGAGTAAGTCTCTATGTGGAAGGAATAATTGTTTCATCTTGCTAGTTGTTTTGATTTTTGACACCTCAAATGGGAGTCTTTCATCTTCCTGTCTCCTTATACCAAATCTGGTCACAGATTAATTTGACTTGACTGTCTATGACATTATCATTCTGTATATTGTTTTCCTTAATCCACCTTATTTTACTCTGCATTGCTTCACATTAGCATTTCTACTTTTTCCAAATTCCTTATATTTGAGTTTTCATTTACCAAAGCAATGCTTCATTACATTCATATATAAAATTTGTTTAGTCATTCTACAACCAACAAGTACCTACTTTGTTTCCAGGGGGTTTAATGCAAAAGAATTGTTAGGAAAACTTTGCCACAGAAGCTGAAGATCACATAGATAGTAACCTCCCCATTATGCAGGGAACAAATTGAGACCTAGACTGTAAAGTATCTTGCCCACAATGATATACACCAGCACTTCTGTAATTTGAATTCATTGCACCAGATCTGTAATGGCCTGAGGTCAAAGTTAACTTGCATTCCAGATATATTTTTCCTCCTTAGAGGTTAAAAAAGGGACCATTTTCCTTGTCTTTTTCTATAGTTCCCATTATTCATTATAGAGGAACCAGACATGGGATAACAGAATTATTTACACTTATCATTGTTACTTTTGAGGTTTCTTTTCCACCTAGATGAGTCAATAACATGCAAAGGCAGAATGGTATAGATGGCAAATTGTGCTAAAGTTCCCTTCCTCTTCTTTCTTGCTGTCTCCCTCAGATCTGACAAGTCACTAAAACCTAATGTAGTAAATGAAATGGACTGACATCCAGCATAAACTAGACAGTAGACTTTTTAAATTTGATTTGGTTTTTTCCATATGGCCAATATCTTTTTAGTAGTAATGAATTTCCCTGGGAGAGGCCCTATAAAATTCTGGGGCTTGATACAAGCAGCATGATGTCATTTACAAAAAGAAATATTTGGGGAACTTTATTCTTTGAACATTTATATTCTTTTTTAATGTATCAGTTGATCTTAATAACGAGTGTTTTTAAGAGATTTCTTTTTTTTTCAGGGAATCATGTATGATCTTTTCATATGCATGAATGACTCCTTGTCAAAGACATTTTAAGTCTGTTTTGCTCTATCAAGTCAAATACTTTTTATTTTTTATATTCAAACCACAAAATACAACCTGATCTCATATTCCTTGTGCCTTTCATTCAGTTGTGTGAAAGAAGTAGTGTACTCTAGTAAATTGCTTGTGAAAACCTATCTCTTCCTTTCTCATATTTTTATCTTTGGTATATATAAATAAATCATTCTCACAAAAATTTTATAAAATGAAGAAAACAGGTATATGAGTCAGTAGTTATTGGTGCCCTCTGAATCATATTTGGGGCACAATAATATTTGTGATTTTTCCCATTTTTCTAATAGATTTACTTTCCAGAGGTAGGCTTCAATTCTTTCAATATTATATTGCTTTAAACCCAGATTTCTTTGGTATCTACTTTGCTGGAATAGCTTTTCTCAACATTTCTCAAGTGTTATTTGTACTTTTAAGTGGGTGTGAGGGACTGAGGTATTGATAATAGTGATTCCACTATTATAAATGATGAAAATAAATCATTGTAGAGATTTTATAGTAAAGTACCAGAAATAGAGTGGTAACCCCTCAGTTTGAGAATAATTGATGAATTATGGCACATAAATGTTATTACCCAGTAAGTATTTTTACTTATAGGATATATTACCATTCTATAAGGCAATGGGTATCATACTCAAATAGAAATAGATCCCTGTAGGTATTATGTTGATTTAGAAAACAAATTAACATTATTTATATTGCATTGTATTTTTAATTTATTTTGTTAAAAATTTCCCAATTATATTTAATTTGGTTCACTGCACTTAGGAATTTTTCTGCTGCTGGTAGCATACTAGTTGTATGTTTGATTACTCTGCAGTGCAAGAAATGACAAAAGGTGTGGTTTTGGAGACTTGTATGAACTGTTGAAGTGAAATGATATGGAAGAATAATTTATATAACTGCAACTATATCATTATAAAAATAACTTTAAAAGACTTAAAAACTCTGGACTAACAGCTCATCATTACATTGTTCAGAGAATGAAGAATAAAGCATGCTTCCTGCTTCCCAACAAAGAAGTGAAGAGATAGACTAGCACAATAATACCTTTTTTTTGGGGGGGGGGGATATGGTCAGTGTAGAAATTTGTTTTACTTGAGATGTATATTTGTTTCAAGTGTTTTTTTTTTCTTTCTCCCTCCCTCTCACCCTTCCTTCTTCCCTCCTTCCCATCCCTCCTCCTTCCCTTCCTTCTCTGTTCTCTCCCTTCTCTCTCCCCCCTCTCTCCCTTTTCTTTTCCCTCTCTCCCTCCCCTCCTCCTTCCCTTTATCTTTACTTTCTTCCCTTCCTTCCTTTCTTCTTTCTTCCCCTCCTTCCCCTCTTCCTTCCCTCCCTCTTTACTTCTTTCCCCTCCTTCCTTTCTCCTTTCTTCTCTCCTTCCCTTCCTTCATTTTTTCCTCCATCCGTTCCTTCCATTCCTTCCTTCCTTCCTTCCTTCCTTCGAGTTAGGAGACTGTGGGTAGAAACAACAATGTCACTTCAGCAAAATTAATCAAGACCTCAAAAAACTCTGTTTCTTATCTTTTTTATACTTGATCATAAAGGGTGGATCTTTTGGAAAGGGAGGGATACACTGGAATAAAATACAAACAAAATTTAATTTTAAAGAAAAAAGTATAGTAAATTGAAATGCTGCCATTTTCCAAAAAGCTAAAATAATATAGTCAGCAATTCACAGCAATTTTAGGAGATACGTTTTGTGGGCTCCAATTGAGTGCAGCATGTCAGCAGGATAACACAGTAACTGGTGTAAAGATACAATAAAAACGTATGGTCAGAATATAAGGAGGTGAAAGGGGGGGGAGTTATGTAATAGGATTGAAAGAAAACAAGAACAGCTTGAGAGGGAAATCTCAAAACATGTTGAGTAGATTTTTTATGGAGGATTTAGGGGAGGACCTGGGCAAGAATTAACAAGGATTTGATATAATCAGAAATATGTATTGATCTTTACATATTGTACCATGATAAAAGCTTAGTTTCATTTTGCCATTTGTACTCCTTATTTTTAGTTTTATGCCTATCTCAGGGTTTTAAAAACTGTAGTGGGGGAGGGGATATGGGATGAGAAGTTACTCTGAGCAGAACTAGGAATGGGAGGGTGGAATTGTGGAGGAGAGAAGTGGAGCGTGTGTATGAGCACGGCTGCTGCATCTAGCAGGAGCTGGGAGCCAGCCCAGACAGCTCAGACAGTACCGTAATTACCCAGGGAGCAGGAACTCAATCCACACAAATCTGGGACCTAATTACTTTTCCTAGGATGGGACAGTTGGCTAATAACAATTCATGGTCCTCATCCTAAGGACCTCAATGGCCCCATTCTGTGCTAGGAACTGTATAATAGGAACCTCTGTCATCAAACATGAATGGCAAAGGATCTTAGGATTTGCCCTTAGAGAGCTTTCTCCTCTAAATAGGTGGGTAAATATGTGGATGGGCTCAGGGATTCACTTAATGAATACAACTGCTAGTTATTTTACTAAAGACTTAAAAAAAAACAGATCTAAACATACCTGTTATCGTGGGGATAAGACGTCTTTCTTCACTATATTTGGTTCTTTATTTAAAGCTTTCAGTGAAGTATGATCTAGTGGAAAGAGTCAGAGGATCTGATTTTGAATAGTAATTCCTGCCATTTATTGCCTGTGTGATTTTGAACAAGTCACACTTAGTTTCCTCTTTTGTAAAAGGAAGGTTTTGGATCCCTTAGGATTCCTTCTAGCTCTAAAATGTGATGCAATGAAATTAAGAGCACAAACACTAGTGGACAGAATGCAGGATTTAAAATAAAAGGCCCGCTTTTTCAGATCCTACTTCTGATAATCCTGTGGGCAAGTAATTTTCTATTTCTTCCTCTGTAAATAGAGGAGGCTGCATTAAATCTCTAAGGTCCCTTCAAGTTCTAAATCTACGATCCCATGATCCATTCCTCTTTTGTATTTGTATGTTTAAAGTTATGAACATTTTTCTCTGTATAATTATGTTTGTTTCTGCACCAGTAGAACCTATAGATATGTGGGTGTATCCATGTGTGAAGGAATATTATCTTTCTGAGTTCAAGCATGTCTTTCTGTTTATGAAGGTGTAAGCATGATCTACCACAAATGTGTGAACACCAGTGTTTGCTCCAGGGAATCTGGAATACATTTGGTGCTTGAGGTTGAATGTTGGGCATCTCTTCTTTTGGCCTCAGTCACTGATGAGATTGTCAGATGTGCTTTTTGCCTCATTCATGAAAAAATAAAGGCAGTAATACATTCAGGAAACAGAGCAAATCGGTCATTACTTTTGGAGATCAGTGTGAATCTCAGGCTCTGGGAATATTAGTGTCCACACTGGGAAAGCTTAGCAAGGACACTCTGGGATGAATAATGGATAAAAATGTTAATACTCCTTTTGGCCTATGGTTACCATTTCTAATGAATGAACTGACCAATGTGCTGCCTTGGAGGGATCTTTAGGAGACAATGATTCTCTTATTAAGCTTCCATCCAGCTGTCACATTATTTTTTTGGGGGGGGGGAGGGAGGCTGGGTTTAGCAAGTGCCTTAGAGGATGGTCCTTCATTTCCAGGAGGAACAGAGTGAGAGAAAGAAAAAAAGAGGGTGAAAGGGTGAGAGAATAGTGTAGGAGAAAGAAAACTAGATTTGGAACTAGGAGACTTGGATCTCAGCTCTATTACTTGCTGCACGGGTGACTTTGGGGGCCCCATCCAGCTCTAAAGCTACAATTCCTGACTTGGAAAAGAATCGTTGGCTTGAGTCTCTCAGGGACTAACCTTTCCTCTCTGTTGTCATTTGACCAGAGCAGCGTATTGACCTTTTTGCACCGAGGAAGGGTTGGAGGGCACTGGAGATTTTTCTAGATCATCTTGCAAGGCAGTTCCTAAGCACTCTCTAGGTCTGGTGGGTCGGCTCTGCCCCCTGCCTTGCTGCTCCCCGCTCAAAGGAATACGGGCGGGGCCGGGCAGTCTGCCCAGGAGGGAGGGAAAGAAGGGAGGTGGGGGCTTTACGTGGCCACTGCTCAATCTGGGCGGGAGGCGGAGCTGGCGAGGAGGAAGAAGCCCGAGGGAGCCCGAGGCTGAGGCTGGCGGGGGCCGAAGCTGCCAGGCTGCTGCTGCTGCCGCTGCCGCCAGGGAGAAGTCGTGTCTGTTCAGGTGAGTTGCTCTCTAGAGCCCGGCTCTATAGAGACAAGTGAGGTCCCTCTCTGATGTGGCGTACTAGTCCTGAGCCCTCCCCGCCCTTCCCCTGACCCCCAGTGGTGCCGGCGCCCCCAGGGGGCCTGTCGTATTCTAGCCAGAGATGATCTCATAGCTGAGACTCTTGGCCCCTCTCTCCATACCGAACCAAAGAAACCAAGCGGCCGGCAAGCCCAGCGACCATTTGGGGATCTCCAAGCACTGCATCAGACTGGACCAGTCCTGAGTGGGAAGCTCTCCTTGCCACACCTAGCACCCCTCCCTTAGATCTAGTTTTCCTGTAATTTTATGTATTGATGTCTGGAGGACACTGTGCTTCTGCTTGTCCACCAGCCTTTCTGGATTGATCTATCCGGGACAAAGGGAGACGGGATTCCTAGAACTCTCCTGCAGTGGCTCCCAAGTATTCCAGGTTCACTTCTCGCGAATCTGAAAGCAGGCCAGCCGAGGATTTAGCTTATTCTCCTCGCCTGGGGGCATAAGGTCGGGGGAAAGATAATTGGACACCTTTTCCTCTTAGATTAGAGGATGCTTGGAGGCTTTTCTTCCCTCCACCACCTCCACCGGAGGCATCCTCCCAGAACAGCTTTTGAACTATGTATCCCAGCTCTGTCTGCACATGTAACTGGGCTGTTGTCCATATGGAGGTTGCCGGTGAGTCTATATCCTCTTGACTGTAGAAGGGACCATGGTGTACAGAATCAGTGTTAGAAGGCTCTAGTTTGAGCAAGTCAGTAAGCTTCTTTGGAAGTAAATTCCTCATGCATAAAACAAGGGGCTTCCGAAGCTGAATCTATGTAGAAATAATCCAGGAGAGGTAGGGAAGTTTCTAGTGGGTTCTAGACATTTGGTGAGTAGAGGCAACTTTCCCATTAAAGAACTTGTTTTGAAGATGAAGTTCTTTTGCAGAGAAACACCAGAACGGAAGCTATCCCCCCTCATTCGTGGGGGTGTTTCAGTGATGAGTGGAACCCCTCATTACTTTATTTGAAATATCTTGTCCTTTCCTTGTTGGAGGGTAAAGCAGTAGGGAAGGAACACACCTAGGGAGCTATCTGCAGACAAATTTTCGTAGATGTAGGTTTTTTTTTCCTTCTTGGAATTAGAATGAGAAGGATGGGGAATCCACATCTGGAGAACACTGATGCGGATGAGCCATCTGAAGGTACTGAGAAATTAAGCCACTTGTTGGTCACACAGCCCCCTGATACAGGTGAGATTTGTACCCACGTCCCCCAAATCCAATGCCAGTCCTCTCCAACGCTGTATCCTGCTGTTTCCCAGATATGAGGCAGTGTCAGAAAACATTGAAAATAACACTGGGTATCATCCTTATCTGGAGTCCTCAAAAAATCCTAATATAAGAAATCAATAAAATCTTCAAGGTGTCTGAAGCTAATATGTGGTGATAGGGGTTTTATAAAGTTTAAACAGTTTTAAACTAGTCAGGAATGACACCCTCCATCCCTCTGTGAGGGTATGACATAATGTTCTGGGACAGAGCAAGAATTGGGGACCTTTTGGATACTTCTAAAATACTTCACTTTCTTAATGACCTTAAATAAATGTTTTCAGCTTTCATTGATTATTGTGGTTATGGAAAGAAAAAACTCTTGACCTGTGCTAAAACACTTTTATGGGATCCATAGAGGTCTCTCTCCAATTTTCATGATGAAGGTTTGATGAGCACTCCTTTATGTGATGTGGCAAAACTTTAATCCTGTGCTTTCTTGACTTGGACTCTCCAGATTGAAGAGCTCTTGTACCTACACAGCTTAGCAGAGGAAATTTTAACCCTACACTGAAGAGACACTACTTTAATCAATATAGGGAACTATATTCAAAACTTGGTTGACTAGGAGTATTACTTCTTATTTCCCAGGTAAGAAACTGGCTGACTGCGCTGCAGAGCATCCTTGATGGGAAGAGGGTGAGAAAGAGCGCTCTAACCTTCTCATTCTGAATCTACTCTAGTATGTTCCTGGTACCAAATAATTTTCTTAGAGGGAAAAAGGGTGTTTGTATTTGACTTGATCTGTCATTGATGTGCTCATTCATTTTTTTTTTCCTTTTTTATCTCTTTACTGTCTTTTTCCAACTATTGAATGTCAGAGTGATAAGAGGAGACTTTCATACTCTCATGGGGAAGAGAAAACTTATTTATAAGAAGAAACTAAATAAGACTACTAGGAAGTATTTTGTAGGTGACAAACAGATGAGAGACAGTAAGCAACCAAGAGTTCAGAGGCAGGAGACATCAGTGTATTGAGGAAGACTTTATAGAAAAAGTGTCAGGGGCAGATGGCCTTGAGAAATGAATAGAATTTGAAAAAAGTATAGAAAGTGAGTTATTGTAGTTCTGTCTCATTTCCCAAAGAGAACTGAAGGGACCTGTTGAGAAGCAACTTCCTGACCAAGTTTACATGGCCCTGTACTCTCAGATGGAGAGAAGAGCCTACATGAGAAATGCTCTGTAATGATTCTTAGTTTGATCATCGGAGGACATGCAAAGGGACTGGTATGATCCCTGGTCCCAGTGATCATGTTAATATTTAATACTGTGCAGCTGGAGTTTGGCAACAAATGTGGTGATGCAGGCATAAAAAGGGACATGTTATTGTAGTGAGGCCAAAAGTGAGATTATAAAAAGGAAGATTAAATCCAGGCATTTTAGGAAGATAAAAGACCTTGAGAAGAGAAACCTCTTCTCCCTTGGAAGAAGTTTTTTCAGACAGAATTGGCATTGGTAGGAATGGGACATAAACTCCCTTTTAAACTTCACTCAATGGTAGGTGGGATGTTGTTTGTTTGTTTTTAGATTAAATGTTTTATTTTTTTCCTATATGCAATTTATTTTTAACATTACTTTTTTTTTTAAATTTTGAGTTCCAGATTTTTTCTTCTCCCCTCCTCACTCATTGAGAAGGCAGGCACTTTGATATAGATTAAACATGTGCAGTCATGTCAACATGTTTTTATATTAGTGATGTTGTTAAGCAATACATAGACAAAAACATTTAAAAAAAAGTAAAAAAAAACATACATACTTTAATCTGCAGTTAGACTCCATCAGTTCTTTCTTTGGGGATGCATAGCATTTTTCATCATAAGTTCTTTGGAACTGTTTTAGATCTTTGCATTGATGAGAATAAGTTATTCACAGTTGATCATCATACAATATTGCTGTTTTTATGTACAATGTTATCTGGTTTTGCTCATTTCTCTTTGCATCAGTTCTTGTAAGTCTTTTCAGGTTTTTTTTGAAAGCATAGAATGTTGTTTATAAAGGTTAGGTTGAATCAGTTGAATCAGTATCAAAAAATCTATGTGTGTCAAAAGGTCTGCCCATGAAACAGATTACATAGACTTTTTTTTTTTCTGAAGGTCCGAGAAAAATAACTCATTGGTGTCCAAGATTCCTAGGTGAGGAGTCAGAACATCTGACTTCTAACCTTAACTCTATCAGTCTTTGGATAGCCCATTACTCTGGACATTTGTAAAATGGGTACAGTAGAAAGGGCACAAGATTTAGAGGCAGCCAACCTAGATTAAAGACTGATCTCTCTTACTCAATTTTCTCTTTGACTTTGGGTTTGGACTCAATTACCTTTATTTCATATTGTTACTTCCAGTTCTAAATCTACGATCTTATAATCTGGCGTTATTTTGTCCTAAAATACGTAAAGGAAGTCTTAAGGATAAAATATTGTAATTTAGGTGAAAGGATTTTGCATAAAATTTGTTCTAATCTAAGATGTTAATACCTCTTTTGGCTGAAGACCTTATGTCCAATTAACTTAGAAATGAAATGGTAGTGTTATTCTTTCCATAAGCATTTAAGTGCTTAATTTGTGCTAGATGTTCATTCTATAGACATAAAAACAAAATTGACTTTGCCTTTAAGTAGGAAATATTGGAGAAACAATATATTCACTTAGAAATAAATACAAAATGTATACCAGATCAATTCAAAGTTATTTCAGCAGGGAAAGGCAGTAGAAGCTGAGAGAATTAGAAGAGATGTCATGTAAATGGTGGAGCTTGGACTGAACTTTCAGGGAAGATAGGGTCTCTATAAAATGGGGGTAAGCAAGGACAGCATTGTAGTCATAAGGGACAGACAGTGCAAAAAACAGCCAAGGCAAAGAGAAAAGAGAAGGCCTGTCATGGACTGTCACCAGCAAACGAGCCAGGTCATCCAGAATGTTGGATGCTTAAAGAGGAGCAATGAATAAGTAAGGTGGTGTGGAGCCAGATCATAAAGGGGACTTTTTACTGCCCAATATTATCAGGGCAAGCCCAGGACCTTTTGCCTTCTCAGAAGTAATGCATACCCAATTTGGTCGCTTATTTTCTTTGAAAACAAGTCCTGTCTGTAAAGAGAGGGAGGAGGGAGACAATATTTGAGGAACAACGTGGCGGCTGGGGGTGGAGAAGCTAGCCAGAAAGAAGAGACAGTTTGGATCACCCCTGGCTCATTTTGGAATTAAATTGGAGAGAGAGAAAAAAAAAATCCCAACTTAACAGCAGTTCATGTGAGAAAAAAAAAAGCTGAAGTTTTTATGTGACCAAAAGATCCTTATAGCCTGCCAGTGTGAAGTAGAAGCAAAAAGTTAACCTCAGTCTGTAGTATTAGAATCATTTTCTAGAACAAGGGAGCTCTGTGACTGTCCAACCACATCTGGAGTCAAATGTCTTTTTCTGGATACCTTGTTTTAAGAGGGATATTAGCAAGGACTGTGTCCAGACAAGAGTCTCCAGACTTTTGGGGAATGGGTGAAATAATATCAAGGGGTATTTAGCTTAGAAAATAAAAGATTCAGAGGGAGGGATCATGGCAATTATTTTCAAATATCTGAAGTGTTTTCATATAAAAAGGAGTTTCACCTACAAATCAAATCACAATTTTGAATTCTGTGAAATTCTCTGAGGTGCTGATCCTGTTGTTGATTAGTTATTTTAATTGTTGTTCCTTACCCTGTTTGAGTTTTACTTAGCAAAGATGCTGAAGTGGTTTGCTATTTCCTTCTGATCATTTTACACATGAGGAAACTGAGATGATTAGGGTTAAGTGACTTGCTCTATGAAGCTGGGTTTGAATTCAGGAAGATGAGTCTTCTGACTCCAGGCCCAGCACTCTATCTGTTGCCCCAGCTGTCTGGTTTTATGAAATTTTCAGAGGCTTTAATCCTTGAGATGATTCAGTTCCTGAGGAAGTTGGGAAAATGCATTCTTGGGGAGCAAATACCTAGAGGTAAACCGTGGTCCAGTTAACTGGCCTGTGATGGTCAGTGGGCTGCACTAAAGTTTAAGGGCCTGCATTGTTCCATGGCCTGTTGCTCTGGGTTTAGTTATTGGTTTCATTTAAGCTTCTATTCTCTTTCTAGTTTTTTTTTTTAATCCATAATACAATTTCTTGGTTTTGTCCACTGCTCCTAAGACAGTCTTTTAAGTTTTTTAAAATTAAAAAAATCAACAGAAATGGAATAGATATATATGTACTTGTATTTGTGTGTACATACACCTATATTTACTATGTGAAATAACCATTTGTGGTTTTGTTTTTGTTTTTTGCTTTTTGCTGAGGCAATTGGGGTTAAGTGACTAACTTAACCCCAGGGTCACACAGCTAGGAAGTGTCTGAGACCAGATTTAAACTCAGATTTTCCTGACTTCAGGTCTGGTGCTCTACCCATTGTGACACCTAGCTGCCCCTGCTGGTCTTTATTTCAAGAGAAGCAAAGGGAGAAATCATAGGATCATATCATAATCTAGGAGCTAGAAGAAAGCTCAGAATCCATTGGTCCCAATAATCGAGACCATAGTTTCAGTACCTCCATTTTATTTCCTAAATAAATTCCCAATATGGGTTGGAGGTTAAGGTCCTCCATTATCTGACCCCATTCTTGGTGGGTCAGTGGCTAGAACTATGGATCCTTGGAGTCAGGAAAAGATGAATTCAAATTGCTTCATGCAATAAGTAGATTGTTACTTTGTAATGAGGAGTGCACTTGATGGCTTCTGGGGTGCCTTTTAGCTGTAATCCTATGATTTCTCCTTTTGCTTTGCTTTTTGGTGTAGATACATATGATTTTTGACCTCAGCTTTTGCGCATCTAAGATAACATGACCTAATGGCTCTAGGAAACTACCTGGACAGATTTTTAAGGGGAAATGAGCCCAAATTATGCATGGTATAAAAAAAATGAGAATATACTGTTTTAGTACTCCTCACTAGAAGAGTGTATTCTCATTTGGTTTAAAGGTACATACAAATTCAAATTACAGATGCATTAAATCTCAGAGAATATCTAGTTCAACCCCCCTTCATTTTACATATAAGGAAACTGAGGTTAAATAATATTGCCAAGGTCATACAGAACTTGTCAGAGGTGGGATTTGAATCTGATTCCAGGGAGTGTCTTCTTTCCATTGTACAAATGAGCCTCAAGTAATTATCGAAGCTAACCAGATCTTTCCTGATGAGTTCTTAGAAGTAGGGCTCATTTTTTTTTATCCGTGTGGTGAGCATCTCAGATTTTTTTTCAGATTCGTGTCGTAATGGGGGAATGGCTCAAAGCTGTTCATTGGAGTAGCCTGAACTTTGTAGCTGCCCTATGACTCTCATTGAGAACATACTTATGAATGTTGCCCTTACCTACTGGAAATATACTCTATCATGGAGAAAATTATTGTGGAATCAGTGCTTGCAATTTTCAAAATTGTTCATTTTTAGTGCTCTGATGTGACCTATTAGCTACCAGGAGAAGAACAAGGAAATGACTTAGATATGATGGAGGGTTGGCTCAGTGGACAGAGCCCTGGTCTGGAAATCAGGAGATTAGTCCCAGTTCTTCTGCTAACTCACTATATGATCTTGCACAAGTCACTTCCCTCTCTGAGGCTTTTTTTTTTTTAATAAAATTCCTGTTATATTTCCTGCAGGGTAGTTTTGAGAATACACTGAAATAATGGATGGATTTGACTCCAGTCATTTTGTGTTTAGGTTTTGATTCTAATTGGCCCAAGATATTAAAAGCTTTTTATTTACAAAACATGTGAGTGATTTTTCTACATTGACCTTTGCAAAAGCTTTTTTTTTTGTTCCAAGCTTTTCCTCTCCTTCCCCTCACCCCCCACCCCTAGATGACAGGTAATCTAATACATGCTAAATATGATAAATTATATGGCAAATCCAATATATGTATACATATCTATACAGTTATCTTACTGCACAAGAAACATCTGATCTAGAAAGAGAGAAGAAAAAAAAAAACAACCTAAGAAGGAAAACAAAATGCAGGGAAATATTCACAGAAAGCGTTAAAATGCTGTGTTGTGGTTCACATTCAGTTCCCTCAGGCCTCTCTCTGGATGTATATGACTATCTTGTTTGAATCACATCATTGTTGAAGAGAGCCATGTCCATCAGAATTGATCATTGTATAGTCTTGTTGCTGTGTATAATGTTCTCCTGGTTCTGCTCATTTTGCTTAGCATCAGTTCATGCAAGTCTCTCCAGGTCTCTCTGAAATCGTCCTGCTGGTCTTTTCTTACAGAACAATAATATTCCATAACATTCATATACCATAATTTATTCAGCCACTCTCCAATTGATGGGCATCCCTTCAGTTTCCAGTTTCTAGCCACTACAAAAAGGGCTGCCACAAACATTTTTGCACATGTGAGTCCCTTTCCCTCCTTTAAGATCTCTTTGGGATATAGGCCCAGTAGAAACACTGCTGGGTCAAAGGGTATGCACTGTTTGATAACTTTTTGAGCATAGCTCCAAATTGCTCTCCAGAATGGTTGGATCCGTTCACAGTTCCACCAACAATGTATCAGTGTCCCAGTTTTCCCACATCCCTTCCAACATTCGTCATTATCTTTTCCTGCCATTTTAGCCAATCTGTAGTGGTATCTCAGAGTTGTCTTAATTTGCATTTCTCTGATCAATAGTGATTTGGAGCACCTTTTCATATGACTAGAAATAGTTTCAATTTCTTCATCTGAAAAGTTCATAGCCTTTGACCATTTATCAATTGGAGAATGTTGGCCCAAAATACAGAGAAGGTCTTTTCCTGTACTAACTGGAAGTCTGTTGTGACTTTAAAACCTCCTGTTTGGCATAGCTATTGATTGCATGGCTGCCTCTGTTTCTTTTCTTATCTTTTTTAAAAAAAATTATTTTATTCTGAACTTAAGAAATAAAACAAGTATTTCCATAATATAGTAGAATTGAAAAAAATGATTATTCATGAAGCTACAAATCTATTATGTATAACTTGCTACTCCTTTTAAATGTATAGTAAAATTATCATTTAGCTTTCTTTTTTCTCCCTTATTCTTTCTCCCCCTTCCAGATATTGTTACTATTACACACACACACACACACACACACACACACACACACACACACACACACACACGTATTCTTTGCAGTTAATTTAGGTATCTATAATAATCAAAATTATATAATTTCTCAAAGTTGCTTAAAACAATATTGCTGTTTCTGTATAAAGTAAACATTTCAGTCTATCCATATTTTTCTAAAACCATCAAGCTCATCATTTACAGCACAATAATATTCCATCATGATCATATCCTAGTGTGTTCAGCCATTCCCCAAATGGCAGGCATCCCTGCAATTTCCAATCCTTTGCCACCACAAAGAGAACTGTTTTAAATATTTTAGATCATATAGGTTCTCCTTCCCCGTCCCCTCCCCCCCAATCATCTTGGGAAATAAGCTTTCTTACATACATTTAATAGAGAATGAGCAAGAGGCAGAAATCACTGTGTCTCTATGGTCATAAATCTGTGTGATTTGGGGGATGAATGTCAGGAAGGAAATAACTCATGATTGTGGCTTTAAATGAGCATTTGAGTATTTCACCTGTAAAATCAATACTTCTACATATTGATACACATAGATTGATTGGCATACAAATCAAGGCTTGCCCATAGGAGGACATCTGGTGGTAGTGTGTTTACAATTTTGAAGGGTGTGGTGATGAAAAATTACATGCATCTGGAAAACATCTGGCAGACATACTCAGAGTCTGCTCACAGAACATCCTTGAGGTAAGAGTGGGATGATAATTAGAAACCTAATGTATATTGTTGTGAGTATGGGCAGGTGCCAGTGAGACTCTGGCTTCTCTCTTAAAAGAAAAAACCCATGTCAATAAAGGGCCATGTTTAGTCTCTCATCACCATTTGCCTGAACTGTGATAATATCTTCCTGATTGGTTTCCCTGCCTCCTGAGTGTCCCCTTTAGCATACCTACCCTTCTGTGCTTTGGCTGAGTGGTGTGAGCTTTTAGAACTCTGGATCACAGCAGAAACATGGACAATCCAGGGAAACCCGAGGAGCAAGTGAAGTATTGCTCAGAGAGCTGCACCCAGAGAATTTAGAAATAAGTGTATAATTACTCTTGCCAATGGATAGGAGACTCACTTTGCCCTTGGGAGAATTATTTTAGCAGTAGAGAAAACTGGCTCCTGTAAGCTTCCAGCACATATTGGATGTGTGTAAGTGCTTTCTGACACAGATGGTACTGTGGGAGTGGAGTTATGGTATATCTATGTAGCTCCCCTCCTGCTGCCTGCTCAGATGTCTTATGTACTGTAGCCCAGTTTTCTTTCTGCTCTGTAGTAATATTTAGATAAAGCTTTTTCTATAGTGTGAGCTGGAACTCTGGGAGCCATAGGCAAAAAAGGATATTGATAAAGTGAAGAAGGAAATTGATAAGGTTCTGAGAATCCAGAGAAGAGCAGCCAGGATGGGGATGGGCTTTAGTCCCAGTCATGTGAGGATTGTTGGAAGGGCCTAGAGCTATTTAGGCTGAAGAAGAGAAAACTTGGACTGGAAAAGGAGGAGAGAAAAAGGGAGTGTGATAGCACAAAGCTTTTGACAGATTATTCTGTGGTAAGAAGGATAGATTCTTCTGCTTTGTCCTTGAAGAGCACAATTATGAATAATTAGTGAAGTTGTGGAGAAGCAAATTTAGGTTTGATGACAGGAAATGTCTCACCAGTACCACTAACTCAGTCTGTCTAAATCTGAGTTCTTCTTCCTCCTTTTCTCTTAAATTGCCCTTCTTCCCAATTACCCAGACTAAACCAAAGAGTACACTTCTCCCTTCCCACCCTACTGCTATCCAATTACTTGTCATGTCTTGATTCTGCCTCCATAATCTAAATTACATCCATGCTCTCCTTTCACCTCACACTACCACCACCAAAGTTCAGGCCCTTATGATCATTAGTTTTAACTGGTCTTCTTGTTCTGTATTGATTCTTTCTTGAATCCATCCTTCACAGAGCTGGCAAAATCATTTTTAATGCGTAGTTCCTATCATGTAACTCCCCTGCTCAAAAAACCTTTAGTGGCTTCTTATTACATACATGAGAAATAACAAATTCTTTTGAATAACATTCAGCATCCTCAATAATCTATCTCCAATTTACCTCCATGTCTGTTTCACCCCACCCTACTTGCCCTGCTCTATGCTATAGTCAAATAGATGTGAACTAGCTTTTCCTTGATCTTATGCTACCCTCTTCTGCCTCTGCATTTTTGTATTGGCCATTCTCCATGCCAGGAGTAAACTTTATTCTTTCTAGCTCAAAATATTTTCTTTAACCTCAAATATATCCTCAGAAAGTCTGGCTCTTCCTATCACTTTGGACTTTGTGTTATGTTTTGCTGGATACATGGTGTAATCTTCTAACTTTGCTTCCCAGACCCCAATCTTTTCTTCTGTTATTTTTGAGTCTAAAAAAATTACTTTCAATCTCCCCACATCTATGTATCCTCTAAGGTCCAGCTTAAATGCTACCTTTTCCAGGAAATCCTTAGTTAAAATTTCCAGTGTTATCTCCCTTTTTGCAAATACTTCCCGTGTTGAGTCCACATGACATCACTTAGTACTTGGTTAGATGAACTTTTACGCACTTTTTTAAGTTTTTCCAATAATAAAAATTAAAATGGCATCCTTAAAATAGTATATTGCTTTTACATAGTACTTTAAAGTTAACAAAGTTCCTTACATGCTGTTGTTCAGTTGTTTCAGTCATGTCCAACTCTTTGTGACCCCATTTGAGGTTTTCTTGGCAAAGATGCTAAAGGGGTCTGCCATTTTCTTCTCCAGTTCATTTTACAGAAGAGGCAAACGAGGTTAAGGGACTTGTCCAGGGTCACACAGCTAACAAGTATATGAGACTGGATTTGAACTCAGATCTTCTTAACTCTATACCCAGCATTCTCTCCATTGCACCACCTAACTGCTCTGTTCCTTACATGCATAATTTCAAATGAACCTCAAAACAGTTCTATGCACTGGTAGTATGGGGTAGTATTAGTCCCATTTCACAGATGAAAAAACAGATCTTGAGAGGCTGATTTGTCCAGATTGACATGGCTGGCAAGTGAAAGAAACGAGTTTTGAGCCCTTATCTTCTTGACTCTTAGGCTAATAGTATTTTTCTGGTGTGAATCTTGTTGATTCAGCTAGATTGTGAGTTTCTTCAGCTAGATTGTGAGTTTCTTCAAGCTCTCTGTAGCTTCTCCATGATCACTTCCCTAGTGTAGCTGAGCAAAGGGCTAGACAGGCAAGAGACATCAGAATGTTTTCCTCTGCTGGATCAATATCCTGGTCTGTGCAGCATGGAGGCACCAAATAAGCAGAACATAGCCCTGAATTCCTCTAAATCGTATCAAGATTCCCGATTTCATTAATGTGAGAAATATCCCTCTCCCCATGCAGATAAGTGACTGCTGGGCAACCTCTAGTCTTGGATAACTGTCCAGGGCCCTGGAGAAGTGGTGTAATTTGCCTTGAGTGGCACAGCAAGGAGAAATTTGAATTTTGGTCTTGATTCTGAGGCCAGCTTTCTAATCCCCTGACACATTGCCTCTAGCCACAAATTCATCTAAATCTCTTTTAATGATGTTTGACTCAGGCTGTACCACATTTGAAGGAATCAAATTCCATTCAATTTTCTTTTTATTTTTCTTCAATTATTTCTAAATTTACATTTTTGAAGATTCCACTGAGTTCCTTTATCCTTTCTCTAGCAATTTCCTTTTTGATTGGCTAAATGTTGACCACAGCCCCTCACAAATTACCACCTTTCTAGAACGAGGAGACTTCACTTAGTTTTTTCCTCACTTTTCCTTCTACCTTCAGGAGGGCATGGGGCCCATGTGATCTGGAAATTTGTATAAATTTTTTTGACCTTCTCCTTGGTAACAGAAAAGAAATCTGAATTTTTTTTTCTTTTTTTAATGCAGTGTTTACAGTACCTTATTGTAAAATTTGGGTTAAGTACTTGGTCATATGCTATATTATAAAATACTATACATATATTTTATGTACTTCTGAGTTTCTAAACTTTTTCTGTGTCATCTGCTGGCCTTCTTCACATGTCTATTGTGACTTCTGTAAAACTTTCCCCAAATTGCTATTTAATTTCTTATTATGATTTGTGATATTTCAAAACCATAATGGGAAAAATTGCAATGTAGAAGTGATAACTATAATATCCCCTATTCCCTTATATGAATCATTTGAGCTGGCCTTCCCTGGACTTCCATTGACTCAGTAAGTTCTTTCATAAGATTCAGCTCCAGATGTGCCCGGTGTTAACATACGTGGATGCACATAAAAGTATTTGCTGATTGCTTTCTAGTTCCCTTGCTGATGGTATAAAACATTGTTGGTTTGGGAGAAAGGCCTGTTGGGGAATAAAATCCAGCGGGTGACTGAGTTTGGCTTGGGACTAATGCTTTTTGCTCAGGAAAAGGATCAAGAAAATGTTTGCCTTGGAAAAAAAAATGTATGAGAGCACCTTGTTCAGCTAGCCCTTGAGGAGGAAATTCTTAAGGAATTATTCACCACTGAAAGTCTGAAATGCCCAACTATTGTAAATTAAGTGCCATGGAAATAGCTAATAATCAAATGTAATAACAAGATTGTCCCATAGCAGCATTATTTGTTCTACCAAATGAACTGGAAACAAAGTGTGTCTAACAGTTTGGGAATAACTGAACAAATTATAATCTCTGAATGTAACGGAATATTATTATTCCAAAAAGAAATGATGAAAAGGATCAATCGGAGAAACCTGTGCTTATTTGTATGACTGAAACACCATCAATGCAATGACCAGTTATTCCTTCAAAAGATGATCCACATTCAGTCTCCATAATTCTCTCTCTGGATGTAATGTCATTTTCCATACCAAGGATATGAGATCATCACATTGATGAGAAGAACTATGTATATTGTAGTTGATCATTACATAATCTTGCTGTTATTGTGTACAATGTTCTGGTTCTGCTCATTTCACTCAGTATCATGAAGAAACAATTTTAAAGGATATTAAAGATATTATCCCTTCAGGGGAACACTTGGTATTTTTTTCGTTAGAGAAGCTGAGAACAGGGCATTTTGTCCAGCCAAGCTCACTTTTTACACTTGACATTCCAACTCTTGTCTGTGTGCATAGAGATAGCACAGGTTGTCCTCTGTGGATGGAATGCACTCTTCTCCTTATTTCTACCCCCTTAGAATGCCTAATTTCCTTCAAATTTTAGCTCAGTTAATGACTTCTACATGGGACCTTTCCTGAATCTTTCCCACCTTTTACTGCCTCCAAATTGCTTAAAAAAAATTTTTTTCTATATATTGTTAAGGACTTTTTAGGGGTTTTCTGAATTTGTTTTTTCAGTTGCTATATTTTCCAGAAACATTGGACTCAGGTCATGCAGGAAGTTCTGAATGTGTCAAAGATGAAGTTCCCTCTGAGCTTGTATAAATTTATTGTTGCATCCCAAGCTGGACCCCCTGTGTGTCCTTGGGAGGCAAGACAGGTGCCAGGAAGTCTGTATCAGGCTGGAATAATGGAAAGCCCTTATAATCTGTAAACTTTAAAGCTTTGTATAGATGTTAATTATTATATAAGTAAAATTCTACACTTTGGTTCAAAAAGTCAGTTGCTCCATACAGAATAGAATGAAAGTGGGGTCCTTTGCAAATCATTTGACCCTGCTAATTTCATACTCTAATGGTTCCCAAGGGGAAAAAATGTGGCTTTTGCCATCACCTTGCTCCCCAGGGAGTAGTCTTGTCATTTTTCTCACCTTTGTTGCACCATTTTACCTCCCATGTCCCCCCACCCTCAGTATTCCCTTCTTTCTTTGTCCTGTTATAAAAACATAAACTTCTGTAAGAACTGGGGACCCTTTGGGTTCTACCAGCAAGTTCATTGGTTTTCACATCAGTCTCTTAAGTTTTGTGAAATTGATTATTTGTTTACAATGTGTATGTATATTTGTTTTGGGTTCCCCATACCCTCAACTGTTAACACTTTTTCTTTTCAGAATTCCTTTCTTTAATTCTGAATTTAGCTTCCAATCTACCTAGTTGTTTATATGCTTTCTCACTTATTGGAAGAACATAGTAAGCTTTTTGAGGGCAGGCACTGCAGTTTTTTTTTCCCTTTCTTTTTTTTTTTTCTTTTTCTTTTTCTTTTTTTTTTTTTTTGCTTTGGCAATTGGGGTTAAGTGACTTGCCCAGGGTCACACAGCTGTTACGTGTCTGAGACCAGATTTGAACTCAGGCCCTCCTGACTTCAGGGCTGGTGCTCTATCCACTGCGCCACCTAGCTGCCCCTTCCCTTTCTTTTTATGCATAATGCCTGGCAGGTAGTAAACCCTCAATAAATGCTTATTCATTGACTGACATATATGTACATATTCTATCTTATCTTATAGAATGTAAGCTTCTTAAGGGCAAGAGACTTCATATTAACTCTCACAGTATAGGCACATAGCAGATACTTAAGTGTGGGTTGATTGACTGGAAATATAACCTGTCCAAGATCACAAGTTGATGATGTAGAGCTCCCCTCTGCTGAAATATGGATCTGACCACGTCTCCTCTTTAGAAGATTCAATAGATTCTAATAGCTCCTTATTATTTCTTGGATCAAATATAAAATTATTTGATTTTTCCCTTTATTTAAACACTTTTACAGTTTTGAGTTCCAAATTCTATTCCTCCCTCTTCTTCCCCTTCCCTTAGATGATAAGCAATCAGATATAGGTTATATGTGTGTAATTATGTAAAACATTTTCATATTTTTTATATTAGGTCATTTTATACAAGTAGACACAAATAAAAGAAAAAAATGAAAAAGTGAAAAATAGCATGCTTCAGTCTATATTCAGTCAATATTAGTTCTTTCTCTGCAAGTAGATAGTATGCTTCATCATTAGTCCTTTGTCTTGGGTCATTACATTGCTGAGAATAGCAAAGTCATTCACAGTTCTTCATTGAAAATATTGCTATTGCTGTGTACAGTATTCTGGTTCTATTCACTTCACTATGCATCAATTAATATAAGTCTTTCCAGGTTTTTCTGGAAAGACTTGTCACTTCTTATAGCTCAATAATATTCCATTACAATCACATAACACAGCCTGTTTAGTTATTCCCCAATAAATGGGCATTCCTGGGATTCCAGTTGTTAGCCACCATAAAAGAGAAGCTATAAATATTTTTGTACAAATAAATCCTCCCCCTCCCCAGCCTTTTTGTGTGTGTGTGTGTGTGTGTGTGTGTGTGTGTGTGTGTGTAGCAATATAGACCTGGCAGTGGGATTGCTGATCAAAAGGATATGCACAGTTTTATATCCCTCTGAGCATAGCTCCAAATTTTCTTCCTAATGGTTAGATCAGTTCACAACTTTCTCACCCCTTTATTTTTTTATATCATCCCTCCAAAGTGATTTGTTACCACACTCTTTGTCTACATATAGTCCTTCTGATTGCTTTTTTGTAACAAAGTTGTTGATTACAAATATTATTTTGCCTTATAGAAATAGAACAGTTTAACCTTGAATTTCTTATGTTTTCTCTTGTTTCTTTTTTACCTTTTTATGTTTCTCTGGAGTCTTGTTTTAAAGGTCAAATTTTTTATTTGGCTCTGGTCTTTTAATTGGAAATATTTGAAAGCTCTCTATTTTGTTAAATTTCCATTTTCGCCTCAAAAATTAATATTCAAGTTTTTTGGTTGTAATTCTAACTTCTTCCAAGCCCTCTAGTTCTTTAATGTGGAAGTTGCCAAATTCTGTGTAATCCTGACTGTAGCTATACGCTATTTGAATTTTTTTTGGGGGGAGGACAGTTTGCAATATTTTTTCCTTGATCTGTGAGTTCTGGAATTTGGCAATTCTATTCCTGAGATTTTTCATTTCGGGATTTCTTTCAAGTAGTGATTGGTGGATTCTTTCAATTTCTATTTTGCCTCTGATTCTAATATGTCAAGGCAGTTTGGTAATGTTTTGAAAGTTGTTGTCTAGGCTTTTTTTCTATTTTGATCATAGGTTTCAGGTAGTTTAATAATTCTTTTATTACCTCTTCTGGATCTATTTTATAGGTTACTTGCTTTTCCAATGAGAAATTTCACATTTTCTTCTATTTTTAAAAAAACTTTTTTGATTTTGTTTTATTGTTTTGACGTCTCATAAAGTCATTAGTTTTCACTTGTTCAATTCCACTTTTTAAGAAATTGTTTTCCTCAGTGAGCTTTTGTACTTCCTTTTTCATTTGGCCAATTCTACTTCTTAAGGAGTTATTTTTCCTCAGTAAATGTTTGTATATCTGTTATCATGCTATTGACTTTTTTTTCTTTATTCTCTTAAATTTCTTTCATTCTTTTCTCCATTTTTTCTTTTGCTTCTCTAATTTGCTTTTAAAAATCTTTTTAAAATTACTTTCAGGAATTCTTTTTGTGCCTGAGGTCAAATAATATTTTTTGCTGAGGCTTCACATGTAAATATTTTGACACTATTGCCATCTTCGAATTTTATGCCTCGATCTTCCTATCACTATAGTGACTTTGTATAGTCAAGCCCTTTTAAAAATTTTTTTGCTCATTCTTCTGCTTTTTTTTTTTTTTTGACTCGATATTTTTATGTGAGAGTTAGGCTCTAGTCTTGCACTGTCCCAAGCTTTTTATCCTAAGGCCCTGGGTTTTACTACTGGTTTTCAGTGGGATTCAGAGCTAAGCTACTTGCTTTCTCTTGAGGGTAGGCTTCCTTCTGGTTTGTATTGGGAGGCAGGGCCTCCTTATTCCCTTCTTCGTGGGGAGTTTAGCTGCTGTCGGGCTCCAAAGTTGGGGTCTTAATGCTGGGTTGCTGTGATGGTTGGTTGGCTCTGGATAAGAGATTTTGTTGCTGATCTGCCCCAGGAGTATGGTCCTGTTTTTGGATTGCTATGGAAACAGAGTCTCTCTGCTGATAGGGCCCAGGGACAGGGGCTTTCTATTGGCCAACCTTGAAGTAGAGTTCACTGCTGGTTAGAGGTTGCTGGGGAAGAGTCTTGTAGTGCTGCATAGACTGCTCAATTGCTTAGGGAGCTGGTGGCTTGCAGGAGGGTGGTGCCTTGCTGGTGGATTACCCTAGGCCTGTAGCCTTCCCGCAAGTCTCCTGCTGTGAGGCTGGCTGGCTGCTGCTGCTCTTAAAACTCGATACCCTCTCTATCCAGTGAGACAGACCTTCCCTGTGGACTGGTAAGCTGCTTCCTCGATCGTAGATCAATTCTGAGGGTTCCTTCCTCACTCTGCCATCCTGGCACTCAATCTTTTGACTTTTAAAACATTTCATAACTCGACCCATTCCTACCTTTCCAGGCTTTCCCCTTAATCTCCTCCATGTCCTTTGAAATCCAGTGACACTGGCCTTCTTGCTATTCCTCATATACAGTCCCCTGACTCCTAACTGGATATTTTCACTGGCTGTGCCTGTGCCTGGAATTCTCTTTCTCCTCTTTTCCATCTCTTGAATTCCCTGGCTTCCTACAAGTCTCAGCAAAAATCTGACCTTGTAAAAGAAGTCTTTCATGATCTCCCTTAATGCTAGAGCCTTCCCTTTGTGATTATCTCCTACTTATATACTTACATATCATATATCATATATACTTATCATATTTCTTCCTCCCTCCCTCTCTTCCTCCTTCCCTCCCTTCCCTACCTTTCCTCCTTCCCTTCCTTCCTTCCTTCCTTCCTTCCTTCCTTCCTTCCTTCCTTCCTT
>JAJPUD010000417.1:88634-134642 GCA_023553655.1 Myrmecobius fasciatus | reverse complement strand
CTTCCTTCCTTCCTTCCTTCCTTCCTTCCTTCCTTCCTTCCTTCCTTTCCTATTTAAATACTAATTATTACCAAAATCATAATTATTAAACAAATTGCCCAGGGCAACACAAATAGTATATAGAACTGGGACTTGGAAGATTTGTTTTTCTTGAACTTTCTTGATCTTACCTAAGTAAGACTGAGCAAGAATTAGTGCCCATAGTTTCTGTTCTTTCCTTGGCAAATTGTTTGAATCTTCCTGTGCATTAGAGAGAAAATCTCTCCAGTCACTGGAAGATTTGGGAAGTTAAACCATGGTTTTATTGACTGTAGAAGCTTCTGTTGTTCTTTGGCCACTCAACTAAACCAATCAACAAACATTTATTTTATACTAAGTGCTAGGAATATAAATTTTTTAAAAAATGATAGTCATTGTTCTAAATAACTTTATTAGAACCTCTTAAACTTTGCCTAGAGTCTCCTGATATCTTATTCTTTCTCCTGCTGCACAGATGTATTCTTTCTTGCTAATGCTTCTGGCACTTCTAGGTCTCACCCAGATACACTCAATTTGCTACTTATTGCTTGGAGCAGAAACCCAAAGATCAGTAAAAGAGTTCCCTTCTTCTAACCAGGACACTGGCACCACTGAGGTGGCTGGTGAGGTATTTATCTGCTCATAACTGCTGATTAAATCCTGAAGATGACAGGAGAGCAGTTCCACACACTGGAAATTCTGCCTCTTGATCAACCCCCTACCCTATTTAAGGCCTAAATAGATATCAGAGAGTCTAACAGAGGCTTCCAGGGAAGGAAGGGTCCTTTACAGAGGATTTTACTATTTGGTTTTTTTTGCTCATAGAGCTTTCCAGTGACTTCCTGAACTGAAGGCCAGGGTAGATTTTAATTTTTGCTGAGTTTTTATATCACAAAAGGCAAATCATTGCTTCTTTCTTGTGTCCCCATCTTTCCACATGTGAAAATAAGACATGGTGCTAAATGATTCTCATTGATATTATGAGTTTTCCATTTGATTGTGACCATATATGTGCAGACCATATTGCTCTGGTGGCTTAATGCTAATAACAGCCTTTTTTTAACTGTCTTACAGGCTGACATCAGTGATCATGAAGCCTTGGATCTCCTCCTTGCTGCTGGCCTGGATCAGTATTTTGCACTGCACATGGGCTGAGTTCTTTACCTCAATTGGTACATTTAATCCCAAAAATTAATCTTGAGCTCTACCCTCCCCTTTTAGGCCTGACCAGAATCCTGGTCCCTTGTTGGAGTGGGATGGGAGGACTGACAAGTTTCCATCAGATTTACTCTTGGAGAGGACATTAGAGGGTAGGGCTTTGGAGAATGATGATATATATCTCTTATATCGCTGAAGGGCCTAGTAATGGGCTGAGTGAGTCTGTAGCAGGGATCCCTTTAGTCAGATCTCTTTAGATACTCTAGAACAGTAATGCCAAAATCAAATAGAAATGGGTTGTTAAGGCATATAAAAGAATCCCCATATGCTACATATTGACTTAGTGACAAATTACTATTAGCTATGTTTTATTGTATTTTTACTTTATTAAATATTTTTCAATTACATTTTAATATGGTTCAGGTTCCATTTGAAAGTATTGTGGATTCTACAATGCCCAGTGGGCACTGTATTAAATGCTCCTTTTCTACAACTCTTGACATCCCTACTAAAGTTGGGTCTACCCAGACATCTTTAGTCACTTAGGTGCTTGGGATTAGGACTAGAGTTGACTCTGAAGTTATTTATTTATTGTCACTTTGTAGGTCAGATGACAGACTTAATTTATGCAGAGAAAGACCTGGTTCAGTCTCTGAAAGAATATATCAGAGCAGAAGAAGCTAGACTCTTCAAAATTAAAAGGTAAATCATATATTCCTTCAACTTTTGTTGGCTGGGTTCTTGGGAATATAAGAAGATGAATGAGACTCAGTTTCCACAAATAAGCTTATAATTTGTTGAAGTGGTGGTGCTGCTGAGTTGACTAGTGAGATATTTATCTGCAAGTGGTTTTTGATTCATCTGCTAGAATCCTGGCCATGAGCAAGAGTTAGTTAAAACAAAGGTCTAAGTACCTTATTCAGGAACATAAAGTACTAATGAGGAACTCTGAGTTCCAAGGAAGGAGATGAATTTCCTAGTTTGGAACGTGATGGAAAGTTTCATATGAGAGCTATGAGTTAGGATATTTCAAACATTAGGAATGATGAAAGCAAAGGCATGAGAACAGAAATGTATAAAACAAGTTTGGGGGGCTAGATGGGGGAAGTAACCAAGTTGGACTGAAATAAAAATCAATGCCGTAAACTCACCTTAAAATTTTTGTGGAATACATTCATATGCCTCAATTTATTTTCAGTTATTCTTGGAAATCTTTCTAGGCCCTCCCAGGTCTGTTTTCCACCCTGGCTTAATTCATTTCCCTTTTTGCCTATTCCCAATGTCCAAATCTTACTCTTTCTTGGAGAGTGTACTTCAAATTTCATTTAAATTAGTGAGACCTTTTCTGGCTTCTACACAGTGCTTTTCAAATGCCAAGAAAACCTCCAAAGATGTCATGAAGTGTCAGATATGACTGAAAAATGAGTGAATATCTAGGATGACATATAGAATAGACACAGGCACACACATAGTATCTATGACTTCAATCCATTGTTCTTTGGGGCAAGTTTTCTCATTCCATATGATAATCCTTCAGGTGTTTGATGAGGGCTATCATGTCTTCTCTGAGTCATCTATTTTATAAAGTCAACATCTCTAGGGGTTTCAGTGTTTGAAACCTCTTTCTGTCTTTGGTCACTTCCTCTGGATGTTTTCCATCTTGTTGATGCTTCTCTTAAAACATGATGCCCAGAAGTGGTCACTATTTTCCAGACTGATGGTCTGATTTTTTTAGTTCTTGAGTGGGTAAACAAGTCAAGCTGAATCTGGTAGAAATGAACAGGTTTGGAAAGACAGACAGTCTGTTTGAATTTAAGGTGGAAAATTATCTTTCTTGTGTCCCCCTCTAGCTGGGCTGAAAAAATGGATATTTTGACAAGCAAATCAACTTCTGATCCTGAGGGCTACTTGTCTCATCCAGTAAATGCCTATAAACTGGTGAAGCGTCTAAATACAGATTGGCCGGCTCTGGAGAACATGGTCTTACAGGATTCAACCACTGGTAAGCAGAAAAAGTTCTGAGGGTGAATGAGTGTGTGTGTGTGTATGTGTGTGTGTGTGTGTGATATATAGATAAATTGTATTATATCTCTACTGGCAAGCCAGTGCATACATGTATTTATTAATCTAACAAACATTTGTTATATACCTACTCTATAGTCCTGGGCCTAGCAATGAAGGGAATTCAGAAAAAGATAAGTTGTTCCTGCCTTTAGGGAGTTCGTAGTTTAATAGGATTTGGAAGTCTTATTGAGCAAGCAGCCCCAAGATTAGGTCAAGTAAAAGGCTGCTTAAGACTACAGCAAAGAGATCACAACTCTTTGTCACTCATTAATATTTAAACATAGTATATAACATGTAGAATCTTAATTCCTTGTATGTTTGTATTGGTTTTGTTTTTGTTCTCACATTAATCTATGAAGAAAGTAAGGGAGGAATTACTGTATACCTTTATTAAAGAAATCAAATGACTTATTTCATCAGCATATTAGCACAGAACTTAGAACTTTGCTCTCCCATAGCCATATGCTCTTCACTGGACTCTGGACTCTGCTGTCTTCTTTTTTGGGTTTATAGGGCAGATGAAAATTTAAATTTGGTTGTTTTTTAAATTATTGATGCATTTTCATTTCAAATCACAATTATTTCTTCAAATGCCTCCCCAGAATCAAACTATCTCTGGTAACAAAAACAGTTAAGCAAAAACAACCAAGTACAGTGCATCTGACAATGTATGTAGCATTCTGCTCATACCATCTCTCTGTTGCCCACTCTCAAATCTGCCTAAATTGCCTAATCTCTCTGTTGACCTTCAGTCATATATCTCCAACGTCTTTCAGGTACTTTGAGGTGGATTTCCAGTAGCCATCTTAAACTAAATTCATCCAAAATGATTATCTCTCTCCTTAACTCCTCCCTCCTTGGCTCCCATTTTATTGTGGAGGGCAACATCGTCCTTGTAGTCCCCTAGGCTCACTTAGGTTTCATCTTCAACTCCTCACTATCATTCACCTTCCCACCACCCCATATTGAATCTGTTATGAAGGCCTGTCATTTTTACCTTTGCAATACCTCTCATACAAACCACCTTCTCTCCATCAACACTGCCACCATCTGAGTGCAGACCTTCATTACGTCATATCTGGAGTTTTTCAGTAGCCAGAAAGTGAGTCCAACTGTCCTCAAGTTTCTCCCCACTCCAATCCATTCTCCATTCAGCTGCCAAAAGGATTTTCTTAAAGCATAGGTATGACCAGGTCAACCTCTATTCAATAAACTAGGATGGCTTCTCTTTACCTTCAGGATCAAATACAAAATCCTCCCTTTGACAAGTCAAAACCCTTTCTACATAGTAGTTATCTGATGCCTTACTCCCTTCCTTGTATTCTTTGATCCAGTGATGCTGGATGCTAGATCACAAACAAAACACTCCATCTTTCAGCCAGGCATTTTCTCTGACTATCCCCCATACCTGGAAAGCTCTCCTTCTTTATCTTCATCTATTGGTCTCCCTTGGTTTCCTTAAGGTTCTAACTAAAATCTCCACCTAAAAACCTTTCCCAATCCCTTTTAATACTATATATGTGTGCTGTTTATGTTTATATATGTATGTATATATATATATGTATATATATAAAAATAATAAATGTTTGTATGTGTGTATGCATATGTGTGTTTATATATATTATGTGTATACATACTTATATATGTATACATACACATACACAGAGGCCTGACACTCTCTCCATTGTGTCACACATAATTTTATACATATACACAAACATGTATATACACATACTCTATCTACTATCTATCTATGATCTATCTGTATCTATGTTTATATAATGTATCTTCCATCTAGCTATTATCTATCAATGTATCTATGTATCTATGATCTTTCTAATGATCTATTTATATATCTATATATACTACCATCTGTCTATCTATCTATCTATACATCTATGATCTATCTATCTAGCTAGCTTATTCTGAATCTGTAATTTCATTGGGATAAGGGACCATTTGCTGAGGAATCGACTTCTGGCACTGCGGATCAGCCACTATTCCTCATTTATTCAGGGTGACCCAGCCAGTAGGCTCTGGAGGCAGGATTTGACCCCCAGGATTTCCTGACTCAGAAGTTGCTATCTGCTATACCATGCTGTCTCTCACTGCAGTGATTAAGAGTAGAGGAAATGAGCAGTGGCTTCAGAAAGTTTTTTAGGCTGTCTAGATGGTTTGGGTGGGACAAGACTGTCCCACCTTGCTTTCCTGACCTGCCGCTTAAACACCTTGGGGTGAGGGCCAGCATTCTGAGGCAGAGAAAACGACTTTGGTGGAAAGCAAAGAGCCCCGGACAGAGAGGCAGGATGTCTGAATTTTAGTCCTTGGTTTTTTCATCTTTAAAGTGAAGGGCTTAGTTCAGATGATTACTGAGGCCTTTCTCTGTTCAAATAGTATGTATGAATTTTTCCTTCTCTTCTAGCCAGTAGCACAAAATAGGAAGACTTCCTGGTGAGAAATTCCATGGCTAGAGCCAGACCAAGCGAAGAAATAGGGTTGAGGGGGAAGGATACTGTTCCTAGCCACTGGCTGTGTGACTGGTGAGCTCATCCCTGTGTGGAGACTGGTGAGGTCACAGACAGTCCAGAGCTTTGACTAGCCTTTTTCTAGACCTTTCTAAAGCAGCCTTCCCATTGTAGCCCTTTTTGAGGTTTCTGACTGAGCTAGTTATGAAGAGGACAAAAGACAAAACTGAATCCCAAAGAAACTTTTTCTTTGCATTTTTGTCTTGTTTGATTCTTGATGAGGGCTGGTGCTGAACTTCCAATCCCACCTATGTTTCTAAATTAAGAGAGAGACACATACAGAGATAAAGAGATACAGAGAAACAGAGAGAGACAGACAGAGATAGAGAAAGAGAGACAGACAGAGAAGAAGAGAGAGAGGGAAGGAGGGAAAAGGAAGGAGAGAGAGAGAGAAGAAGAGACAGAGACAGACAGAGAAAGAAACAGAGACAAAGAGACACAGAGAGAGGAGCCTCTACTGCCTTATGATAAAACCATGAACAGCAGCATAGAATGTTCGTGATAGAAAGGACCCTTCAGTATCATCTAATCCAGTCTTTTATTTGATAGCAAAGAAAATTGAGGACTAGATTATACAAGAATAACACCGCTAACTCAAAGTAATATTTTATTTTTTATAAAGTTTTTTTAAACAAAGAATAAAAAAAGAAACAGGAGAGAGGCTCATTTTCCATCTCTTCTCTGTAGCAACATTTGGTCATTATAATTAACAGTGGTTAGTTTGTTTTTTCTTTAAATTTTTAATTTTTTTTCATTCGGTATGATACTATGGAAAAGTATGCTAGTTAGAAATTGTGAAAAGTTCTGACTCCCTCAAACTATAAAATAAAGGGGATTAGTCTATATAATACTAAGTATGATAATAATGATTAAAAGTAACATTTATATAGTGTTTTAAGGTTTGCAATATACATGACAAAAACTCCTTTTCCCACCTCCATTTTGTATTCCTAAAGCCATCAGAGCCTTCACTGATCTGATGAATCAGCATGCTTTCCAATCTTTTCCATAGTTGCTATTTTCTGAACTTGGTTTTTCTACTTGGTCTCTCTTCAGTTCTTTATTTCACATCTAGTCTGTTGTTTTTTATTTCTATTATTTTCCTTCCAGGTTGTCTATTAAATTGTCCCTGATTGTATTTTCCCCCACTATTTTCTCTTAAATTATTTTAAAAACATCTTTTAATTCCAAAGTTAGTACTCTTTGGATTTAAAAATTTATACTAATTGCTTTCTTTACTCATGGCTTTTAAAGTATTAAATATAGCTTAAATTCTTCATGTGTCATTTATCTATTTGAAAATATAATTTAGGATATCTTACAGTCTTTATTTTCTCATCTACATCTCCTCTGGTACTTAAACATTTCACCTGTTTGCTCTATCTTTTGGGTTTTTTTTTTTAAATTATGAGTACTAATTTTTGTTTTGGTTTTTGTTTTGGTAGATTTTTAATATCTTATGGACTTTTTATTTCTTTTTCTTTCTTTGCTGTTAGTATTTTTTTTTTTTTTTGCTTTTTGCTGAGGCAATTGAGGTTAAGTGACTTGCCCAGGGTCACACAGCTAGGGAATGTTAAGTGTCTGAGACCAGATTTGAACTCAGGTCTTCCTGACTTCAGGGCTGGTGCTCTATCCACTGTGCTACCTAGCTGCCCCTGTTAGTATTTTTTTAAAAGACAATTTGAATACTATGGCTTCCTTAAAACCAATTACAAATTATGCTGTCTTGTGAAGGAAGTCCCCTACTTTTCATTTTCTCTTATTTTTCTACTTTATTAATAATGTCATTCTTTAGATCTTAAGATCCTTAGCCTTCTTTTTTTCTCTCCTTTTACTCTTTTATTTGGTATTTTCATCCAACCATAGAGTTTTATCACTTCTATGCAAATGACTAACAAATCTATATATCTAGCTCTGATAAAGCAATATAACTAAGGAGCAAATGAGTTATAAGTTCAATAAATGTTTTAGAATTTCATTGGAGGGGAAGAATACTGTGTGTTCATTTAAAAAAGGCTTCCCAAAGGAGGCAGCAATTCATCTGGAAGTAGGACGTTTTATATATGCAAGGGTCACCATTTTTGATTACCTCATATATGTCGTCTAATATGCAAAAAGTAGTTTCTGATTTGGTGTCTTTTTCTCTTCTTTCCACTCTATATGGGAAGGTTTTATTGCCAATCTTACTATGCAGCGCCAGTTCTTCCCCACAGAAGAGGATGAGACAGGGGCAGCCAAGGCATTAATGCGCCTTCAGGACACATACAAATTGGATCCTGATACTATTTCCAAGGGAGACCTTCCAGGTAATGGTTCTGAATTTCCTGTGTTCAGCAGTTTTTTTGAAAAGCAGCTTTTCAGACTTGGAGAGACTTAAATAACTGATAAGTGAAGTGACTAGAACCAAGAGAATATTGTATATAGCAACAAAATTATGTGATAATTAACTCTGATAGATATGGCTCTTTTCAACAATGAAGGTGATTCAGGCCAGTTCCAATAGACTTGTGATGAAAAATGCCATCTGCATTCAGAAAGAGAACTATGGGGACTGAATGTGGATCACAACATAGTATTTTCACTTTTGTTGTTTTTTTTTTTGTTGTTGTTGTTTGGGTTTTTTTCTCATTTTTTCCCCTTTTTGATCTGATTTTTCTTGTGCAGCATAATAAATGTGGAAATATGTATGGAAGAATTGTACATGTTTAACATATATTGGATTTTTTGCTGTCTAAGGGATTGGGATGAGGGGGGAAGGGAGGAAGAAAAATTTGGAATACAAGGTTTTGCCAGGATAAATGTTGAAAACTATCTTTGCATGTATTTTGAAAATAAAAAGCTATTGTTTAAAAAAAAACAAAACAAACAAACAAACAAAAAACAGCTTTTCAGGGACTTTCTGACTACCAGTTTACTACTCTTTCCCCTGTGCTAGTGAGGGTCCATTAGAGCTAGAGCTTCAGGGTCTTTCTGCAGTTTCTAGAAGGAGTAGGTTTATTGTCATGGAACCTTTCTTGCTACGTTTGCTCCTGGGCACTGGGAATGGCACTGTTAGTACTGCTCATATTGTGGTCACAAACTCATTGCTTGGTTTGCTCTCCAGGGACCAAGTACCGTTCTACCCTGAGTGCAGATGACAGCTTTGGCATGGGTAAGACAGCCTACAATGATGGGGACTACTACCACACTGTTCTGTGGATGCAGCAGGCGCTGAAGCAGCATGATGATGGTGAGGATGCCATGACATCTAAAGTTGAAATCTTGGACTACCTCAGCTATGCCGTCTTTCAGCTTGGGGACATTCACAGAGCAGTGGAACTCACTCGTCGCTTGATTTCTCTTGGTAATATGCTTGGTGTGTTCTCAGGGACTGGGGAGAGGTGGCTGGGCCATCCACATGGTTGCTTCCCATAGCATCATGTGGAGAATGGACAGAACCTAGGGTCGGATCACACATCACTCTGCATTTTGTACCTTGCAACATGGGCAAAAGATGTGGTCTCTTAACCCAGTGACATTTTAACTCTATACCTCTGACCCTGGCTATAGATTGATGTCCTAAACCCCAAAACAGTCTGACTCTTTGATCCCTTTAATCAAAGACTGAGTCCTAACTAGCCATAGCTGTTATTCAGCTGTCTACCTTGTAGCCAGAAAAAATACATGATATGGGGCACTGTGGTTAATGGAGGCATCCTGGGAAGCTGAAATGTCACATGTGTTACAGGTCACCACACTGGGTGGCAGGATCCCTTTTTCATGGGTCAATTGCAATTGAAACAAGAATTTATTAGATAGACGTGCATCTGAGCTTTGAGCTCAGATACTGCAATAGACATTTGACAGTACAAAGGCAAAAACAAAGCAGTCCTTGCCCCCAAGGAGCTCACAATATATTGGTGTGAAATTGAAGCTGCTGAGATGTTGTTATTTGTCCTTCATTCTTAAAGAGGACCAATGACCACAGGAGGAGGATGTCTTGACTTAAAAATGAGTTGGAGTTAAATAAGGCAACCTGTGCAAAGTTATCAGCTTTACCAGAGTCACCAGTTCAGTGGTGAGATTTAGGTCAGGATTGCCTTGGATGCAATTTTTTTAGCTATTGAATAAGCCTGGGAGGGACAGCAAAGAAAGACAATGCTATTTCATAGGAATGCATCCAAAGGAAATCTGGCTAAATCTCTCTTTGTTCCTTTCACCTCCTCTGCCCTGATGACAAAATAATAGTCACTCATTTCTGGCCCTTTAAGGTTTGCAGAGGGGTTGGCCTCCCTCCATAGAGAAGTGTGGGAGCTGAAGGGTCTGTTGAAATAGCTGAGCCACTATCCTGAGCCACTGTCTTTTTATTGCCTGCTGCCCTACAGTGGAGAAGCTCTGAGTGCAGAGGGAGCTCAGTCAACCCTCCTGGTGCTCCTGGGCCACAGCTGCTGTTGTTCAAGTGCATTTGGATTTGGCAGAACTTGGGTCACGTTCTAGCCTGCAGCAAAAAGAATGAGGACCATGGGGCTCTGGGGAGTTGCTGCCGAAGGAGTTTCTTTCGATGGCCCCGGAAGAATCTTTGGTTTTCTCATCCTTTTTGCAATTTCTCTCTTTTCTAGACCCTAGTCATGAAAGAGCTGGGGGGAATCTGCGGTACTTTGAGAAGCTGTTAGAGGAAGAAAGGCTTGGAAAGAGGTTAAATAAGACATCAGAGACTCAACCAGCAACACAGGGAGGCATCTATGAGAGGCCTCCAGATTACCTGCCGGAGAGAGAGGTCTACGAGGCTCTTTGCCGAGGGGAAGGCATTAAACTGGTGAGGCTAAATTATGGGATTGAAGGAGGTGGGCCAAAGGGGACCTTGGGAAAAGTCCCCTTATTTTATAGAGGAGTAATGTGAGACCTTAAGTGATTTGCCTCATATCACACAATGAGGGTAGTGGAAGAGCTAGAACTAAAATCCAGATTTTTTGATTCCTAGCTGGGTATTTTTCCCTTATGCTACCATTGTACAGGTGTGACGCTGAGATTTTATTTTATTTTTTCACAAGGAACTGCAAAATTCTGGTTCTAGGGATAGACACAACACTTGGGCTGTGAGCTTTGATATGGAAACCAGAAACTCAAGCAAATACTGTCCCAAGAACTCTCCAGTTTGGTAATATCTCTTTGAATTTAGTTTTGAAGTCTGGAAGAAAGCAACCAGCAGAGTTAGATCACCCACCGGATGGGGTGCCATTAGCAGCATCAAGATGTCTGTTTTTTTAACAAGGTTTTTTGTTGTTGTTGTTGTTGTTTTGTTTTGCTGAGGCAATTGGGGTTAAATGACTTACCCAGGATCACACAGCTAGGAAGTGTTAGGTGTCTGAGGTTAGATTTGAACTCAGGTCCTCCTGACATCAGGGCTGGTGCTCTATCCACTGCACCATCTAGCTGCCCCAAGATGTCCGTTTTTTAGAAGCATCTAGGGATGCTAGTGTGTCAGCTCTGGCATCAAAAGGATCTGAGTTCAAATCTGGCCTAAGACATTTGACATTAGCTGTGTGAACTCTGAGCAAATCACTTAACCACAAATTGCCTCTCAAAAAAATCAAAACAAAGATATGCATTTACTCATTGTCATTTATCTCTCTCTGTAAATGATTAGGATAGACAATCTCTATTCCCTGGAGCATTTTTCTGTTACCCTTTTTATAATGAAATGAGTTTACAAATAAGCATACAATATGTACCAATCACCAGTTTTGTACATGGATATCCTCCTGCTAAGAAGCCCATCATTTGGAGTTCAATTTTGTTTATAGGATTATAGATTTAGGGCCAGCAAGGATCTTAGAAGTTATCTAGTCTATATAAATAAGGAGACTGAGGCCCAGGAACATTTTTAAGTTGACAGAGCCAGGAATTGGGTTTGATCTAAGGTGTTCTGACTTGGGCAGTTAGGTGGTGCTATGTATAGAGCCTGGAATCAGGAGTTCAAATGTGGCTTCAGACACTTACTAGCTGTGTGATACTGGGCAAGTCACTTGAACCTGTTTGCCTCATTTCCTAATCTGTAAAATGAGCTGGAAAAGGAAATGGCAAATCGCTTTAGTACCTTTGCCAAGAAAACCCCAGATAGGGTCATGAATTGTTGTACATGACTGAACAACTTCTGACTCCAAACTCAGTATTTTTTCCTTTATATCACAATTTCTGTTTTGTCCACATATTTTCTTTGACTCATTTCTGAGACTGCTCTACTTCCTGAGGCCATAACATAACTGGAATGGTATATTTACAAAAAACAAACAAACAAACAAACAAACAAAAAAACCTCCTTTGTGTTATAGCCAATGAACTGTTAAATTGCCTCTTTTTGAAAATAATTGCCTTAAAACTTATACCCTCAGTTGTTTTTGAAACATTCCCCTGTAGTCACTAGCCTGGTATTGAAAAAAATTACTTTGAGCTTACTGGAGAAGTATTAAAAATGACATTAATATCTTATAATCATTCTCAGACAAGGACAACTGAGGTGAGCACTTAAGGCTTCATAAAGCTCCAGGGATCTGTCCTCTGGACATGGTAGAAAAGCCAGACTTGCATAAATCTATAGACCTTTTTATCTGGTATATCCATTAGTCTTTTCAAATTTCAATGGAATGGTGTGCTTTCATTGGCACAGGTTGGAGGGAAAAGGCATTTTAGTCTTTTAGAGCAAAGCTTCTTAAACTGTGGGTCATGACCTCATAGGGAATCATGTAATGTGTGGGTCATGAAAAATTTGGCAAAAACAAAAAATTTCAAACATTCTGCTAAGATTTAATTTTTATGTGAAAATAAACAAGCACATCCATCCTCATTTGTATGCTAATTTACTTTGACCTTTAATAAATGATAAAATTATATGTATATGAAACAATTATTTTAAAATAAATTTCTTTATGATTTACTATCAATAATTGTTTGATTTGTATATCTGTTTTATGTACCTATATGTACCTTTATGTACCTATATCTCAGGAAAATGTCTCAGGCAAAAAAGGGATCATGAGTGGAAAAACTTTAAGAAGTCCTGTTTTAGACCAGAGGGTAAACCATGGAGAGTGGTCCATTAGCTGACCAAAGCTCATTCAGCATGGTACTTGTTTCTCTGTGCCCCCACAGACACCTCGGAGACAGAAGAGACTTTTCTGTCGATACCATGATGGCAACAGGGCACCCCAGCTACTGATTGCACCCTTTAAGGAGGAGGATGAATGGGACAGTCCACACATTGTAAGATACTATGATGTCCTATCAGATGAGGAGATTGAAAGGATCAAGGAAATTGCCAAGCCTAAAGTAGGTGCCTCTGTCTTTCCCTCATTTCTCCTTTTTGTTTCCAAGGTTTTTTCTTATAATAATATTAGCAACTCCATATAGGGAAAAATTAACATCTAAAGTAATAGCAAAAATTTTTTTAATAACTTAAAAAAGTAAATATTTTCTAAAAAACTGGAGAAGCAGCAGTTGTATACTGAATAGAGAGCTGACCTCCATCCTTCTTGTGACACCTACATGCTGAATGAACAGAGAAATCACTTAACCTCTTAATGCCTTAGGCAATTCCCTAAGCCTATGAGATGCAGAGAAGATGCTGATTTACATTAATAGATGGAGTTTCTTCACAGAAAATTCACTTTAATCAAATTACAGATTCAAAAGAGAAAAAGTTAAAAACACTGAACATCAGTGTTTGAACAGTAAATATTTACATTTTAATTAATTAATTAAAATAAAACCTAAATTCTTAGCAGAAGACGAGAAACTGGATTCATTCTTCTTTGCTTCATAAGTCAACATCTTGCTTTCCAAAGCAGTCTAGAGATTTTTCTTAAGTCCCCATATGTAGATATACTTATATATTAGAAGCAAGATAGCCTGAACTTTCCTTCTGTGTGATCTTGGGTCCCAGGCTGAGCCTTGGGAAGGTATTTTGAAACAGACACATTTGGCACAGATCACATCTATATAGTCATTGCCAGGATGCTATGCCAAGGGACCCAGTGGGATATTCCTGTGAATGGATGATGGTCCCTCCTGGAATCAGACAGTAGCAAGCTTAGTCATTGGGGTCTTTCTAAATCATTCAACTCACAACCTTTGTAAACAGCTCCTAGAAAGGAAAGCAAGTAAATGTATGTTTCTGGGGTTGTGAGTTATATTTGGATATTTGGATGTCCCTACAGCAAGTTTTCTTTGAGTGTTAGCCAGAAAACCGGTCCCCCTCTGCTAAAAGAATTACACCCTGCTGAAGCTGGATATATGCCCTACTACCATCTCACAAATATATGAAATTCATCCCAGGGTCTCTGTGAAGTAAACAGATAGAAATTTAAAAGGTTGGTTTTATAGGAGGTTTCCTCTCAGGCCAAGAAATAAGTTGGTGGAAGAAATAACTTATTTTTAACACCCATTTGAGCATGTCCTTAACACTTTCACTTTTCCTTTCTAAGAGAGTCATTTTGGGAATTAACAATGAGTTTCTGAAGTCTCTTCCAGCTTGAACATCCCATGTTTTGTCATTTGTCCTCAGCTTCATTCTGTTTGATAATATAGCATCTCAGAGGTCAAGTTTTCAGATTCTGTTGGGAATATTCTGAGTGTGTGTGTGTGTGTGTGTGTGTGTGTGTGTGTGTGTGACAGAGAGACAGAGACAGAGAGAGAAATTGAGATTTCATTGGTTTAAGGGACTATACTGAGGTTCTGAGAAGTAAACACTTATATAGTTATATATTATGTGCCAGGCACTGTTTCTAAGTGCTTTACAAATATTACTTCATTTGATCTCACAATAGCCCTGAGAGATGGGTCATATTATTTTCCCCATTTAACAGCTGAGGTTGTGGTGGTATCTTGCCACTGGACCCACATGGCTCTGGAGGGAAAACTCACTTAAACCTGAACCATTTGTATGTCATTGCATCACCCCGACATCATAGCCTTCTTCAAGAAGGAAGGACAAACAATCTCTGTGAATAGGAGCAAGAGCTGCCTCACTGAGGACCCAACCAGAACTGTCATTTGAGCCACACAGCTCCTTTTCTTTTAATTTTCTTTCTTTTTTCCTTTCCCTTCTCTTTGTCCACATAGGATGTCATTCCCTTACCTGTATGTACTTTGCCCAAAGAAATGTAAATTTTGATCACTGAAGCCTTGCTACATATTTTGGGGTTTATAGGCTAGAACCTTCCCTTACCCATATGTATATGTGTATTTACATGTACATATGTAATTGTTTTTGACTATATATATGTATGTATATATATATGCATTACATATATATAATTTTTTTGATTAGGTATAAGAGACCATTTTCTTCCTTATTTCTTATCTAGCCTTAAATACTGATTGGGTATTGCCTCAGTCAAACAGACCTGTTACAAACTTTAGCTTAAAAAACATTTAAGGAAACTGAGGCAGAAGAAAAGTAAATAACTTGCCCGTGATCATATAATAAATATCCAAGGCTGGATTTGGATTCTGGTTTTCCTCACTCCAGACCAGGTGCTCTATATTGAGATATCTAATTGTTATAGCTTAAGAGACTTTGTTAAGGTCATATACACTTAATATATGTCAGAAGCAGGACTTAAGTTAGATTTTTCCTGACTCTGAGGCTGGTACTCTTTCCAAAAATGGAAAAAAAAAAACAGCCCCCTACCAAAAACCAAAAAAGCCCCAGCAAATAGAACTAGAGTGTCTACAGTTAATAACTAGTTAATAAATATTGTGCTAAATGATAATTGTGGAAATATGTATGGAAAAGTTGCACAAATAAGCTACATATAGGATAAAATTGGAAATAAGCAACAGAGGAAAACACATTAAGAGAAGTTGGGAAAGGCTTCCTATGGAGGGTATAATTTTGTTGTTTGTCTTTCAATCCCCAAAAGGATCATTTTAGCTAAGATTTAAAAAAAGCCAGGAGGCAATGAGGACGTGTAGAGCATTTCAGGCATGGGGATAGCCAGTGAAAGTGTCTGGAGTGGGAAAATAAGGAGGCTTGAATATCAGTGGGTTGAAGAGTACTAGGGGATGGGGATGGGGGGAAGGTAGTGTGAGGAGAATGGTGGGGGTAGAAAGGTTAAGAAGACCAGAAAAGACAGGTTATGAAGAACTTTGAACACCAATCAGAAGATTTTTTATTTAATCCTGGAGTTAATAGGGAACCCCTGGAAATTATTGAGTAGGTGGAAAGTGCAGGCCCCTTTGCACAAAGGAAGATTACTTTGACTGCTGAGTGGAGATAGAATGGAGTGGGGAGAGTTTGAGGCAGGCAGACCTACAAGTAAACTATTGTGTAGGCGTGAGATGATTAAAAACCTGTACCAAAGGATATAAGGGAGACTATAAGAGATGTTACAAAGGTATAATGAACAGGCAAATGATTGGATATGGAGGAGATGGAGGGAGTGATGAGAGAGAGTGACTCATCAAGGATGATATGCTGGTTATGAACCTGATTTCATAGGGGTTTTCTTTTAGACCAAGTGAGTTGGTGGCAGATAATTTTTTTTTATTACAGCCTTTTATTTTCAAAACATATGCATGGGTAATTTTTCAACATTAATCCTTGTAAAATCTTGTATTCCAAATTTTTCCCTTCCTTCCCCCCATCCCCTCTTCTAGATGGCAAGTAATTCAATATATGTTAAACATGTTAAAATGTATGTTAAATCCAATATATACATACATATTTATACACTAATCATGCTGCACAAGAAAAATCAGCTCGAAAAGGAAAAAAAATGAAAAAGAAAACAAAATTAAGCAGATAACAATAATAAAAAGTGAAAATACTATGTTGTGATCCACACTCAGTTCCCACAGCCTTCTCTCTGGATCCAGATGGCTTTCTTCATCACAAGATCATTTGAACTGGCCTCAGTCATCTCATTGTTGAAAAGAGAGTCCATCAGAATTGGTCTTCATATAATCTTGTTGTAACAATCTGTCTTTAACACTCATGAAAGATATCTTTAACATTCTTACTTTTCCCATGTTATGTTTTATTTTGGGAACAAGCTGTGCATTTCTGAGATCTCTTCCAGCTCTAACCTTCCTTTGGTCATCTGTGCCCACTTCATGCTGGGTGATGGTGTGGCTGCTGATATGAGAAATTATAAATCTAAAACCTTGTACACCCCCCGCCTCTTTTTGCTGATGAGAATATGGAGCCTCAGAGATGGACAGATGGTGTTATAGCATGAATTTGGTCTTCAGAGAACTCGAGTCAGTGTTCTTTCTGGCCACCGCCAAAGGCTATGCCTGGTAGTAATTTGCCCTCTGGAAATCCTTTACTCTCCATGCTTCCGGCACCTGAGTGCTAAGAATGTTGCTGCTTGTTCAGTGAGCCAAGATATAGCTTTGAATTATCCCACACTAAATGATTTCCCATCTGAGGCTCCAGATGCTTTCCCTGCTCTGAAGCTAGGTTGGTGATGTGCTCTAAGGTGACTAAGCTGGTAGGGAGGCTTTGTGTCCCATCAGGAACACAGCCTCGCACTGGAAAAAGCCCTAGCAGAGTTGGGTAGAGCGCTGCCTTCTGTATTGCATCCTGTCTAGAGATCAGAGATGTTTGGTCAGAACTGGGAAAAGACTGGAAAGTTAAAAGATAAGGAAGGAAGGGGATGGTGGCAATCAAGCTTTTTTTTTTTTTTTTTTTTTTTTTTTTACAAGTATCAGACTGTTGAGAAGGCTGCCCAGTGACCTTGAAGGGGACTTAGGAAGTTAACAGAATTATTATTTTCCTTTCCCAGATGAGCCTTATAACCTTGCAAGGTAGGTTTTACAAGTTCACAAAGTTACAGGGAGGATAGCAGGAGAATGGAATATTGTATATTGGTGTGAAGGGCTGTAGATATCTTTGGTCATTGTCTTAAGCAGATTATCACCAAGCCAGAAGTCTGCCATGATCAAGAGGAACTTTCTGCATATTTGGAGAAGTGGAACTGGCCCATTGTGCCTGCATCTTAATCAGGAATAATTAAGCTCTTTCCTGGGGAGGTAAAATTGTGCTGCCCAGATGGGGACAGCTAGGAAGTGGCCTTATTTGTATTTCTGTATTTCTTATAATTCTGCAGTTGAGCTTGTGAAAATTCATACGTAGGGCCAGGAAAACTGTGTCTTGTTTTTCTTCTTTCTGTGATGCAGTGAGGGGCCATCTGTCGTTACCAGTGCTATCTGTTAGCTGATGATTGAGGTTGGTGTTGCTCCTTCCCTGGTTATCTAGCTAAACCTGATGGTTTCAGGTCACGTAGGATTCATACAAGACTTGGGGCAAATCACTCTCCATTCATCCTCACCTTTTTATTTTTTTGCCTCAGTTTCTTTTTCTCTACTGAAGTTAAAGATGCCTTATTACATACAGGTTTTGTTTCCACTGGGCTGCCATGGAAATGCATCGTTTAATTTTTGTGAAATATTCCAGGTTCGTTCCTTACAAATAGCCATTCTTTTTACATGGACATGAGTCATATTCCTAATTCTGGAGAAAGCATTCTGTTCTGTATCCTCTGCCTGTCAGAACGGGGTGGAGGAGGAGACTCAGGATCCAGCTGGCACTGAGAGATGGGGAATTGCAGTGCCTGAGTGAGATGACTATAGATTAACTTGGATTTAAGAAGAGAAAGTTGTACAAATGGAAAAAAAATAAGCCAGTTCTAAGGGTCAGAGAAGGGCTTTTGGGCCCATTGACAGTAATTTTTGGAATGGAGAGGAACTCGGAATCCTGGCTTTGTTTGAGTTAGTAGTGTGAAAATCTGTCTTACAGAGAACAGATGGGAGGTTTGGGTGGAGTTGAATCTTCTGAGTGAGCTTGTAGAAAGAAAAGGAATTGGCCACAAACACTACCTCCCTCCTTTCCTCTTACAGACTCAGTCCCAAAGTGACAGAAAATTGGATTTGTGTGTGTGTGTGTGGGAGGGGGTAGTGAGAAAGTACCAGCAGGTAGATTATATGTCTTGGGTATTTAGGGAAGAGTCAGTAATGGAAAGTTTTAGGTATCATCAGGGAGCATTGGCCAGCCTCAGATGAGACCTACAGTTTTGAGTAGTTGGACTGGTCTCTTCCTGAGGTTTTCTTTCTAATACTGGCCACCCCTGGAGATTTACAGCCTCACAGCCAAGCAAGAGCTGGGATGAAATCTGAGCATCACTATTGAGTCCTCTGTTTCCCCTTTGCATCATAAATGGGCATGGGATAAGCTGTTCTGTGCTCTGATCCCATCTTATTTTCCCTATAGTCCTTGGTGTTTATGTCCTCACTCTCTATTCTGTACTCCATTGTTGGGAGTGGGTGAGTGGTGAGATGGGCTATAGGACATCCCTTCCAGGTAAGGAAAAAATGTTCTTACTTAGAAGGTAAGGAGGACTTGGTCTGTTTTGTTTTTATTTTTTATTATATTATATTTATTTATTATTTATATTTTTTATTCTTAGCACTTAGCACAGTGCCTGGCATATATATGTGTGTGCATATATATATATATATATATATATGTGCGTATATATATATGTGTATATATATATATATATATTAACTTAGTGAATGTTTTTTCATTCAGTTATTTTCTTCCCCTATAACTAGGAATATGCCTAGGAGCTCTGTTATGAAATTGGCTGGTGCATCCTTCTTGTGGTTGGTGGATGGCAGACATCTCTGTCTCTGCCACTTGGGGTATGGTGGTATTATGTGTGCCCTTGACTGGAACATCTCTTTCTCTAAGCCAGGCTTGGGTTCTTGAACCTCCCTGCTGCTCTCTGAACTTGATATGCCATCTTCTGCCCCCATGTCTTTGAATGCTGAGAATGCCCACTTTCCTCACCACCATCTCTTGGGTTCCCTATTTCCCTTCAAGCTTTAACTCAAGTACCACCCATTTTTAAAGGGGTTCCTGTTATTCCGGGTATTAGTATCTTTTCCTCCCCTCCAAAATAAACATATCTATTTTGTATAAACCTTGTGTTTATTTCTCTATGAACATGTATCCCATGAAGGAAATGACTTTATTACTTTTGCATTTTTACAAAAATACATAATGCTATCCACAAGTTCAGTGCCTGGCACATAATGATTGTTGATTGATTGATTTGGATACTAGAACAGCTTAGGAGAGGTACTTTTTGCCTACTTTACTGTATAAATCAGCCACGTGGAACAGAGTTCTCCACTCAGCTTTGTTGCATCATAGTGGAACCCAATTGTGGGAGGGGGATAGTGATTAGGAAAAAGAGGAAAAACTTCTGATCATCTGATCCTACTCCCCACAGCTGGCAAGAGCTACAGTTCGTGACCCAAAGACAGGTATCCTCACTGTGGCCAACTACAGAGTTTCCAAAAGGTAAGATGGATGCTTTTCTGCTCTATGGGCTCCCAACTCTAAACTTAGCCCCAGGGCATCCTGACAGTTAATTTATACCTCTTTCCTATTTTCCTCTGCCCCTGTTGCATAATCTTCCATATGAGTCCTAGCTCAACTTATATGATAACAGGGTATGTGCATATGTATACATGTGTGTGTGCACAGGCTTGTTATGTACTTGTGCAATAGGTTGTAAAGAGGCAAGGTTGTGTAATGGAAAGAATGCAGAATTCACCCCCTGTCTCCTCAGCTTGGCATGGAAAGCCCTTTACAGTCAGGCTCCAGACTACCTTTCCAGCCTCATTCCACATTATTCCCCATTTTACATTTTAGCTAAACTGGCTTCCCCAGTGTGTGTCTGCACAGATGGTTCCAAAAGTCTGGATTATATCTTCTCCCTTCCCCCTTACATTCAGCTTTTATCAGGATTCAGCTTAAGTGCTCTTTTATCTTCTATGGAAATCCTTTCTCCATCCTACTCCATGTTCCTTCTGTTTCCCATGCTTAGCTCCTGGCTAGAGGAAGGTGAGGATCCTGTCATTGCCCAAGTGAACAGAAGAATGCAGTACATCACAGGATTATCTGTGAAGACAGCTGAGTTGCTACAGGTAAGGACCAGAGCTGGGGAGAGGAGGGGAGAGGGTAAGAGATATGTCTGGGGTGGCAGTCTCCAAGGGAGTTAGGGAAGAATGCTCTCTCTGGAGAGGCTAAGTGATGTGGGGGAAAATGAGGGATGAGGGATCTCAAAAAATGTTTATTAAATTCCTGTTATGTGCCAGCCATTGTGTGAGGTATGAGAATACACAGGCATAAACAAAACAGTTCCTACTTTAAGAAGCTTACAATCTATAGGGGGAAATAATATGTGCGCTTATATGTGAATAAAAAATATATACAAAATAAAGACAAGTTCTTTTCAGTAGGGGTGGGACTGAGGAAAATTCTCATGGAGGTGGCTAAAATCATTGGGGTGAGAAGTATCTTGGGACATGATATAACTTCCAATTCATGGTGCACATCTGTTAGAATGAAAATATCTGGTTCAAGTAGATGCAATATTGGGTGAAACTAACAAAGCAACATTTTCAGCCTGTCCAGGTCTTGGGTTTCCCATTATTTTTCATTGGTCTGTCTCTTATTTCCTAAACCAAACTGAGGCACTGGCCCCTTGAGGAGGCCTCATTCTGTTCTCCATTTGTTTGCTTCACCACATCCCTGTCACTTCCTCCACAGGTCGCTAATTATGGAATGGGAGGACAGTATGAGCCACATTTTGACTTCTCCCGGGTAAGCTCCAGAACTTTGTACCTGGCTAGCAGGTCCCAGTGCCCACCAGATTCCAGCTCCTCAGGGATGGGAGAATCTTGGCTAGAGAAGGGCTATGGGAGGTGGGCCTCTCAGTCCCTGAGGGGCTTGGGCTAAGCAAGAGTAGAACTCAGAGCCCAGATTGTTTTAGAAATAGGATTATCTCAGAGTCACACTGAGAGTCATAACTGAGACCATAATAAGGGGACTCTGAGTATCTAGATTTCCTGAGTCCAGACAGCCTGGTGGAATCAAGGCTAAAGCCCTCTTAATCATAAGAGAAATCTGACTCCACATTCCTTTCTCCACTGACAGGATGGAGATGGGAAGGATTTTCCCTTCCTCCTGTGCCCCCTGCCCATCCTTGATGATGTGCCCAGCTTCCACCAGTTTTGTCAGCCTCTTAGGTGACCCCTCTCTTTTTGTCCACATACACACGTACATACAGACATGCATATGTGTCTGTACACATTTATGTGTGTGCACATGTGTATTTGGTGACCGCCCTATTGGGACTTATTCCTGGCTCTAGAGTTCAATCTCAGCCATAAATAAATCTCTAGGTAGTTTTCTTCTCTCATAGAAGCATAGTGTCCTGTAAATTCCCAGATACTATGCCCTGCTTCTTCTTCCCCAATCTCATACATTTCCCCTTCACCTTGTCTGTCCTTCCCCTGCTCCTTCCAGAAAAGCTAGGAGTGTCTCTTGGTGGGGGCAGTACTGCATGTGTCCCAGACTTCTGGTGGCCCCGTTGGGCACTCTCCTGTGCCCTCTGGGTCCCCAGGGTAGCAGAAGGGACTTCCTGTGTTTCCTTGGTCCCTTGTTGCAGACTATGCCCACGCCAGCCATTCCTGGAGGCCACTGGCCCTAACTCCCTGACACCTTGTTGTCTCCACTCCCTGCCCCCCTTCCCTTCACACAATGGGCAGGACTGATCACTCACTCAGGTGGAAGTTGTTGTTTGTTACAGCGGCCTTTTGACAGCGGCCTGAAAACGGAGGGGAATAGGTTAGCGACATTTCTAAACTATGTAAGTACTGGGGCCTTGGCCCTCTTCTTCACTCTTACTTAATTTTTATAGAAAGGTGAGCAAGATGCTTTCAAGCATTTAGGGACGGGGAATCGTGTGGCCACATTCTTAAACTACGTGAGTATAACAGGTGCACGAAACCAGCACAACAACGATCTCGGCCCAGAACTCACCCTCCTCCCAGCTCCTACCCCAGGGCTGGCACACAGTACATCCAGTTTTCAGTTATCCAGAGCCTTCCTTGCACCCTCTCCCTGTCCTCCAGCACACGTCTTTCCAGTTCATAGCTGTCCAAAGCAGAAAAGGTAGAATAAAGAGGCAAAACTGAAGGGTGGACCCTTCTGGATCTCCTATTTACGGATTATCTAGGTACCTCTATAAACCCGGGCTGACTTCCCCAGCAGCCTCTGAATAGCCTTCTCCACAAGACTGAAAGAGGAGACTGCCTTATTTTACAGATGAGAAAACTGAGTCACAGAGGGGAAGAAGTACACAGCTGAATCTGGTATTAAATCAGGCTCTTTGACCCCAAATTTAGTAATAATCATCATCATCAAAAAATAATAGCTAACATTTACATAGCGTTTTAAGATTTGCAAAATGCTTCACGTTTCATTTGATCCTTTCTACATTTTCAGGTAGGTTCTATTTTTTACAAAAATAGCACCTACCCCATTTTATAAACTGAGGCTGAGGGAGGTTAACTTGCTTGTGGAGTGTCTCATAAGCTAGTAAGAAAGCGAGGCAGGTTTCAGGCCCTTTGAAATTTTCCTGACTTCCAAGCCTGATACTCTGCTTTGTCACCTAGACGCCTTTTGGGTGCCCATCAAATACTAAATGATTCAAATGTCAGCCTAAAGAAGTGGAACAAGAAGGTTGGGTCCACTGTACCCTGTTTCAGATCTCAGGAGGATGCTGCATCATGGCACTACCCTCCAAAGATGCTGAAAATGAAGAACTGGCAATGACTGCATTGGATTCTTTGGGAGCACCCCTTGTCACCTATTGGGCATTGGGGAGGAGTAGAATGCAGTTTGGGATACCTGTGGATTTCAATTGTTACTGTCCTTATGGGTGTCCCTCTAATCCCCAAATGCAATGGATAACTGAGAACTGGCTGGAGCTGAGGATGGTGTTGCCCAACCTTAGCTTCTGTTGCCATTCACAGAGCCCTCCTCAAGGATTGACAACCCAGGCTCTCTGCATAACCTCAGATGCATATCAATCAGGCCTTGAAAAATCAGGAGTCATGGTGGAAGGAGGCTTTTGGCTGGAAATAGAAGGGAATAACCAATAGATGAATTGCTTTTAACCCCAATCTGCTTCCTGCATTTTCTCTCCCAGGGACAGGGAATGTCCATTGCCTAATTCCTCTGGGCTGCTTCTGACATTTTTACTGTTACTGGAGGCCTGGGGGCAGGGCCCCTGTTTGCAGCAGTGACTCACTTCATCTTCTAACCCAGGGGACTTTTTTACTTTGTGTTTATAGATGGGACAGGTCTTGTCTTGTTCCAGGGAAAATAAAGAGATTTCTTTCTCTGGAAAAAGAGTTTGCGGGGGGGGGGGGGGAAGGAGGCTTGTGATTGGAAATAAAATTGCCTTTTATCTCCAAGATTTATTGCCACAGTCTGATAAATGTTCAGCTTTGAAGCCATATTGGATCTAATTTTGATTCAATTATGGTTTTAAAAAATTAGCTATCCAGAGCTCCAGATGTAGAACAGCTGTTTGTTCCTTTCATAGACCTTGGACTGATGTTCAAAGGGCCACATTGTAGAGCTAAGTCCTAATAATGAATTTTATTTGAAATGACTTATCTCTTTACATGAAGTGGAGAGCCAGGAGTGGGCCCCTCCTGGAGGCCTAAATATTTGGTGTTCATTTTTTTTTCTCTGCCTCTGTGTACTTAAAGAAGAAACTCTTTTCTGGGTCTCCTCCTTACATAGAGACAGTAAGAAATGAGTAGACTGGAAAGATAGTATATAATATGTTTTCTATAAACTGCTCTAGCTCCCCAAATTTAAAAAGAAAAGTAAAAGAAAAATGGAATTATAAGCCAGATAAAGAAAAGCTTACTCCATAGTTATTTTAGGCCTAGTTCTTGTTTTCCTGGTAATGTTGGAACAGAATGCAATATTCATAGATTATTCAGCTGTTAAATTCCTGGTGCTCGTGTATATGTATGTATATATATGTATAGTGTTTTATTTATAATCTTTTCTTTCTTTATAATCTTACTTTGTTTATTTTTAATTTTTATTTATTTGTAATTCATTTATGATCTTTATTTATTTACAGTCTTTCCTTCCTTGCTTAAAGAAAGGTGCTCTCATATTATAAAACAGCCTCTAATTTTTTTTAATTGAGAATACCTCCATGCCTGTTATTGAGGATTTCTTAATCCTCTTGATTGATGAGGTCCACCACCACCGTATGCTGATTCCTGTTTCCCTTTTGGCCACCTGTCTTTTTGCTTCTAAGTTTGCCAAGTTCTATGATTCCTTGCCATGTAGGTGAAGAATTGTAAAACACATTGACCTAGAAGGAAGTCTAACATTTTTCCTTCCTTTTGAGAACCCACACGTATCACCACTGAGTCAAGGAATTGGGATGATGTCAGAGAAAGGGATCCTTTCCTTGGAGAGCTGCTTCTTGTCAACTAGAAAGGTGGCCAAGCCTCCTGGCTTGTTCTGTCCATCCAAAATGATGGTTGTGTTTAGTTATTCTAGAAGGTCTGTGTTATGCACAGAATGTTATTCTTGAACTACTAATGACAGCCTTTATACAAAGGAGCTTATTTTGTAATAGGGAAATACCTACCTTTAAGCAAATCCACTGTATGAAAATAGACTTAAGAAAAATATTTGGGGATGAGAGGATGACTAGAATTATTCATGTTAAAGAAAGATTCCCGGGGCAGCTAGGTGGCTCAGTGGTTAGAGCACCAGCCCTGAAGTCAGGAGGACCTGAGTTCAAATCTGGTCTCAGACACTTAACATTCCCTAGCTGTGTGACCCTGGGCAAGTCACTTAACCCCAATTGCCTCAGCAAAAAGCAAAAAAAAAACCAAAAAAACAACAACAACCTAAAGAAAGATTCCCCATAGGAATCCTTTGAATGTAGCACCTCCCACCCCTTCATTTGGGATTTTAATTAGCAAAAATTCAGTATATAATCAGTCAGCCATTCTGGAGAATAACTCTTTCTTAGGAAGAGGGCTGATCTTTAGTCTGGTTGGCTTTTTGAGACTTTCCTGAAATATTTTTAACTACTATGACTTTTTTCCCCTAGATGAGTGATGTTGAAGCTGGTGGGGCCACAGTCTTTCCAGACTTTGGGGCAACAATTTGGCCCAAAAAGGTAAATTGTCTTGTTAGATGAAGCTATGCTGAGGCCTAAGAAGCTGACCTTATTTTCAGCTCAGCTTGTTCTGTTCCCATTAATGAACTATCATCAATCCAGAGACTAGTCTCATGACCCCATGGAGCCTCTAGCACTATTTGTGAAAATGGTTTGCATCATCTCACTCTGCCTTTAATCTCAAACACAACTACGCAGAAAGGATAGGGAAAAAAATCAGGTGAAGAAAATTCTGATTCTTTAGGCCCCATGGGGCTGTCATCAGAGCTCCGGTGCCTGCTCCTGGGTCAGGGAAGGCCACATTAGAAGCTGTGGATGGTAGAATTCAAGTTACTTTGTCCCAGAATAGCCAAGGAGAAGGTGATACCAAATGATCTCTAGTTTCCAAGGCACTGATAGTTATGGCCCATGTTCACCTCCTGAATTACTTAACCAGATTTGTCACGTCCAGACAGATGTTCTTCCACACTGAAAAAATTCCCTTTCCCCCCACAGTCATTTTAAAAATACTCCATGCTGTCCCAGACTCGATGTGTGAGGTTATGGGGGCCACCTTCCTTGTCCCCATTGTGATCAGGGTCTCTCTCTTCCAGGGCACTTCAGTATTCTGGTATAATCTCTTCCGCAGCGGGGAGGGTGACTACCGGACACGACACGCGGCCTGCCCAGTGCTTGTTGGCAGTAAGTGGGGTGAGTGACAGGCCCCTAGTTTCTTTGACTCCCAAAGGGTAGCTGAATGTTTCCTGTCAATCAGACGCTTGTTCTGGATAGAATTTATACAATCCAGTATTTTTCTACCCAAAACTCAGACCAGAATGTCCCAAGGCTTAGGTGTTTGACACTAGCTCACAATGTCACTAGCTTCAGGCTCCCTTCTGTAAAAGCACACACATATGTGGATATGTCCTCAGGAGGGGAAACAATAGCATTATTTGGGGCAGTGCCCTTTAGCTCCACCAGTGTGAATGGCTCGGAGGGGAAAAAAATCTGACCCATGGAGCACAGAGGTGACAGTAGTGTCAGTGAGAACCTTCTCTGTAGGACTTTAGGGAACGGGAAGGACTCTTGGCCAAATTTTGAAAATTTCTGCCTGAAATAGTGCCTAGTACAACACTTTGCATATAAGCATTTCCTAAGTACTTACAGAATTTAATTGAAATAAATTGCATCATAATGGATAAAGTACAAGACTTGGAGTTAGAAAGAATTGATATTAAAATCCACTGTGTGATCGTGGCTAAATCTCTTAATTTTTCTGAACCTCAGTTTTCTCATCTGTAAAATAGGAGTAATACCACCAATAGTATATACATGGTTAGGATGCAGCTAAAATAAGATGTTGATAATAATAGTTAACATTTATAAAGTACTTAAGGGTTAAAAAAGCTTTATAAATATCTCATTTTATCCTCACAACAACCCTGGGAGGTAGGTGCTATTCTTATACTTATTTTACAGATGAGGAAACTGAGGCAGGCAGAAATTAAGTGATTTACCCAGGGTAAGACTGAGGCTGGGTTTGAACTCAGGTCTCTCTGATTCCAGGTCATGCACTATCCACTGAGCTACCAAGCAGTTTGGATAATATATCGAAAGATTTTACATACTGTATAAATAGTTCTGATTATTTTCATGCTGAGGAGGGACTGTTGGGAAAACAAGAAGGCATGAAATATATACCACATATCTCTGTTCTGGACATCTTTCATGATGATGGATGCTTAGCTCAGGGCATTCTGGGGCCCTTCAGTTTGCCTTTAGCCATTTCCTAGAAAACAGATGTGATTGTAACGCACTGTTTGTCTTTTATCAATAATATTTTATTTTTCCAAATGCATGTAAAGATAGTTTTTAGCATTCATTTTTTTTTCTCCTTTCCCCTCTCCTCAAGACAACAAGCAATCTGATACAGGTGTAACTTACTGTTTTACTTATTCACAGTTTCCAATAAGTGGTTCCATGAGAGGGGACAGGAATTCTTGAGACCATGTGGATCAACAGAAGTTGATTGACCTCCCTTCCGGCTCCAGCTGCCCCAGTGTTCTTTCAATGCCTTACCCTGCCTTTCTAGATCGGTCTTTTGGCTAGGGCCGCACAGGATCATCTCAATCAGTCTCTCAAGAAGTGACCATTTGTGAGCAAAGTGAAGGTAGACTGGGAAGGGGGGAGGTCATTGTACTCCTTCCCCCTATATGCAAAGTGACCTCCACTTGCCTGTCCCTGCTAGTCTCTGGCTGTCCAGTAGTGATGCAGGATGTGTGGCTGCCAAGCCAGTCTATCTGGTTCTGTGATGATATTTCCCAGGTGGTTTTGATACTAAATATTTCCTCACACCAAAGTTTTGAAACATTATGTGTTCATTTAATTTTATTGTGTTTCTATGGCTTGTGGACTTTACCTAGAAATAAATATTTCTAAACAAAACCTAGAGAGATTGTCTTTGTTGTGTGTATGTATGAGAGAGACAGAGACACAGAGAGAGATAAAGAGAAAGAAGAGAGTCAGACAGAGAAGAAGAAGAAGAAGAAGAAGAAGGAGAAGAAGAAGGAAAAGAAGGAGAAGAAGGAGGAGGAGGAGGAGGAGGAGAAGGAGGAGGAAGTGGTAAATTATGTATTTCCTGAGCCTGGGGCCCAGTCTAGGGGCAAAATGATGGGAGTTGGTGTAGAGGGGCTGGGTGGTGGTCTAGACTTCTAGGACCAAGATTTTCTTTTCTTTTTTTTTTTTTTTTGAAGTAGTCTGAATATTTATCAATTAAGTTTAATTGTCTTGTGTGGACATGATTTGTGGGCCCCAAAACAATTACAATAGTAACATCAAGGACAATGATCACAGATTACTATAACAAATATAATGCTAATGAAAAAGTTTGTGGTACTGTGAGAATTATCAGAATGCGACACAGAGATATGATGTGAGCATATCGTGCTGTTAGAAATCAGGCACCAATAGAATTTTTTGATTCAGGATTGCCACAAAGCTTCAACTTGTTAAAAAACCATAATATTTGTGAAGCATGATAAAGCAAAGTGCAATGAAATGAGGTATGGCTATGTATATACATACATACATATATATATATATATACATAAAGAGAGAGAGACATGATTTTTCTGAGTATTCTACTAGCTCTACCTACTTTATTTTGATTTTGATTTATTATTTATTTAGTGTAGGAAGTTCCTGATGAAAAAAAAACTCCCTCCACAAATGCAGATGTGAAACTATTAAATTTCAGGTTTTACCTTTGAGATATATTGACTGTGTGACTCTGGGCAAGTCTTATTATTGCATTGTTAAATATTTTCCAACATTTTGCATTATTTTCCCCTATGTCTCCTTTTATATTAAATTATATGTTAGTTTAGGGGGATTCTGATTAATTTTTCAAGTAATTTCTCTTTTCTTTTGCTTGCTTTCCTTGTCTCCTGCTCCATTCCACTCCAGAGCACACTGAAGTGCCTCGAAGGTTCCAATTAAGCTAAGCCAGGCAGTCTACACTCTCCATTCTCTGTATCAGGTTGTTCAGACCCCATTACTAATCTTTCCATTAATGTTTCATTCTCATCTCTTTTGAGAGAGAACTTAGAATCTTTCTAGTAGTTGGAATATGGAAAGTTAGGAAGCTATCTGACATTTTTGAGGAGGGATGAACCCCAGAATTGTTACAGGCTTTGTGTGGTACAATGGAAAGTACAACGCAGTCTGACTTTTTTCAAGGTTTGTGTTCTTTTCACTCTAATGTTTATCAACAATGTGATTCTGGACTAGTCATTATCTATAAAATGAAGATAATATTGATCTCATAATAAGCTATTGTGAGGAAAATGCTGTGTATCCCTCAATGTTCCATGTGAATTTGAGTTGTTATTATTGCTATTACTTATTATTAACTGGAAATGCATACTCTAAGTCGTGTGGAGTCAATTAAATAAAACTATATTCCCCTATGGAATATTTGATTCATAGCAATGAAGAAAATTCATAGGCTTCCTCATATAATCCCTTGGTAGAGTAGCTAACAGTAGTATAAATTAAAATTGCATCAGTAACCACAGTGACAGCAAAATCCAGCTCTTCCTGTTCACCTCACATTTCTAATGGTGGTATAAAAGCATCAAAGGATTGTTGATCTGTTTTGTTAAAGTTGTCCCCTGATTTCAATGATTTTTAAAAATGAATTCTCAGATACAAGGTCTTCTCTCTCACCTGTCAGTGTTTATATTTACTTATAGTTCTTTGGGAGCACCATCTAAACACATTTGCAAGTACTTTTCTCTCATTTATTGCATTTAAAATATTTCAATTGTTATGATTTCCATATTGTGTTGATTTTGCTCTATCCTGTTCCCTACCCCTCTGGGTTGTCCTCTCGACTCTTACCTCCTGAGGAGCAGGAAGAATTGTGGCAGAGAAAGTAATGATGTTGTGAGATTACCTGTTGATGGATGGACAGTGTGACCCAGAGGAAGGCACGTTGTACTTAATCACTCACAACTGTGACTCACACTCATGTAATCAATGTGACATAACAGGAGAAGAATGGTTTGTAGATTTGGGTTTCAATCCAGACTCGAGCCACTGTAAGTAGAGTGTGGTGGGCTAAGGACCATGGTAGCCCATAGAAGAACTGGGCTCCACTCCTAAAAGTTCTGGTAATTAATTGGAATACTGACTTTAATTCATAGGCTTCCGTTTTGCCATCTTTTTATGTTTCTCTTGTGTTCTGTGTTTGTAGATCGAATTTTTTGTTCAGTTCTGGTCTTTTCAGTAGAAATAGGTGAAATTCTCCTATATCATTGAAAGACCATCTTCTTCCCTGGAAGATAATGCTCATTCTAGCTGGGTAACTTATTCTTGGCTGTAATCCAAGTTCCTTTGCCCTTCGGAATATCTGATTCCAGGCCCTTCGATCCTTCAAAGTAGAAGCTGCTAGGTAGGACCAAGATTTTCAAAGTGTAGTCTGATCCCACGGGTATCTGATCAGCCAATCAGAGATAAGGTGGGTTGCATCCCACCCTCCCTAATAGCCAGTTAATTGATGGTTTGCCTACTCTTGTTCCCCAGTACTCTCCTACTCCACTCCTTCCTTTCCCCAAGCAAATTCCTAATTCTTCTGAGCTGGATCTAAAATTCCATTGTTATGTTTTTCCTTAAAGTCACCCATCTTCCTAACTTCTTTATTTTTTTCTTTTTGTTTTTTAGAGAGCATCACCATTCTTCCAGTCACCCAGGTTTAATATCTGTCATCTTCAGCTTCTTACTCTCACCTCACAAATTGCCAATCTTGTAATTTTTACCTCACTCATATCTCTCTCATCTGCTCTCTTGCTATTTACATAGCTGACTGCCTTAGTTCTCTCTCTTATCACTTCTTGCCTAGACCATTGCAATAACTGATCTTCCTGTTTTAAGTCTCTCTTTCTCTTTTTTTTTCATATAAAGCTTTTTATTTACGAAACATGAGTGACCTTTCAACAGTGACCTTTGCAAAAAACTTTTTTTCCCAAGCTTTTCCTTTCCTTCCCCCCACCCCCCACCCCTAGATGACAGGTAATCTAATACATGCTAAATAGGATAAATTATATGACAAATACAATACATGTATACATATCTATACAGTTATCTTACTGCACAAGAAACATCAGATCTAGAGACAAAAGAAGAAAAAACAACCTAAGAAGGAAAACAAAATGCATGGAAATATTCACAGAAAGCGTTAAAATGCTGTGTTGTGGTTCACTCTCAGTTCCCACAGGCCTCTCTCTGGATGTATATGACTATCTTCATTGCAGAGCAACTGGTTTGAATCACATCATTGTTGAAGAGAGCCATGTCCATCAAAATTGATCATCGTATAGTCTTGTTGCTGTGTATAATGTTCTCTTGGTTCTGCTGATTTCACTCAGCATCAGTTCATGCAAGTCTCTCCAATCCTCTGTGAAATCCTCCTGTTGGTCTTTCTTACAGAACAAAAATATTCCATAACATTCATATACCATAATTTATTCAGCCATTCTCCAATTGATGGGCATCTTTTCAATTTCCAGTTTCTTGCCACTACAAAAAGGGCTGCCACAAACATTCTTGCACATGTGGGTCCCTTTCCCTCCTTTAAAATCTCTTTGGGATATAGGCCCAGTAGAAACACTGCTGGGTCAAAGGGTATGCACTGTTTGATAACTTTTTGAGCATAGCTCCAAATTGCTCTCCAGAATGGTTGGATCCGTTCACAGTTCCACCAACAATGTATCAGTGTCCCAGTTTTCCCACATCCCCTCCAACAGTTATCATTATCATTTCCTGTCATTTTAGCCAATCTGACAGGTGTGTAGTGGTATCTCAGAGTTGTCTTAATTTGCATTTCTCTGATCAATAGTGTAAGTCTCTCTCAATTGACTCTGCTCAACTACTGAAACTATTTTTCTAAAGCTCAGGTCTATGTTCTGACTATATTCTCTCTCTCTCTCTCTCTCTCTCTCTCTCTCTCGCTCTCTCGCTCTCTCTCTCTCTCTCTCTCTCTCTCTCTCTCTGGTTGTTGTTGAGGCAATTGGGGTTAAGTGACTTGCCCAGGGTCACACAGCTAGGAAGTATTAAGTATCTGAGACCAGATTTGAACTCAGGTCCTCCTGACTTAAGGGTTAGTGCTCTATCCATTGTGCCACCTAGATGCCCCCTGACTTTATTCTCAGTAAATTCTAGTAGCTTCCTCTTGATTCTCAAATCAAATACTATTTCATCAAAGAATTATAACTCTTAAAATTTCTATTTCATGTAATTTTATGATATACATTTTATACATTAATATAGTATATGAAAATAAGTAAATATGAACATTGGAAGATGAGTTCAAAAATTTTTTACTGATAGGTATTATGATCAAAAAAAGTTTAGAGATCAAATGGTCTACAATTCAGTCATTTCTCAGGGGTTTTAGTCAAAGTTTTCAACCTGTGTCAAATATGCTGTTTTTTATCACAGCTCAGAATAAACTAACACTTTTCAATCAATCACCAATAAATTAAGAGGCATTTATTAAAGACATACTATATTGCAGGAATGTTGAAGATTACCAATACAAATGTGAGACAATCCTTTCCCTCAAAGTGCTTACATTTTTCTAGACAGAACAAAAGGGTATCAAGTTTTGTAGACAATTTTACCTCCTCTAAGGAGGACCTATTTCAGTGGAGTCTTCACAATTCTCAATGGTCACTCAATCTTCTCTTTATTTTATTTTATTTTTTTATGAGGTGGAGCTGCCTTTTCCTTAGTCCTTTCTATAAACCAATCAGTTGGGATACTCTGGGACAGCTCACTGGTAACATATCTTAAGGTAACATATTTATAGACTGTTTCCATCCATTCCACATCCCAAGAGTTCATTTCTGTGGCCCTTCTGGACCTCCTGGGGTGTTCTTTCTTTTTCTTTGGGTCACCAATGTTCGGTGCTCAGATTTTGTCCTAGAATTAAAAATTGAGATGGCCCCAGGAAATTTATGTGTCATCTATTGACCCTTCTAGGTAAGTATGGAGAAGCTGATCAGTAAAGTATTGTTTGCCACTTGAATTTTTTTCAGGTTTAGCAATTACTATGCTGGTCAACTAAGGCATATAGCACCAATGATCCTCATTAGTGGAAGAAACCAATGAATTTATGTCAATGGATTCTTTGAAGTATTAAAATTTATCTGTTTATTGGTCATTGCTTGTCTCTAGATATGTTTGAGAGTATCTGGCTCTAGGATATAAGTGAGAAAGATTGAGTATGGGGATATCAATGAGAAGGGCTTGCCCAAGGTAGCTATGTCTCTATGTCTACTTGACTCTCTCTATGTGTGTGTGTGTATACATAGACATATATAGTAAATATGTCTCTGTCTACTTGACTCTCTGTATATGTATGTGTATATACATATATAGGTGTATTACATACATCTATATCTATATCTATAAAATGTCCCACCAAAGCATCCAGGGCTCTTAAAAGAATAGATGATTAGATAGGTAGTTCATAGATATCTCTCAACCCCAAGTTGACATCTAGAGTTAAGAAGGATGGTCTGATCAATTGCTGTAAATCTGTCTCACTTCCCCCAGAATATCAGCCACATCCTGGATGTTGCCTCCTGCTAAGGATAACATAACTGTTTCTCTTTCTCATCTCTTATCTCTTGTAGAATTTTTTTTAACTTCCCAAAACTTAAGTGAATATCTAATATGTGACAATTTGGTTGAACAAGCATTTATTAAGTAAGCACAATATGCCAGGCACTGAGGTAAGTGCTATATTTATAAAGCCAAAAACAATCCCTGCCTTGAAGGAACGTGCAGTTCCTGGGAGGAACCAACACGTGCCCAGATAATTAGAGACAAAATATATACACAACAAAATAAATACAAGATGACAAAAGAGGAAAACAACAAATGTTGGAAGGGTCGCAGTGAAATAAATACTGAACTATTGGTGAAGTTACAAATTGGTTTGTGCATTCCGGAAAGCAATTTGAACAATGCTCAGAAAGTGACCATGTTGTACATACCCTTTAACTCAGCTATAGCACTATTAGGCCTAAATTCCAAGGAGATCAAAGAAAGAGGAAACAGACTTATATGTACCAAAAATATTTTCCATATCTTTTTTCCAGTCTGTCTTCCATTTAGCCACTAAAATGATTTTCCTAAAATACAGGTCTTATCATGTCATCCCTTTATTTAATAAACTTGATTAACTTAACTATTGCCTCTAGGATCAAATACAAAATGCTCTGTTCGTCATTTAAAGGCCCCAAGAGCCTGCTCCTACCTTTCCAGTCTTCTTACCACCTTACTCCCCAATATATATTCTTAATCCAATGATGCTGGCCTCCTGACTGTTCCATGAACAAGACCTTCCATATCTTCATCCTGGGCTTCCTTAAGTCTTAACTAAAATCCCATCTTTTACCGAAACTCCTGCTAATTCTAGTGTCTTCCCTCTATTAATTATTTGCTATTTATACTCTCTATAGTTTGTTTGTCATATATTTGCTCATATGTCTCCTCCATTAGATTGTAAGCTCTTTAAGGAGAACTGTCTTTTACTTCTTTTTTTGTATCTTAAGCACTTAACTCAATGCCAAGTACATAGATGTTTAATAAATATTTATTTATTCATTCTCTGGTAGCTAGAGATTGGAAAAGAGGGATCTGTCCTCCTATTGGCATAGGTTAAACAGATTGAGGTATAGGAAATGAAATAGTGCCAGAAGAAATGATATTGATAATTTGAGAGAAAACTAGAAAATATTTGAAATCTAGAAAAAAACTATGAACTGATATAGAATGAAGTAAGTAGAACTAGGGGACCAATTTATTCAGTGATAACGTTATAAAGAAAAACAACTTAGAGACATTAGAATTCTGATCAATGCAATAATAAACTGCAAGACCCAAAAAACCCCCCAAAACAAAGGAAAATAAAACATAATTCACATCCTGAACAAGAAATAATAGCTTTTAAAAGAGACAGACATTTTTGATCTTGACTAATATAAGAATTTGTTTTTCTGGACTATGTAGATCTATACTAAGATTATTTTTAATTGCTCAGTGGGAAGGGCAGATTTTCTAAAAACTTTTTACTTGAAAATTGTTATTTTTTTAAATAAAGCAAAAAATGAAGAAAAAGAAACAATAGTTTTTTTTTGTTTTTGGGGGGTTTTTTGGGGAGGAAAAGTGGAGAACTGACAATAGGGAGCATCAGAAAAACCTCAAAAAAAGTTGACATTTGAGCAGAATGAACCCATTCATTTCCCACACAACAGCCTTAGTGTGATGTAGTAGCAGAATTTGTAATCAGAAATCCTTGGTTCAAATCTGAATTCTGTCATGTGTGTCTTTGGGCAAGTCACTTAGGTACTTTGGCCCTCAGTTTCCTCCCTTATAAAATAAGGGGGTTGAACTGGGTGTTTTCTCTAAGATGTGTTCCAATTCTAGATATATGATTTATAGAGAGGGGCATAAACTTGAACACAATTCCTGTAAAATATATCATTCTTTCCACAACTCCTCCCCCAGAATAGTCTTTCCTCATTCTGGATCCCTCATCTGGACACTTTAGCTTTTTTTCATCATTCTTTTTAAAAATGAGTTCTACTGGAGTAGAATGTAGCAGGACATTACCATCATAGTTGTGGAAATGGAGATTCTCTTAATGCAGTCTAAGATCACATTTATTTTCTTGACTAACTAATATTGACTTTTCAAGCAATCTGCTAAAACCCCCAAATCTTTTTGATGTAATCTGTTTCATTTCTGGAATATTTTGCATAAGATTCTTCTATTTAGTGAGGAACAGAATTTTCCAAAGAATTTTGGGGAGGAAAGATTGTTTTTTCTTGCTTTGAAGCATACACACATGGTTCCAGACTTTCTAGGAGAGGCTCATGAAGAGAGAAACAAGACTTTGGAAAGGGACAGCTAGGTGGTACAGTGGATAGAGCACCAGCCTTGAAGTCAGGAGTACCTGAGTTCACATCTGATCTCAAACACTTAAAACTTCTTAGCTGTGTGATCCTGGGCAAGTCACTTAACCCCAATTGCCTTAGCAAAAAAAGAAAAAAAGAAAAAAGAAAAAGAAAAAAAAGAAAAGAAAGATAGTATTCTAAAAATCCAAGTCAATATTTTTGTATTTCTTTTACCTACATTCTTCATGGCAGTGTTGTCCAAGCCTTTGAAATTAAGTTTATGATTATGGTTTGAGAGCATTGTTCTTTGGAAAGAACTAAGGGTTTTACTCGAAAAGAATTAAAGAATTAAAGTTCGACTTCCAGTAATACTGTAAGTGCTAATACTGGATCTAATCTTCTAGATTTAATTTGTTATGGATTTGTTAGTCATTCACCTAAATCCCAGAGGCTTGTTTAATATTTTAATTGTATAAAGCACTTTTTGTTTTTCTGTAGCCTGTAACTGAAAGGCTGTCTGCCTTTCACACCCATTGCAATAACTTTGCCCAAATATTAATGCATTTGTAAAACTTTTTTAATAAAAATAACTTTGGAAAGTAGACATGTAGTAGAGCTGTTGTCTCAACATGTCTCTTAATTTCCAACTTGCTTCAGGGAATTTCCTCTTAGCTAAAATCTGGAGTTTTCTTTCCATTGAAAGGAGATTTTGAATTCACTCCCATTTAAAAATCTTATTCAATCTCGTATGTTTTCTGATATATTCTTGAATTCACTCCCATTTAAAAATCTTATTCAATCTCATATGTTTTCTGGTATATTCTAATTTGTAGAATTCCATTTTCTGTTTGCTCTCCGCCTGGGTATATGAGTTTACTCACCATTTACTATTTGTGAGAAGTTAGTCTTTCCATTTAAGGGGATAGCAAGCAGGAAACATAATGCTTTGGTGCTTTTGAACCTAAGCCAGATCAATGATATATAGGGAGAACAAATTGATACAGTTCTAGTCTGGTACTTCTTCTTAGAGGAAAGCAGAATGACCAACTTGGGGAGTTTTTTCTCTTGCCCTCCTCTAGGCAGGATTATGAGAATTTACACATAACCTCTGCTGGTACCAGTTATGGTCACCAAACAGCTTTGTGAGGGCAGATGTTTACTGAGCACATAAGAGACCGGGGATGGGAGAGTGGGGAGTGGGAGGAAGGTATCCTAAGTGACTCTACCAAAGAATTTCTGAGAAATCAGAAACAAAACTTCTTGGGAAATCAGAGGAACAGAGCATTGGAAGGGAGCAAGGAAACCATCCAGTCTGACCCCTTCTTTTTATGATGAGAAAAATGAGTTTCAGGGAGGTGAAACCAGTACTTTCTACACTGTATCATGGTGCCTTGGCCATTGGCAGAAACTGTCTCATTTGCCTGAGAACCGGTGAGATAGTCACATACTGGTGATGGCCCCACACTGAGCCTCTTGCTGATGGGAGCTAAAATAAGATGCTCATCACTTTTATAGGCAGGAGACCATTTAGATTTCACTACGGGGTATTGCGATATCACAGAAAGGCATGCTTGCTTCGCTGGATCCTATAGGAATTTTTCCTTGAGGGTTCACATTTTGGAAAAGCTGCCTGATATAGGAATTCTCGGTTAGGGAGGAATGTTGGGGTTTCTGGAGTTGTGTTAAGTTTGCTCAGGCATCTCATTTCCAGATAGCACCACCTGTGTGTTCCCCAAGTAACTGCATCACTTGATTTAGACAGGTAAATGAGAGGTATGAGGAAGCTACTTATAGGGTTGAATGGCTTTGGGTTTCTCCCTTTCTTAAAAAAAGTTAAATGCTTTGTTGACGCTTTTAAAAAAAATGCCATCACTTCCCAAAAACTCTCCCTCTCCTCCCCACCTTCCCCAACAAACTGTAATTCTCAAAACACATGAGTAGAGTAAAGCAAAGCAGCAAAGTAAATTGATACATTCTAACAATGTATGACTCATTCTGCTTTTTTGATACTCTAACACTCTGCTAAAAGAGGGAAGTATGGTTCACCAACAGTTCACTGAATTCACCATTCCCTTTCCCTTTCTAGACTGAAGGGAAGAAATAGGAGGATGATAGAATACTTTGATCATAGTTTCCTGAATATACATCTCTCACTTCTAAACTTTCATCCTCACCATGATCTCCACTTGCCTCCATTCTTCTCTATTGTCCCTCTGTCACCTTTGCAGTGATCTGACAGTTCTGTTTCTCAAAGTATGACTATACCACATCCTTCATTTTTGACTCCCCTTTTCCATCACTATTCATGCTTGTAAGTCTTCAACTTAGAATAACTTCCCATTTGCTTTCTCCTCCTATGCTGAGCTGCTGAATGCTATTGAAAGAAGTCATAGAAAAGGGCCCCACAGAGCCACATTATCTAATCTCATCTGGATCCTCACTGATCCAGACAAATTATTTTATTCTTCATTGCCACTATAGTCATTGACTCTTGTTTCTCCTCAAGCACCTCATACCATCTCCGATCTCCTTTTCCTCAAGATATGACTTACTGTTTTACTAAGAAAATCAAATCAAGACCATCTGACATGAACTCCCTCATCTCCCTTACCACAATACTTCAAACACCCTCTACATTGTCCCCATTTCCTCTGCCCTAGTCTCTGAGGAAGACTCCTTGTCAAAGGGTTTTATACTAATGCTTTTGATTCCATTTTTTCCTATGTTCTATGGGAGCTTTCCATTTCAAACCTTCCCTCTTTTTAAACTACAGTCATTTCTTTTCTACTGGGCCCTGTATAGATTTCCTACAAACATGCCCAAGTCTTTCTCAAACAACAACAACAAAACGAAACAAACAAACAAACAAAAAACCCTTAATGGACCCTGAAGTTTCCTCTAACTATGTCATCTTGTGGCTCTATTTACTACCCAAGTTCCAGAAATAATTATCCATACTTAATGCTGTCACTTCCTAACTTCCACTCTCTTACAATCTAGTTTCTAACCTCATCATGCAATTGACATTGCTTATTTAAAGTAGATAAGTGATAGAATATGGGAAAAGTTAACTGATAGACAAGGATAGAGTGTATTTTGTGAAGTGTATTTTCATACTTTATGTAAATATTTTATATTTATTTAAATAACTCCTGAAAATATCATCAAAAGTATTTGGAACAGTATAGGAAAGGGTGAAATCCTTCCAAAAAAATATCCATTTGCAAAGCTAAATCCCATAAGGAAAAGCCAAAGTAAAAGAAGAATATTAGTAAAATCAGTTAAAAAATAAAATTCTCAGAAGACAAAAATACAAAAAAAATGAGATGACAAAGCCTGTGGATTAATATGTCTATATTTAATTGTTCTGAGTAGCTGTGGAAATGGGCCAATCTTTTGAGTTATCCTAGAACATTTTCTTTCAAGCTTTATGGGAACCTTGAATTCTGGTGACTATGATTTGGGGAACAAATTTTTGGTTCCTTCTTTGCTGTCACTTTCACCCTCAAATTGGTCTTTCCATATAAAAATGTCCTTGTGCTTCACTGCTCAGAAAAGGAGCTGCAACCCTGAATTGTGGAGATAGAGCTAGCATAGTGGCTGCTGAAAGATTGGCTAGGAATGCTTGAGGTAAGATCTCAGCCAATTCAACTTGCTCCTGGAAAACTTTCTCAGCTTAGCTGAGAAAGAACAGGAATGAGAACTGAATGGCTGGTCTAGCTTTTTGTTTAGAAACTGTGGGAAGCAAGGTGATGCAGTGGATAGAGAGTTGTGCCTGAAATCAGGAAAACTCATCTTCCTGAGTTGAAATCTGACCTCAGACATTTATGAGCAATGTGACCCTGGGCAAGTCACTTAACCCTATTTTCCACAGTTTCCTCATCTGTAAAATCAGCTGGAGAAGGAAATGATAAGCCACTCCAATATGTCTGCCAAGAAACCCCCAGATAGGATCATGATAAGTTGGATATGACTGAAAAACTATAACTCTTTGTGAGGGACACTGATGGTATATTTTTCTTGGTAAAATTCTGTTTGTGCTCAACTTAGTGTATTAAATGGGGGACTGTTCATTCATTCATTTCTTATGTTTTTACTGACCACTAACTATGTCAAGAAAATAGGAGAATAATATTCAGTCTTTATGAAATGGTGAGTGAGGACAGACTTACATACAGGAAGCAATTAAATTAGCACTATAAAACATAAACAGTTGAAATAATAAGTGATGTGGGGAGTCCAGAACAGGGAAGGATCAGTGGGCATAACAGTGAAGGTTTTGTGGGGGGAAAATGGAACTGGCACTAGGTCTTAAAGGAGGGGCAGAATTTGGAAGTGCAGAGAGGAGGGTGGGGGCATTCCAGGTCCTGCCTTAATCCCCAAAGGGACTTGCTGAGCCATATCTGGTAAGAGTTACATGATACTGTGCTCCTGGAAGGAGAGAAACCCATGTGCTATAGCTCTTGTGCAATAATGTTTAATTCTGTACAGCTGGAGTTGGCAGGAAATGTGGTGATGGCAGCATGTAAAGAAATGTGCTAAAAGTTGTGGCCAAAAATGAGACTTAGGAAAGGAGGATTTACTCCAAGAATCTTTGTGATTATTGATGGAGAATCCTGGAAAGAAAGGAGGATGTACTCCCTCTTTACACAGAATCACAGAAGTTAGAAGAGGGAAAGGACCTTAGGGACCATTTAACCTGATTCATAGGAGAAAAAAAAATCCCTGACAAGTAGTCATTTAATTCCTCCTTGTATATCTCCAAGGAATCCATTACCTCTCAAACTAATTCCTTCTATTTCATACAGTTCTAATAGTTTGGAAGGTTTATTTCCTGACATTGAGAATAAATTGTTCTAAGAAGAGGTCTTCAAAGGAGCATCATCATTTGAAGGAGTAGGCCACAGCAAACAGGAGAGGCTGTTATTTAAATAGCATTTAAAAGTTTGCAAAGCATTTTACTTACATGCTCTCATTTGAGCCTCACAAACAACCCTGTGAGGTTGGTATTGTTCCATGTTGTTAAACTTTTCATATGACAAAATGGAAATTAAGAGAAATGAAGTGATTTGCCCAGTGTCACACACATATTTAGCATCAGGAGAATCTAAGTTCTATGATTTTTCCTATACCACAATACCTTCTAACATGAACAGAAGTATACATTAGCAATAAGCCAGCGCACATTATTGTCTGCATTTGTCACAAGATCTATGGTCTTTGCCCTATAAACAAGATACCAGGAGACCCCCTGCTTTGAAGGATGACGAGCATTGTATCTATTGGTATCTCATCATTTAACATAATAGAAAGAGTTGGGGAGGTGGGATTCAGAGGACTGGGCTTGATCCCAGGTCTCTCCTAATTTATTATGTGACATTGGATAAATAACTTCATCACTCTACACTGCCTACATCACAGATTGAAGTGCCTTAATAGACTCAGAAAATTTGGGTGAAAGTTTTAACAGAAAAGTATATGCAGGTGTAGCTTCCTAGTATTAAGATTTTTATGCTGAAGGTCTTCAGGTAAGCTATCTTGTGAGTGAAATTAACTCAGCATGAGATAATTCTTTTCCAAGAAAGTAATGTACTAAAAAGCACTAGTTGGCTGGCAATATTTCTGACTCCTTTCCCTCCGGTTCAGATCCTATACCTTAACTCCTATTGTAGGCAGGTCCCTATGCTTATTGATAGTAGAAATATGGCCTGACCCTCAGGGAGTGAAGGAGGGTGAAAGGGAAGAAGGGGAGAGTTGGGAAAATGTTAGAAAAAATTCAGGGACACATGCCAAAAGTATGCATTAATCATACCTTTGATGAAACTTTTGGGGATACTTTGGTATCTGTTTTCTATATTTCTTTGTGTAAATCACATTGTTCAGTATCTCTGAGCAAGTCCAGAGACTGTGTGAGCTGGTGAGAACCACCATTTTGACTTCCTTCTCCCTTTCAGGGCTTTATCCAAAGCTACTGAATTTAGAAAATATTGAGAGCATTTTCAGGAACAAAAGAGTTTATTCACTTAGTCATCAAAAATAATAAAATAGTAGGTTATCGGATGGAGTAAACTCCTATATCCTGCTTGTCTTTCATTTCTACTTATCTTGAGTGATTTCTCTGTCTTTGTGTCTCTGTGTCTGTGTCTGTCTCATCTGTCTGTCTTCCTGTCTCTCTCTCTCATTATTTAACACTATTTTTAAAAAATTTGAATTGTGGGGTAAAGCCAAGATGGCAAAGTAAAGACAGGGACTAGCCAGAACCTTCCCTTAAATCCCTCCAAATTTGTTTATATAATGACTTAAATTTTAATTATCACAAATTTTAGAGCATTAGAACCAACAAAAGATAGAGTGGTATGAGGTTCCAGACAAAGAAAACATAGAAGATCAGCAGGAAAGATCTGTTGCACCAGGGCAGGAGTCCAGTAAAGCACAGTTCAAGCCCCAGCAAATCAGGAGTGGCACTGCCTTGGGGCCTCTGAATCAAAGGCAGAACTGATGGTTTCCAGATCTCTTAGCCCAGAGACCCCAAAGATGACTTGGAAGGTTGAGAGGAAAGGTCTCACTGAGAAAAATAATTCTTTTTTAAAAAATTAATTAACTAATTTTTTTATTTGCAAAACATATGTATGGGTAATTCTTCAACATTAACCCTTAAAAAGCTTTCTGTTACAAGTTTTTCCCCCCTACTCCCCACCCCTCCCCTAGATGGCAGGAAATCCACTACATGTTAATTATGTTAAAATACTTGACAAATCAAATATATGTATACATATTTCCACACTTATCATTGTTGTGCAAGAAAAATCGTATCTACAAGAAAGAAACATCAAATAAAGGAAACACAATGCAAGCAAACATCAATCGAGAGCATGAAAATGTGTTGTGGTCCACATTTCACATCCCTCTCTCTGGGTGTATATGGTTTTCTTCAGTGAACAATTGGAACTGGTTTGAGACAATTCTTTGTTGCAGAGAGCCATGTCCATCAGAATTGATCATCATGTAATATTGTTGTTGCTGTGTATGATGATCTCCTGGTTCTGCTCGTTTCACTCAGCATCAGTTCATGCAAGTCTCTCCAGGCCTCTCTGAAATCGTCCTGCTGGACGTTTCTTTTTTTTTTTTTTTTTTCATGAGCAAAGCAGTATTGTTTTTTTTTTTATTAATACGTTTTATTTGCAAAACATATGTATGGGTAATTCCTAAACATTAACCCTTACAAAGCTTTCTGTTACAAATTTTTCCCCCCTACTCCCCACCCCTCCCGTAGATGGCAGGATATCCACTACATGATAATTATGTTAGAATACTTAAGAAATCGAATATATGTATAGTTATTGCATCATTTTTTGTGCAGGAAAAATCATATCTACAAGAAAGAATAATCTGATAAAGGAAATACAATGCAAGCAAACCTCAATAGAGAACATGAGAATGTTATGTTGTGGTCCACATTTCACATCCCTCTCTCTAGGCGTATATGCCTCTCTTTACCGAACAATTGGAACTGGTTTGACTGCTGGTCGTTTCTTACAGAGCAATAATATTCCATAACATTCATATACCACAATTTATTCAGCCATTTTCCAATTGATGGGCATCCACTCAGTTTCCAGTTTCTAGTCACTACAAAAAGGGCTGCCACAAACATTCTTGGACATGTGGGGCCCTTTCCTTCCTTTATGATTTCTTTGGGATATAAGCCCAATAGAAATGCTGCTGGGTCAAAGGGTATGCACAGTTTGATAACTTTTGAACATAGTTCCAAATTGCTCTCCAGAATGGCTAGATTGGTTCACAGTTCCACCAACAATGCATCAGTGTCCCAGCCTTCCCACATCCCCTCCAACATTCATCATTATCTTTTCCTCTCATTTTAGCCAATCTGACAGGTGTGTAGTGGTACCTCAGGGTTGTCTTAATTTGCATTGAGGAAAATAATTCTTAAAAATTAGAATTGAATAAATGGAAGCTAATGACTTTATGAGAAATTAAGAAACAATAAAATAATACAAAAAGAATGAAAAAAATAGAAAGCAATATGGAATGTCTCATTGGAAAAACATCTGACTTGGAAAATAGAAACAGAAAAATTGATTTAAAAATTATCGGTCTACCTGAAAACCATGATAAAAAAAAAAGAACTTAGATATCATCCCTCAAGAAATATCAAGGAAAACTGTAAATATTCTAGAACCAGAGGGTAAAAAAAGAATTGAAAGAATCCACTGATCAATTCCAGAAAGAAACCTGAAATGAAAACTCTCAGGAACATTATAGTCAAATTTCAGAACCCTCAGGTCAAGGAGAAAATATTGCAAACATCCAGAAAGAAACAATTCATATTATAGTGAAGTCACAGTTAGGATAACACAAGATTTAGCAGCTTCTATATAAAAGGAGTGGAGGGTTTGAAATATGATATTCCTGAGAGCAATGGAGATAGGATTACAACAAAGAATCACCTACCCAGTAAAACTGAGTATGATCCTTGAAGGTAAAAGGTGGATGGATATTCAGTGAAATACAGGACTTTCAAGCCTTTGTGATGAAAAGACCTGAACAAGAATGCAGTTTTATAGCCTTTGGGCATAGTTTCAAATTGTTCTCCAGAATAGTTGAACTAATTCATACCTCCACCAACAGTTCATTGGTATACCTATTTTCCTTTATTTCTTCCAGAATTTATTATTTCTGATAGGTGTAAAGTGGCACTTAAGAATTGTTTTAATTTGTCTTTCCCTAATCAGTTCTGATTTTGATCATCTTTCCATATGACTATAGATAGCTTTGCTATCTTCTTCTAAAAAATATCCTTTGTTCATATCCTTGTTCATATCCCTTGACAATTTATTAATTGATGAGTGACTCTTTTTATAAATTTGACTCATTTCCTTATACATTTGAGAAAAGAGGCCTTCCCTTATTTCTAAAATATATAGAGAATTGTCTCATATATATAAGAATTCAAGCCACTTTTCAACAGATAAGTGGTCAAGGGATATGAACAGACAATTTTCAGATGATGAAATTAAAACCATCTCTAGTCATATGAAAAGTTGCTCCAAATCACTATTGATTAGAGAAATGCAAATTAAGACAACTCTGAGGTACCACTACACACCTGTCAGATTGGCTAAGATGACAGGAAAAGATAACAATAGATGTTGGAGGGGATGTGGGAAAACTGGGACCCTGATACATTGTTGGTGGAACTGTGAACAGATCCAACCATTCTGGAGAGTAATTTGGAGCTATGCTCAAAAAGTTATCAAACTGTGCATACCCTTTGACCCAGCAGTGTTTCTATTGGGCCTATATCCTAAAGAGATCTTAGAGGAGGGCAAGGGACCCACATGTGCAAGAATGTTTGTGGCAGCCCTTTTTGTAGTGCCTAGAAACTGGAAACTGAATGGATGCCCATCAATTGGAGAGTGGCTGAATAAATCATGGTATATGAATGTTATGGAATATTATTGCTCTGTAAGAAACGACCAGCAGGACGATTTCAGAGAGGCCTGGAGAGACTTGAATGAACTGATGCTGAGTGAAACGAGCAGAACCAGGAGATCATCATACACAGCAACAACAATATTACATGATGATCAATTCTGATGGACATGGCTCTCTGCAACAAAGAATTGTCTCAAACCAGTTCCAATTTTTCACTGAAGAAAACCATATGCACCCAGAGAGAGGGATATGAAATATGGACCACAACATAACATTTTC
>JAJPUD010000417.1:26301-88534 GCA_023553655.1 Myrmecobius fasciatus | reverse complement strand
TTTTTTTTTTCTTGTAGACAGGATTTTTCTTGCACAACTTGTCAAGTATTTCAACATTATTAACATGTAGTGGACTTCCTGCCATCTAGGGGAGGGGAGGGGACTGGGGGTAAAAGTTGTAATGGAAAGCTTTGTAAAGATCAATGCTGGGGAACTACCCATACATATGTTATACAAATAAAAAGCTTTAATAAAAAATTTTTTTAAAAAGAGAGAGAAAAGAGGCCTTCATCAGAGAAACTAATTGTAAAAAAATTTTTGGTTGCTCCATTGTTTATGGTATATTTTATCAAAATGTATTTTCTCTGATTATTTCTTTCTCTTTTGCTGAGGCAATTGGGGTTAAGTGACTTGCCCACGGTCACACAGCTAGGAAGTATTAAGTGTCTGAGGCCAAATTTGAACTCAGGACTACTTGACTTCAGGACTGGTGCTCTATTCACTGTGCCACCTAGCTGCCCCTGATTATCTCTTTCAATTAGGCTTTACATTTGCTTTTGTTTTGTCTGAGATCAAGATTAACATCCCTAGATCTTCACTTCAGCTGGAGCATAATAGATTTTTGCTCCATATCCTTACTTTAACTCAGTGTGTGTCTTTCTGTTTCAAGTGTATCTCTTATAAACAACATATTGTTGGATTTTAGTTTCTAATACACTGCCATTCTTTTCCATTTTCTAGATTAGTTCACATTCACATTTATGATTACTAATTATGCATTTTCTTCCATTTATCCTCTCTTTTTATTCTCTCTTACTTCAAACATCTGTTTTGCTTCTGATCATTACCTCCCTTAACCTTCTTTCCCTTTCTTTTATGCCCAATTGAGTGTGTGTATATGTATATGTGTCTAGATATATGCATACATATACAATGTATATTATATTCATTCTTTCTTTTTTGAACCAATTCCAGTAAACTGAGGCATTGTCTGCCATATCTTCCCCCTTTCCTCTGCATTGTAAATGCTTTTCCTTGCAAGCCTCTTTTATATGAGAAAAATTTCCCCATTCTTTCTTTCTCTTTCTTCTTCCAGTGCATCTCCCTTTCTCATCCCTTGATTTTTTTGGGGAGATCAATTAATTACCATGCCCTTTGTCTGTATATAATGCTTCTCACTGCCTCAATCCTTGATAAAGTTCATAGAAGCTATATGTATTATCTTCCCATATAGGAAAGTAAACAGTTTAACTTTATTGATTCTCTTATGAGTTGTCTTTTATGTTTGCTTTTCACATTTTTTCTATTTTTTTTCATTCTTTTGACTTTTATTGTTTGTTGATATCACATGGAATCATTGGAGTCTACTTGTCCAAATCTAATTTTTAAGGAATTATTTTCTTTAGTGAGTTTTTGTACCTCTTCTTCCAGTTGATTATTTCTGCTTTTTAAGGAGTTGATTTCTTTAATGAATTTTTGTGCCTGTTTTACCATTAGGTCAATTCTGTTTTTTAAAGTGTTATTTTCTTCAGCATTTTTTGTGCCTTTTTCATCAAGTTGTTCATTCTCTTCATAATTTTCTTGCATTACTCATTTCTTTTCCCAGTTTTTCTTCTGACACACTTCTCTCTTTTGAAAACTTTCCTAGAAATCTTTATTGGACTTATGTTCAATTGGCATTTTTATTTGAGACTTTCCCCCAAAACCCTTCTCTCTTCTCAACTTACTTATTACTATCAAGGTACCACTATCATTTAAATTATCCAGGCTCATAACCTAACTGTCATTCTCTGCTTCTTACTTTCTTTTACCACCAACACTATGCTTAATCTTTTGCCAAGTCCTATTGATTCTACCTTTGTAACATCTCATGAATCTACCCTTTTCTCTCTTCTGACATTTCCACCATCTTGTACCTAATTTTTATCATTTTATACTGGGAGTATTGTAACAGACTTTTGTTAATCCTAGTGCCTCCCTTTTGTAAATTATTTTCTATTTATTCTTATATAACTTGCTTTGCATATATTTGTTTGCATATTTTCTTCCCTATTAGATTGTAAGCTCCTTGACTGCAAGGACTATGTATTAACTCTTTTTGTATCCCCAGTGCTTAGCAAAGTACTTGGCACACAATGGAACCTTAAGTGTTTACTGATTGAATGAATTAATGGTCTCATTTTTTCAAGTCTTTGTTTTTTCCAGTTCATTCTCCATTCAGCTGCCAAATTGGTCTTCTAAAATACAGATCATACCTCATCTCTCTCATTTGATAAACCCCATTAACTGGGAAAGAGGCAAGATGGCAGAGTAAAAGCAAGGTCTCACCTAATATCTCCTAAATTCCCTCAAAACAACATTAAAATACTCTCTCAAAATGAATTCTGGATGTCAGATTGGCTAAAATGACAGGAAATGATAATGATAACTGTTGGAGGGGATGTGGGAAAACTGGGACACTGATACATTGTTGGTGGAACTGTGAACAGATCCAACCATTCTGGAGAGCAATTTGCAACTATGCTCAAAAAGTTATCAAACTGTGCATACCTTGCAGTGTTTCTACTGGGCCTATATCCCAAAGAGATTTTAGAGGAGGGAAAGGGACCCACATATGCAAAAATGTTTGTGGCAGCCCTTTTTGTAATGGCAAGAAACTGGAAATTGAAAGGATGCCCATCAATTGGAGAATGGCTGAATAAATTATGGTATATGAATGTTATGGAATATTATTGTTCTGTAAGAAACGACCAACAGGAGGATTTCAGAGAGGCTTGGAGAGACTTGCATGAACTGATGCTGAGTGAAATCAGCAGAACCAGGAGAACATTATACACAGCAACAAGACTATACGATGATCAATTTTGATGGACATGGTTCTCCTCAACAATGATGTGATTCAAACCAGTTGTTCAGCGATGAAGATAGTCATATACATCCAGAGAGAGGCCTGTGGGAACTGAGTGTGAACCACAACACAGCATTTTAATGCTTTCTGTGAATATTTCCATGTATTTTGTTTTCCTTCTTAGGTTGTTTTTTCTTCTTCTCTTTCTAGATCTGATGTTTCTTGTGCAGTAAGATAACTGTATAGATATGTATACATGTATTGCATTTGTCATATAATTTATCCTATTTAGCATGTATTAGATTACCTGTCATCTAGGGGTGGGAGTGGGGGGAAGGAGGGGAAAAGCTTGGGGAAAAAAGTTTTTGCAAAGGTCAATGTAGAAAAATCACTCATATGTTTTGTAAATAAAAAGCTTTATTAAAAAAATGAATTCTGGAGGAGGAGAACTTTGTTGGTGGGTGGTGCAGATCATTGTGGAGCTGGTTTCTGGAGCTCTCAGTTCATAGACAGTAAAAGGGATCAGAAAACTGGTCAGAAGTAAATTACAGAAGTTTCTTTGCTGGCACTGGGTTCAAGGTTCTGTTACATTGTCCATATATGCTTCTGGGTTGTAGTCCCTGGGTGAGGAGGAAGACTAGCGAAACTAATCCTGGTCACAATTCAAGAGTGGAAAACTGTTTTTGGTTGCTCACAGGCCAGATATATATCCTAAGTCCAGGATACATCCTAAGATCCTAAAACCTTGGAAAAAAGAATTAATACTGAACACAGAGGCACATAAAAGCTGAATTTCAGCACAGTGTTCCCTCCACCCCTGGAACAGAATCTAACTACAATATGAAGTTAAAATAGCTGGGAAAATGAGCAAACATATAAAAAGAGCCTGACCATGGAAAGCTACTATGGAGACAGGAAAGATCAAAACACAAACTGAGAAAAAGACAGTGAAACCAAAGCAGCTACATGCAAAGCCTTAGAGAAAAATGTTAGTTGGTTTCAGTTTCTAGAAAAGCTCAAAGAGAATTCTAAAAATCATAAAAGAAAGGCAGAGGGAAAATGGGAAATGATATGAAAGGGATGCAAGAAAGAGTCAACAACTTGGTAAAGAAGACACAAGAAATCAGGAAAATATTACCTTAAAAATCAGAATAGGCCAAAAGGTAAATGAAGCAGAAAAATCTATAAGAGATTTCCTTAAAAAGCAGATTTAGCCAAATGGACAAAAAAGTACAAAAATTAATTAAGAAAAATAAAACTACTTAAACAGTAGAATTATGCAAATGGAAAAAGATACAAAAACTCACTGAAGAAAGTAGTTCCTTAAAAATTAGAATTGGGCAAATGAAAGCTAATGACTCTTTGAAACATCAAGAAACAATCAAACAAAATCAAACAATGCAAAATAAAAGGAAATAGAAAATATCTCCTGGGGAAAAATCTAATTTAGAAAATAGAGGAAAGATAATTAAAGAATTACACCTGAAATTCATGACTAAAAAAAAAAAAGGATCTCAATGTCATATTTCAAGAAAGTATCTAGAAAAAGTACTCTGATATTCTTAGAACCCATGGATTAAATAGAAATTGAAATAATCCACAAATCCCCTTCTGAAAAAGATCCCAAAATTCAAACTCCAGGAATATTATAGTCAAATTCCACAGCTCCTAGGTCAAGGATAAAATATTGGAAATGGCCAGAAGGAAATAATTCAGGTATCATGAAGCCATAGTCAGAATAACACAAGATTTAACACTTTCTATTTTAAAAGACTGGAGGACTTAGAATATGATATTTCAGAGCACAAAAGAGAGAGGAATACAACCAAGAATCGCCTACTCAGCAAAATTGTATATAATCCTTTAGAGGAAAAAAAAGTGCATATTAATGAAATAGAAGACTTTCAAACATTCCTGATGAAAAGCCAGAGCTGAATAGAAAATTTGACATACAAACAAAAGACTTAAGAGAAGCATAAAAAAAGGTAAACAGGAAGGAGAAATCATAAGGGATTCAATAAGTTTAAATGATTTACATCCTCTGTGGGAAGATAATACATGTAATGCCTAAGAATTTTTGCTTTAATAGAGAAATTAGAACAAGTATATATACACAGGAGGAACAGGTATGAGTTGAGTATAATGGGATGATATCCAAAAAGAAAAATGGAATTTAAGGGTTAAAAAAAATGATACACTGGGAGAGTATCATGAGGGAAGGGAGAGAGAGAATGAAGTAATTTTTTTCATGTAAAAAAAAGCATGAAAGTGCTTGTACAGAGAAAGAGAAGGAGGAGGGCAACATTTGAACATTATTCTCATTGGAATTAGCTCAAAGAGGAAATAACATACACACTCAGTTGGGTACAGAAATTTATCTTATCCTACAGGGAAATGAAGGAGGAGGGAACTGATAGAAGAGAGAAAAGATTAGGAAAGCAAAATACTTTCAAGGAAGGATAGAGTAAGAAAAGAGAGAGAAAAGGATAAATAGAGGAAAAAAGCAGGAGCAAGATAAACAGTAATCATAACTGGGAATATGAAGGAAATGAACTTACTCACAAAATCAAAGTGCATAACAGAGTGGTAAAAAATCAGAATCCTACAATACAAGGTCAATCCAGCAACCAGAATCCTTATAACAAACACACTTGAAACAGAGAGACATACACAGAATAAAGGTAAAGAGCTGAAGGAGAATCTATTATGTTTCAATTGAAGTAAAAAAAAAAAGCAGAAAAAGCAATCATGATCTCAGACAAAGCAAAAGCAAAACTAGATCATATTAAAAGAGATAAGCAGGAAAACTACATTTTGATAGAAGAGAAAAAAGTATCATGGCATAGCAACTGTTACTTACAGGAACAGTTAAATGAGTTTCAGGAGGAAGTTGACAGTGAAAACCAAACTAATGAGAGACCTTAACTGACCTTTTCAGAATTACATAAATCTAACTAAAAAAGTAAATAAAAAAAATTAAGAAAATGAATGGAATTTTAGAAAAGTTAAACAAGATAGCCCTCTGAAGGAAACTGAATGGGAATAGAAAAGATATACCTTTTTCTCAGTGGTACATAGCACATAACATGAAAATTGACCATGTATAACAAAATGTAGAAAAATAAATATTAAATGCATCCTTTTCAGATCTTAATGCTATAAAAATTACATTCAATAAAAAGTCATAAAAATATATATCAAAATTAATTAGAAATTAAATAACCCAATCTTAAAGAATGAGTGGGTCAATGAATGAATCATAGAAATAACAAATAATTTCATTAAAATGATAAGTAGACAACACACCAAAATGTGTGGGATTCAACCAAAGCAGCATGAGTGAAAATGTACTACTCTTTGGATTAAAGGCAAACTTTTGAATTTAGGATAGGAAAAAATGTCCATAAGAAGACTAAGGATATTTGGGGAAAAGATACCTGAGACAATAGTATAATAAACTTTACTCTAATGTGTATCTCAACTATTTCATCTCTGTCTAAGTAACCAAAATCCAGGGCTTAAGGGGTTTAATCATTTACATCATAGTAGATTTTGTTGAGTTATAGGAATTTTAAAAGAGTGTACTTTGTATCAAACCTATGCGCATTTGAAGTATGTATATTTGTCTCTCTGATCAATAAACTTCAAAGAGTCCAAAACTGAGACTCTCTCCACCTGGCCTCCTAACTGTCACACCCTTCAATTCACTACAAGAGCTGGACTTCCAACAGAAAAAAAAAAAAAAACAAATTGAAAATTTCCTGTTGAAGACAAAATTGAAAATCCTGAAAATCAAAGGAGAGATTAATAAAATTGAAAGTAACAAAACCATTGAACAAATAAATAAAAACAGGAACAGGTTTTATGGGGGGGGGAACTCCAATAAATTAGATAAACCATTGATTTATTTGATTTTTTTAAAAAAGAAAGAAAAAACAAATTACCACTATAAAAAATGAAAAGGGTGAATTCACCACTGATGAAGATGAAATTAAAATAATTTTGGGATGCTATTTTTATCCAATTGTGTGTCAATATATATAAAAATTTAATCAAAATGGATGAATATTTGTAATAATATAAATTGCCTAAGTTAAAAGAAGAAGAAATAGAATATTTAAATAACCTTATCTTAGAAAAAGAAATTGAAAAACCACCTATGACCTACCTAAGAAAAAAAATTCCAAGAACAGATGGATTCACAAGTGAATTTTATCAAACATTAAGGAAAAAACAAAAACAAAAACAAAAACAAACCCAGTTAATTCCAATGCTCTATAAATTTATTTGGAAAAATAAGCTAAGAATAAATCCTTCTAAGTTCCTTTTATGATGCAAATATGGTGCTGATATCTAAGATAGGAAGATCAAAAACAGAGAAAAAAAGCTATGAACCAATTCCCTTAATGAATATTGATGCAAAAATTTTAAATAAAACACTAGCTAAGAAATCACAGAAACATACCTCAAAGATCATACATTATGACAAAGTGGAATTTATACCAAGAATGCAGGTCTGGTTCAATATAAGAAACCTATTGACAAATTGACCATATTGATAATAGCAAAACCAGCAGAAATCAATATGCAGATCAATATGCAGAAATATCATCATTTTAAAATGCAGGAGAAAAAAAAACTTTTGACAAAACAATATACACACATTCCTATTAACAACACTAGAAAGAACAGGAATAAATGAAACTTTTTTTAAAAATTATAAGTAGCATTGAACTAAAACTATTAGCAAGTATTATCTTATAGGGATAAGCTAGAAGCCTTCCCAGTAAGAAGAGGGTTAAAGCAAGAATGCCCATTGTCATCACTATTGCTCAATATTGTATTAGAAATGCTAGCTATCCCAATAGAAAAGAAAAAGAAATTGAATAATCATAATAAGCAATGAGGAAACAAAATGGTCTCCCCACCCCCTTGTGGATATGGTGGCATGCTTAAAGAAAGTTTTGAAATATTTAACAGCAAAGTTTCAATATATAAGTCCACACTTATATAAGTCAACATTTCTATTTATTACCAAGAAAGCATGAGATAAAAAGAGAAATTGCATTTAAAATAACAGCAAATAAGATAAAATGCTTGGGAGTCTACTTGTCAATATAACCCAGGAGTTATATTAATACAGTTACAAAACATTTTTCATATAAATAAAGTCAAATCTAAGTAATTGGAAAAATATTAATTGCTCATGGGTAGACTAATTCAATATAATAAAATGAAATTTTTACCTAAATTAATTTATTCAGTACCTTACTAATAAACTACCAAAATCATTTCTATAGAGCTAGAAAAAAATAATAAAAATTTCATCTGGAAGAACCAAAGGTCAAGAATGTCAAGAAAATTAATGGAAAAAAATTTGAAGGAATGTAGCCTATTCATACTAGATCTCAAGTTATATTAAAAAGTAGTAAATTATAAAAACTACCTTGTAGTGATTAAGAAGCAGAATGTTGGATCATTGGAGTAGGTTAGGTACACAATACACAATAGTAAATAGCCATGAGAAAAGGAATCATTATTTTATAAAAATTTCTTGGAAAATTGGAATAAAGTTTGGCAGAAATAAAGTATATATCAAAATCTCATGCCAAATACCAAAATAAGGTCAAAATGAGTACATGAGTTAGACACAAAGGGTGAACTTAAGCAAATTAGGGGAGTATAGAATAGTTTACATGTTACATCTATGGAGAAGGGAAGAATGTATGATCAAACAAGCATTTTAAAATGTAAAATAGATAATTTTGATTATAGTAAAGTAAAAAGATTTTATACAAAGAAAATAACAGCCCAAATTAGAAAGAAAGTAGAAAACTGGGAAAAATTTTATCTAAAGCAAATATCTCAAAAGGCCTCATCTCTCAAATAAATAGAGAACTGAATCAAATTCATAAAATTACAATTTATCCCTCAACTGATAAATGGTCAAATGATGTAAATACACAATTTTCAGATGAAGAAATCAAAGCTACCTAGTCATATGAAAAAATGCTCTAAATCACTATTCATTGGAGATGTACAAATTAAAACAATTCTGAGATATCACTTTAAACCTATAAGATTGGCTAATATGACAGAAAAGAAAAATAGTAAGTGTTGGAGAGCATGTGAGAAATTTGGAATACTAATGTACAGTTGGTGGAATTGTAAACTGTTACAGCTATTCTGGAGAGCAATTTGGAACTATGCCCAAAGACTTATAAATCTTTGCATACCTTTTGACCCAGCAATACCACTTCTATGTCTGTATCCCAAAGAGATTTAAAAAAAAAAAAAAAAAAAAAAAAAAAAAAAGGAAAAGGAAATGGAAAAGGACCTATTTTTTGTTGTGGCAACAAATTGGAAATTGAGGGGGTACCCTTCAACTGGGGAATGGCTGATCAACTTGTGATATATGATTGTGATGGAATACTACTGTGCTATAAGAAATCCATAAAAACCTGGAAAAACTTATATGAACTGATGCAAATTGAAGTGAGCAGAAACAGGAGAACATTATACACAGTAATAGCAATATTGCATGATGACCAACCATGAAAAACAGTTCTCAGTAGCACAACGATTCAAGACAATTCTAAAGGACTCATGATGAAAAATGTTATCATATCCAGAGGGGGAAAAAAACTGATGAAGCCTGAATGCAGATCAGATCATATTATTTTTCACCTTCTTTATTTTTCATGGCTTTTTTTTGGTTTTCTTTCATGACATAACTAATATGGAAATGTTTTTCATGATTGCACATGTAAAACCTGCATCAAATTTCTCACTATCTCAGGCAGAGGGGAGGTGAAAAAAGGAGGGAGAGAATTTGGAATTCAAAAAGTTTTAAGATAAATATTAAAAACAATTTTTTAATTAAAAAAATAAAAAAGATAAATATTAAAAGTTATTTTTACATGTAATTGGGAAAATATTATTGAACAAAAGAAAAAAAAACCCAATGACTTCTGAAATGAGAGAAATTCATCATTTGAGTTTTTAAACCTGAGCCCTTCCTACTTTTCTAGTCTTCTTAAAGCTGAAGCCCTTCCATTTACTCTATGACTCAGTGACATTGGCTTCCTTGCTGTTCCTAGAAATTTCTGACTTCACAAATTTTCAGTGTCTGAATTCTGCATAAGGAATGCTTTCCCTTTTCATTTCTGCCTTCTAGTTTATCTGACTTCTTTCAAGTCTCAAATTTCCAACTACTACAAGAAACTTTCCCTAATTATCCTTGTTACAAGTGCCTTCCCTTCAGTTTATCTTGTATTTATTTTGTTTGTACAAACTCATTCATGTGTTGTCTCCCCTGTGAGATTTTTGATAAGGACTGTCTTTCTTTGTTTCCCCAGAGTTTCATACAATGCCTGACACATAGTAGTCATTTTATAATTGCTTTGATTTGTTTGGCCCATTATAATTTTTTTTTGGTATTAGCTTTTGTTTTATTTCTATTAAATTTTCTTAAAAATTGCCATTGGCTCACAAAACAAGAGAAAGTCAATTAGAATCTCATCTTAGCAACAATCTTTCAGCAAATGTTACTGGACTAAGAGGGGACAAGTCATATAATTGTATAAGAAGTCATTGAATCCTTTAGAAAATACAGCTTGGCAATCTCTCTTTGATACAAAATAATGATATGTCTGGAGTGAAATAGAGATGAATTTTCAAAAACATCACATAAGGGAATCCAGCTGAGCTTCCAAGTCACTAGTTCTTATAGAATTAAAATGATTCCTTAGAGTTGAATTTCACAGAAATTTTTGGCAAGCTCTTTGAATCTTCATGTTTATTCTAAGTCCTAACATGGCATGAGGAGATTTTAGCTTTGTGTAAGTAGACTGAGCAATTTGAAGATTAAGTTGCTGTCCAAGTGTTTTGAGCATTGGGCATCCAGAGCCTGTTGGAACTTTTCAACTGTATGTTGACCCAAGCACTGGCAAATGTTTTGTCTTTGTCTTAACTGAGATGAATGCTCTTACATTCTTGTTTCAGAGGTATTTGTTTCACATTATAATAAACAGCTTGCCCCAAAATAAATGATATGATTTCAGGGATTAGATGAAGGTCATGTTTCTCTAGTAAAACCACAGTTTGGAATTTTTCTTCTTCCTCAATATAAAAGCTGTTCTGGGATTTCAAGGGAAGTTTCTGAAGAATTAACGCAAGCAATTGAAGTAATCTTCCCATATCTACTATATAAACAAGAGCCTTTTCTTTTTTGGCAATCCAGGAAACAGTCATCCCCTGTTATTTTAGTTTTCAAGGAATCTGTTAGTAGGTCAGGTTTTGTACCTCTTGTACTAAGCTGTTGAATCTCTTTCCACGTCTTTTCTCCAAACTCTCACTTCATTTCCATTTCTTTGCTCTTAACTATAATTTCATTTACAATATTTTAAAATTATTGCTTCCTTTCTTCTAGGAATTCTAATTAGCCTTGTGGTCAAGATTTATTCTCCTTTGAGCTTTGCTTATAGGAGTTTCTGAATTATTCTCATCTTGTCATGTGCCTTATTTTGTGATTCTTGGTGATCTTTACTTTGTTTTTGTTATTGTTGTTTGCTAATTCTTCCAATTTTACTTCCTGGATAACAATCTGGATTGTGATTTTCTTTTAGGATCAGGCTTTGCACTCTTCTGGAGGGAGTCATGATCTGTCATATCTGAAGTTTTACTAATATTGTCCTTCAGATATTGAATTCTATTTTCTCCAAATTACTAAAGACTATCTGGAGTAAACAGTCAGATCAAGAGCATGTGATCACTAGCCTCCAGAGCTCCAGGCCCTAGATTTTGCTTGGACAAATACAGTTACAGACTCACTCTTATGTAGTGTTCCAGGACACAGTAATTGGTTCCATTCCCTGTCAACTCACTGAAAGGCTCACCAGGAGTTAATATGCTGTTGAGTCAACCCTTTTCAGAGAAACTCCTGTTCCAACCCCTCTGGTCAACCAGCACTGCTTGTTTAGTTCTGTTCTTGCCCAGAGATTGAGCCCTGATGAGCAGGGGACCTTGCATGGCTGCCTGTTGAGCCCTGGGAGCTGAGTCAGAGATTAATTCCCCTGGAAGACTTGGTCCAGGGCTGAATTTGTCATCCTGACCCTCCTTTCCCCCACAGTTCCTACATTAGTCACTTGCCTATGAGTTGAATTTGTGATCTTAGACGGGAAAGACACTTCACTCTGTTTTCTTCTTAAAGTTCCTAAAGATTTCATGGTCTGTTGTTCTTAAATCTATTTTAAAATGATTGTGTAGAGAGTTTGACTGCACTATTTCCCCCTACTGTGTCATTTTGTTGATCACTATGCTTTTATTTTGAAAAGATAGAAACAAATTTTTGAGATTCTTGGTTTAACGTCTTCATTTGTGTAGTTGTATTCATGTTTTGGATCTACTTTTCTCCACTTCCTTTGAAGAGAAAGCATTTTGTAACTCCATAGCATTCTAAGGAGTATTATTACAGTCTGTAATGGGTCTTAACCTTTTTCTCTTTGTCATGCCCCTACTCCCAAGATATAGATTTCATTTTCCATCTCATAGTGATAAGTCAATCCATGGAGAAGGTCAGAAAGAAGATGCCCAGGCTCTGATGAACTTATGAAACAAAAATAAGTTGGACTCTAATACCATTTCTTTTTTTATTATTTAATAGTATTTTATTTTTCTAAATACATGCAATGATAGTTTTCAACACTCACCTTTGCAAAACCTTATATTCCAAATTTTTCTCCTTCTCTTCCTCACTGATCCAAGACAGCAAGCAATCTGATATAGGTTAAATATGTACAGTTCTTCTATATATATTTTCATATTTGTCATGTTGCACAAGAAAAATCAGATTGAAAGGGAAAAAACACAAGAAAGAAAAAAAAATATGCAAACAAACAATAACAAAAAGTTGAAAATACCAATATTTTCTCTCTGGATGTGGATGATACTTTCCATCTGATGCCATTATTTTCTTTTTAATTGTTTTATTTTTTTCTGATTTTACATATATATTAACTTTTTAAATACACATTTCTTTATGAATCATGCTGAGAAAGAAAAATCAGAACAAAAGGAAAAAAAACACAGGAGAGGGAAAAAAAAAACAGAAAAAAGAAGTGAACATAGTATGTGTTAATTTACATTCAATCTCCATGGTTCTCTTTCTGGAGGCAGGTGGTATTTTCTATCTAAAGTTTATTAAGATTGCCTTGGATCACTGAAACAATGAGAAGAACCAAGTCTTTCATAGTTGGTCATCACCCAATCTTACTATTTCTGTGTACAGTGTATTTCTGGTTCTGCTTGTTTTGCTCAGCATCAGTTCATGTAAGTTTTTCCAGGCCTTTCTACAATCAGCTTGTTCATCAATTTTTGTAGAGCAATAATATGCCATTACCTTCATATACCACAATTTATTCAGTCATTCCCCAATTGATGGACCTAATGCCATTTCTAAAGGAGACCTAGATAACTGTGTTGTTTTGGCAAAGACATCTGTGATTCACTGCTGTGGAGGTATCTACCAGGTGGTGAGGTAGCCTGGGGATAGTGAAGAAACAGCTTTGATTGTAAGCCCCTTGAGGGTAAGAACTGTCTTTTGTTTTCCTTTGTATTCCAAGCATTTAGCACCATGCTTGGCATGCCTTAGGTATTTGATGAATTGACTACCTCACTGAAATCTAAAGGATATTCCTGAATTATTTCATTTACATTGTCTTCCAGAAAGGTGACTTATGCATACTAAGGAGCTCATCTACCACCTGACTCCTCATTTCTTTCAAGAAGGACTTCATAGTGAACTTTTGGGCAACTGAATGATAGAGAGTTGGATTATTATTCACAAATTGACCAGCTCCAGGATAATATAGAGATTGGACATAGTACAAGGCAGGAATATAGATTATGGACTGATACCTCACCCAGATCAGACTGATTTCACTCCAATCCTGTGCCCACCTCAAACCCTGGCCATGGGGTGATCTCCCAAATCTTGGGCAATAACTAGCTGCCCACTCTCCACCTCCATTGCCAGGCATAGTTTGATTTAAACCCCTATCTACACTGAGCCCCCAAACCTAACCTCAAGCTAATCCCCAAATTCCAAGCTGTTACTGACTCCCCCAACCCAATAATCATCTCTCCCCCAAATATCTTGCTGATAACAAAGGGGACCAGATGAAGGTGCATGTAACTCAGACCTTTTAATTGGTACTTTTGACCAGGACCTTCTTCATTTTGTGTGGGATATTCAGGCCCTCATCTCAACAATCAATACTTCAGAGGCATCTCCAGGTATAGAACAAAGGCTTTATTCAGGAACTCATGAGTACTGGGCAGTCCCACAATGGATCAAATAAGTAGTCCAAAGTTGGGAGAGCTGGGGAGCAGTACATCCTCATGATTTTATACAATCCAGAACAAAGAAAGTCCCAAGTTCACCCCTTTTTTCCTTTACATACATTCTAATTGGTTATATATGCTTTAACTTTCCTTATTTAGGAACTGGAATGTTGACAGCTTATAAATCAGATTACTTTCTACTTTCCCTTCCTCCTGGAAACCAGAACTTAGGCCCTCAGGCTTTGTTTAATTTAGTCTACAATCCTGAGAGATCTTCACTCCAATTGTCACACTCAGTTTCCCCCCCCCCTTTTTTTTCTTAATGTTTTGAAGAGCTCTCATCCCAAAATTTTTGCAACAGCCTGTTACTCCTAGTATTGACCTCCTCATAACCAAGCATCTTCTTTATTACTGGGGTCCATCCTTGATGTTGCAGCATTAGCATATACGTTTTGTTCTCATTCCCTAGAATTTCAGCTATGATTTTATGTACTATCCCAGTAACAATACGTATTATACAAGGCACACAAATTGGCAAAAGTATTACTCCACTTAAAGCAATTAATCCAAACCATAATACCTCCTTCCACCAGCTACCATTGAACCAAGACCACCATGATGTACTGAATAGGAACTCCAGGTTTGCACAGGGACATGGGCCAGTTTCCTAATATCTTTGGCAATCTCCTTTACTATTTTCCCATTAATGTCAATTCACATACAACAAGTAGAAAGATTCAGCTTTCCACGCACACCCCTTCCTCTGACAGTAGATAATCCAAAACCAATCTGTGCTATAAGACTGCCTCTCTGGTTTGGGTTGCCTGATCTGCCAATAAGTCCAGGGATTTCGCTGTCTGATTAGTGACAATCTCCAAGACAGCTTGGAGTCAAATTAATCTATTTAAAATATAAATAGGAGTTCTGTATCCCCAAATACCATCTTGAGCCCCAGTGGCTGGTCCATACTCTCAGATTATTCTTTCAGGTGGCCATGTATCTCCCCATCTGTTAGCATCCCCAGTCGGTGTTAGGGAAGTATCAATGCTCCGTTTCTCTTATTCCAAATCATCATATAATTGGATTCCTAAATGCTTCACACCATTTCCAGGCAAAAAGAAGAATTTCATTCTAATTAATCCAACATAACAGATACCAATCCAATTAAGGAGAAGGTGGGTATAAGCAGTTTCTCCACAGATCCAATAATGTCCCTTAAATGCAGGATTTTTTGATTCAAAAATATTTGTCCTGTTGAACACCACGGGATAATACTGTGAGTCTTTATCCCCTAATGGACCTCCCTGGTATAGGGTCCAAATATTATCCTGATATTGACATTTTCATAATTGCTGTTTACCTTTGAAGCTACAACTCGTAATATTAGACTCAGACCTATCTTTTGTGCTCCAAGAAGAAGTAGAATAACCAGGCCAAGTTGAATTCTGCCAAGCCCATTGGTACAAGGACCGGATTAGAACTCTCTTTTCATTTCTCCTCATACATTCTGCTATTTGCCAAGGCCCACATGGGTAACCAAATAACAATTCATATGGGGACAACCCAATATCTTTCCGGGGTTTTGTTCTGATTTTCAGTAAAGTCAAAGGGAGACACTTCATCCAAGGTAACCGAGTTTCTATAGTCTTTTAATCTCCTGATTCATCCTTTCTACTTTTCCTGAGGAAGGAGGATGCCATGGAGTATGAAACTCCCAAGTCATCTCTAAGGCTTTCATTAAAGATTGCAAAAGCTTGGCCCTCAAGTGTGTACCTTGATCAGACTCGATGCGTTCCACCAGCCCTTACCTTAGGATGATTTGTTCTAAGAGGACCTTAGCCACAACCAAAGGGTGACATGACAAAGGGGATAGGCCTCTGCCCAAGATATTAAGTGGTCCATGAAGACCAGCAGGTATTTGAGACGCCCCACAGGGGGCAATTCAGTAAAATCTACCTGCATACTCTGAAAGGGTCTGATGCCAGGTAGCCTTCCACCCTGTGGAGCCCACCGGAGAGCTGTTTTATTTGTCCTTCGACAAACAAGGCAGCCATCTACCACTTGCTGGGCTAATGCGTACAAGCCAGGTGTTGAAAATTTTGTGAGCACCACATCACACAGGTTTTGAACATCCCAATGGCTACCCTTATGTAAGTATTGAAGTAGATGTTTCAGGAGCTTTGGTCAGGAGCTCCCTTCCATCGGGCAAGAACCAATGACCCTTAGCTTCCTCCTGGGCTCTAGGAGCCTCATTCAGGGTGTATGACTATGGTGGCATGTACAAAGATAGAGCTGGTATCAGAACTATGTCCTCAGAATCAGCAGGTTCTCCCTTTGCTATAAAGGAGTCTCCAGACTGATGTCCCCTAACATGGACCACAGCTATATATCCTTTTTATTTTAATTTACTGGGACCCCTTAACAAATCATATAAGGGTTGCAACTGATCAATAGGGATCCCAATTTTTATTTCTAACCCATAATATTCCACATATATATATATACACATACACACACACATACACACATACACACACACACACACACACACATATATATTTGTTGTTGTTGTTTTTTGTTTTTTGAAAAGCTATTTTCAAGCCGTGGTGTTCAAGATCACTCCTGACCTCACCCAATACTTGTTCTAAAGTATCTGCATTGACATATGCTGCAAGAATATCATCCATGTAATGAATGACTTGTACATCAGGGTATTTCTTCCTAATGGGTTTCAATATTTTGTCTACATACCACTGACAAATGGTTGGGCTATTTTCATACCTTGTGGCAGTACTTTCCACTGATATCTTTTTGCAGGTGTCTGTGGATTGGTAATGTAATTAGGGCTCTAGTTGTTAAGTTCATCTCACATAACAGACTAGTACAATAAGGGTTTTCCACTCTGGAACTAAAAATCCCTTAAACAATTACATATCCTTAAATCCAAAATACAGCAATAGGGAACCCAATCAGGATTCTACAGCGATACATAGTAATCATCAATAACCCTCAGTTCTCCTTCTTTCACAGATTTCTTACCCCAACACACATCCTCCACTAGGGCATCTATGACCCAGATTTTCAGGCTGATCTCTCCCCAGTAGTAACTATGAACTATCCCTACACCATTTAGAACCAACACTCACATCAGTGGAAGCTTTCAGGAACCACTTCAGTTACTCCTGAACTTAGCTAAATCTTGAACTCTAATGATTAATTATTGTATAAGCAAGCAGTAACAGGACATTGCTCTCAGAACAATGAGCAGGAATCAGGGACCCGCTCCCACCAACTCCCACTATCTGTCTTGGGAACCCAGTTATCATAGACCAGATTGGCATCTGGCAGCCATAGAACTCCAGCACCATGGAGGCCTGAGGCCTCAGAGCCCTTGTCACACCCTTTCCATTTCAAGCAGTCCAAACCCCGACTCATTTGGGACAAAGGGATGAAGGTCTCATCTTCTGGAGCTGCTTCAGACTGACAAGGGGCGTAGCTAGATCCAGTGGGGTCTGACTGAAGAGGGCAGATAGCTGGTGATCGTGGTGGCTGCAGCCGGTGCTGAGTGTCAGAATCAGGTCTCAGGTGACTCAGGTTGACCAAGTGGTTGGAATTTCATCTCTCAGAGTCTGAAAGAAGCAACTCTCACAAATACATTAAAAATATACAAGGACTAAAATTGAGGAAAAGAGAATATATAAAAGTGACCAGAAACTAGAAACCCACCCAGAAAAGGGCTAAGGAGGGAATGAGGCTATCACAAATGCCTCTTGTCCAAATAACCTTCCTTAAGATAAATACCAAAAACATTTTCTCAAAATTACTGCTTTTTTTTCCTCAAAGGAATAAGTGTAATGGGCAAAATATTGTGCCCTGCAGTATAATCTCTTCCAGAAAAAGCCCTAAATTCTCACAAGGAAAAGCTTTCACACAACTAGTGCAGATGTTAACACCACAACAACAACAAAATCCAGTTTGAAACCCCTGCAAGAAGCACATTTGGCAAGCCTTTCAAAATTTACTTGCCTGGGAGCTATATGAGGGAATGCAGGAGTTAGGTTGGGGGTTAAAGTTGCTAGGCAAACAATCAGCAACACTGACAGCTGATCTGTAAGCCTGCTTCCCCTCACCTAAAGTGAATCTCCATTTAAAAGAAACAACAGAAATCTCTCTACATTGATAGCTGGCTATAATCATTACTTCTGTATTGAATTATTTGGCTATCAAAAATCCCCTTTCCCTCCATATAGCACCCATAATCATGCAAAATATGAAAAACACATTTGATAAGTAAGCAAAGGGGTCTAGGATTGGGGTCCAGAGACCCTAACAACTTAGCCCTGACTTCCATTCACATACAATATCTACTCTTCTCACACAAAAGGGAAGTTTCTTTATCTATAAAGAAACTCTAGCCTCAGAAGGATGTTATAGCAGCAGCCAGAGAATTCTACAGAACTGGACTGCCAATTAAAATATATACTTTATTGTGTTCTATATCTTCCACTAACCACTTGCTCTGATTTCCAATTGCTTTGATTACAGAAATTTGCTATAAGAGGAAAAATCAGGGATTATCATGATACTTAAATAGTATCAGAACTGGTCCTTCAGGTCTTAGCCTGAAAACACATACAGGATAGAGCATCCTTGAAGCAGTTTAATAACTCCACCTTAAGACATACTCAGTAACAATCAGGTGGGTTCTCACCATTGGGTAAACTGAATCAGAAGAATCCCACCATCAGCAGAGATGAAGATTGTTCTTTTAGTTCATTCCCATACACTAACTTCCACCTGCAACAATTCCTTCTCAGTAGCCCATATGGCATATTCCTTTCAGATGGTGGATCACTGGCTTGATGATCTTTCAGACAGTCATACCTGAATTTAAAACTCCAAGCAAATATCAATTGCAGCTCCAAGAGATTTTATCTCCTACAGCAATTCTCATTACTCAAAGCCTTAGATGAATCTAACTCAAGTATCACAGAGCTTATACAGCTTATCTTCCATATCTAAGTAGATGGTTTTTAAGTTCAACATTACAGATCACTTTGCTTTTAAAATACCCAATATATAGAACAATTCCAAATTGCATATTATCTGTAACAGAAATATTCAAAAAAGGGCAAAAGCAAAAACTATTATTCTCAGAGTCCCCCTAGACAATGAATACAATTTCAAGATGATTCCATACAATCAATTAAAACTCATACAGAATTTCCTAATTTCACATAAAAGGATCTTTCAGATTTAACATTAATAATTTCTTTTTTAAGAATGGAGAAATACATCAACTTCCTCCAGTTGAGGAACCCCTGCTTTTTGGGAGCAGCCCCAAACCCATCAGATCAGATTGCATATAAATGTAGGCTGTTTCTTTAAACAATACAATCAATTGATATTTCAATCAGCCAAGAGCTGCAGTTTGCTAAAAAGGGTGCCTATATTGGATTTAATGGGGGAGGGGGGAATTAGATTGTCTCCTGAGAAGACTTCCCTTTTTTACTTTGCCACTCTTCCTCCCCCCCACTCCACATGACATTTCTCTCAACCATACCATGCTTCCAGGCTCCCACTTCTCAAAACTAACTTTTTAGGGTGCCACACCTCCAAAATCTTATCTGCCAGCCAAAGACAGATCCCACTCTCTGAAGGATATCTCCCTTCTATCTCTCCTGTATTTTCCCTTTCCTTTTCCTTCAAAACTTTCAAGATTTACAATGTAGTGAATAGCTAAATAATTCCACAAAACTCACACATATGTTCAAAATTAAATTTGACAAAATTTAAGGCATAACTCATAATGTTTACCAATTACCCGGCATGTTTCAGAAGGTAACATAAATTATCAGGGCCTTTTAAAACAAGCTACATTAATCTGAAACCAAATCAAATACAGCTTTTAAAAATTTTCCTTACAGTATTGATGGTTCAATATTCAAACAAATTTCTAAGATCTTATACCCAAAATAACAATCTAATATGCACAAAGCAACAGTAATTATAAAAACCAAATACCCATAAATCCAAAAGGATATGGCTTTTTTTTTCACTTAAATAAATTTCCTAAATTCCAATTGAATGTTGCAAGCAAACTAATTTACCATTTGATTGTATGTATATATACACATATACACATATAATTTTAAACTTGATTTTCCAAAACTTTTTTTCACCCAAGTTTTTTTTTTCTCCAACACTAATTAACATCCACTTTCTTTGTTCTCTCTCTGCCTCTCTCCAGGCAGAGCTGTTATCTCTGTAAAGAACAATTTATTGCCACTGTTTTATGGCTCTCTCTTCCCATTTTTTTTCTTCTAGCAGCTTTTTTTTTGGGGGGGGGGAACTTCTCCGCTAGCATTTTAAAATAGCCAAACTTATCTGTTCCTGCTAGTTTCAAATTAATGCAAACACTTAACTCCATTAATAAGTTTTAAAACCCAAGCATTTTTAACATCGAAATGACCAATTGCCAAATTTTCCAATCATAGTTCTTAAAGCTTATCGGAGCTCCTTAATCACACACACAAAGATCCCTCAAACACTAATTACAAACACTTCCTGCTCCTCTCAGGAGAGAGGAGTTAACACAGACAGAAGGACAAATCTCTGACACACAAAACTCTGATTCTGCCTCTTTGGTATTGTACTTTGGGATCTCATCCCAATCTTGTAACCAATTCCCTAGAGGACTATTGGTTAAAATTCCCTGACCCTTGTCCTGGTCCTCATTTTTCTTTTGGACTGCAAAACTCCCCATAGGAATTCCCTTCCTATACCGGTGTAGGTTACCCTATCACCAAACAACCCCCCTAGAGCTCTCTCGAGATTAGGCCAAAGCAGTCCAACAACATTTAGAGAGCTAATGGCTCCCTCCCCAACAGGCCTCTATTCCATCTCGAGTGCTTACCTGGAGCCACACGTGCAGTTTTTCTGGGTCGTGGCCAGCACCAGGACCGTTCCTCTCTCTCTCTCTCTCTTCACTTTCCCTTTGTTCTATACCAAGTTCCCCTGCCTTGGGCCATTAGATTCCCCAGGAGGAGCGAAATATCTCAGAACCAGCGGCCCTTGGACAAAATTGTCCAGTGGTTCGCCTGCCGCTGCTCCGAGATCCCTGCAGCCTCCCCAAGGAATCCCTTGGATCCCGGAACAAACCCCCAAAACTGTGTGGGATATTCAGGCCCTCAGCTTAACAATCAATACTTCAGAGGCATCTCAAGGTATAGAACAAAGGCTTTATTCAGGAACTCATGAGTACCGGGCAGTCCCACAATGGATCAAATAAGCAATCCAAAGTTGGGAGAGCTAGAGAGCAGTACATCCTCGTGACTTTTATACAATCCAGAACAAAGAAAGTCCCAAGTTCACCCCTTTTTTCCCTTACATTCTAATTGGTTATATATGCTTTAACTTTCCTTATTTAGAAATAAAACTGGAATGTTGACAGCTTATAAATTAGACTACTTTCTACTTTCCCTTGTACCCTGGAAACTGGAACTTAGGCCCTCAGGCTTTGTCTAATTTAATCTATAGTCCTGAGAGATCTTCACTCCAATTGTCACACTAAATTTGATTAATGGTCAAATACTGATTTACCTCTGCACATTTTAGCAGGCCTACAAATCATTAGAAGTATGTAAGGATCTGAATTCCACAGGGCCAACTGATTCCAAAGTAGGTCATAAGTAGGTAGTGTAATAGATATGGTGGATAGAGTGTTGAGTCCAGAAGAACTGAGTTTAAATTCTGACTCAGACTCTCAACAACTGTGTAACACTAAGCAAATCTCTTTGACTCAGTTTCTTCATCTGCAAATTGAAATAATAATAATACCTACTTCTTGTGTTCTTGTGAGAAGCAAATAATATATATGTAAAATGTTTTGCAAACTTTAAAGCATTCTTTAAATTTTAGTCATTAATAGCTGACATTTATAGTGTGTGTTAAACCTTGCAAAGCACTTCATGTACCTTATCTTCATTAGAACCATGTGAAACAAGCATTATGAATATTATCATTCCTTTTTATCACAGATGAAGAAACTGAGACTTGGAGAGACAAGGACACCTACCTGTAGTCACACAATAAATTAATGTCAGAGGCAGGATCTGAACTTGTCTTTCTGACTTAAATATAACATTCTATACATTATGGTTCATTGCCTTTGCTTTCATTAATATTACTTAAACATCAGCTAAATGAGTTTACTTTCATAAGCATATCAGAATAAAACAGACAAGATAAACACCCAGGCAAGACTTCCCTATCTAATTCAGTCCATCAAAGCCTGTAGTCTGTGTCAGGTAAGAAGGGAATATTCCTTTTGAAAAGAAAGAGAACAAAGCCCTGCTTCTTGAATTGGAGTTTCATAGGGCAAATAAACAAGTACTTTGAGAAGTTATTAGAGGAAGAAAGGACAAGTTTGTTTGCATTTGGGGTCATGAATAGTCTTTGACATACATTACTATTTTTCCTGATTTTGTGTGGTACTTAGCTTTATACTAGATAGTACAGAGGAGAGAGAGCCAGACTTGGACTTAGAAAGAACTGAGTTCAAATTCACCTTCATGCACTTATTAATTATAGAATACTGGGCAAGTCATTCTGTCTAGCTTACTTTCCTCTTCTGTAGAATGGGGATATAGTAGCATTTAAATGCAGGATTATTATGAAGATCAAACAACATATTTGTAAAGTGCTTTGTAAACCTTAAAGCATTACATATATGCCAGCTAATATAAAAATGACAATAGACATTATTATTATTATTATTATCATCAATTTTGCTATTTACTGATAACAACAAAAAAAAAGATCAAGAGTAGGACAATTTGATTTGTAATCTGGGTATGGGACTCTGCTGAGAGGGAGTACAGAGACCACCTTGACCTGTGGTACACAATGAGTGTTCTGCCACATTGCATAAATGCCCTTATTGAGGAAAGAGCAATGATTTGTTATCATGGGAACAAGTTTTTGGTCTGAAGGTCACAGCTAATTGCTCGTGAGCAGGGATGCCTTGACAGGGCCTCTCACTTGTGAGCGGGTTGCTAAATTGCTGGATTGGCTTTTCTCCCATTGGCAGATACCATACATAAGCCCATGAGATGCTTCTCTGAATGGTGACTGGGGACTGCCTACTGTTCACGCACTGATCATGTTTGCAAAAATGTATATCAAGGGGCAGCTAGGTGGCACAGTGGATAGAGCACCAGCCCTGAAGTCAGGAAGACCTGAGTTCAAATCTGGCCTCAGACACTTAATACGTCCCAGCTCTGTGACCTTGGGCAAGTCACTTAATCCCAATTGCCTCAGCAAAAAAGAAAAAAAAGAAAAATGTATATCAACAAGGCTATACAGCATAACAAACTGGAACTCTTTTCACACTCTATGAGTCTCCTGCCTCATTCATCTTGCCTCTGAGATCAAAAGGCTCATATACAAAGATGGCCGCAACAGGGCCAAAAATCAATCAATCAAGAAATTGATTGAATATATCTAGGTCACTTTATCACATCTTTAAAAAGGGAATAATCTTTTATCTTCACTGAAATATTCTGAGAAATGAGATAATATATGGAAAACTTGGAAAAGTATAAAGATCGAGATACATTCTTCTTGCTACAATGAATGCATTGTTAATGATGGAGCCAGCATGGGAAACTGAGGTGCTCATCTCTGTGGGCATCAGAGCCCCTTCTTTATGAAGGCATTAAGTATAATCAGAGGGACAGAGGAAAAGAGAATGCTATTTGATGGAGAGACATGCTAGGAACAAGGAATGCATGGGTGCCATCTGTTGTTCCTCTTTTGCTTCCTCTTTCAGTTCTGACAGGTTGAGTTCCTTCTTGCTCTTAAGCAATTGGGCATTGTCATTGAAGAGGTTTGGAAGTTGAAGGATGAAAGAGGGATGTTTTCATCAAGAGCCTGAGTTGTTTGAGTTGTATCCTTCATTGGGTGGCAGAGAGGTTAGAACATGGGGCCTAGCATCAAGAAAACCTGAATTAAAATCTTCAGACTTCAGACATTTACTAGCTGTGTGACCCTAGGCTTGTCACTTAACTTCTGTTTGCCTCAGTTTCTTTATGTGTAAAATGGGAATAGTAACAGCACCCATCTTCCAGGATTGTTGTAAGGATCAAGTGAGATAATAATTGTAAAGCACTTGTTACAGTTCCTGGAACAAAGTAAGTACAATACAAATATTATTATGTGCGAGGTGGAAGAAGAATCTATTAAAACTTGCTGATGCTGGGACAGCTGCTCTTCCTTTTGTCACACCTAGAGATTCTCAAGATTGGCTGTTGCCCTTCATTCTCAAAAAGAACTAAAATGGCGTTGCTTTGTTAGACTCTAGTTATAGTATGTCTGGTTATGGATGATCAAATCAATATGAGTACGGAGTGCTCTATAATGGTTTGGGCACAAGTAGTTCATATGAACATTTGGGGTGAATTCTATGATGAGTTACTTTACATTTTCTTCTATTTTTTCATTTTTTGGAAAGTTTGTTTGACTGATTCTTGATATCTCATTGAATCGTTCATTTCCATTTGTTCAGTACTAATTTTTAGTGAATTATTTTCTTCAGTTAGCTTTTTTAAATCCACTTTTGCATTTGGCCAATCGAACTTTTAAATGAGTTGTTTTGTTCATTAGGTTTTTTTTTCCATTTCACAAATCCTGTTTTTCAAGGATTTGCTTTCTTTTTTGATTTTGCCAAAATTATTTTTTAAGGAATAGTTTTCTTAAGACAATTTCTGTGTTTCCTTTTCCAAAGCTCTCTTTTCTTTCCCCCATTTTCTTCTAATTCTCTTTTAAGATCCTTTTTGAATTCTTCTAAGAGAGCCTTTTGAGTTGGAGAGCAATTTATGTTGCTTCATCTGGAGATGTTTTGCCTTTGATGTCCTCAGGATTTGAGGTCTGTTCTTCCCTATCTCCATAAAAACTATCTATGGTCAGAGCTCTTTTTGCTTTTTTTTTACTCATTTTTAAAGTTTGAGGTCTGTTCTATAGGGAATAGGGAAGGTTGTCCCATGCTTCCTCTACAGGGGACAGCAGCATCATGCTGCCCTGGGGCTGAGGCTGCCAACTTCTTTCTTGTGCTGATTGGGCATGGCTAAGTCCTGCTTGTTATGCTAGAGTTTGGGGCCTTACTATTTGCCTTCTATAGTTGTATTGGAGGGCTCACAGTTAGTCTGCTGATCCACTGGCTTCTGAACCAGGACAGAGAAGCCAACGTTGCTGTGTTTTGGCTAAGAGCCTCCAACTAGATTCCACCGCATATGGAGGTCTTTCTGCCCAGGGCATCCCTGTGCTGAACTGTGCCTGCATTGGGCTATGTCCCCCTCTGCCCAATTGAGACAGACCTTTCCTGAAGGTCTTCCAAAATATCTTCTGTGGGAAATTTGCTAAACTCCAAATATTTGTGGGTTCTGTCACTCCAAAACCTGTTCAGAGGCTTGATCTGCTGTTGATCTGGAGGAAGCCAGGAAGAGCTCAGACATAGACCTATCTACTATTTTCTTGGCTCTGCTCATAAAATACTATAGGGGGTAGATTTTCTGAGTGTTTTGCATTTCTTCTGAACTACTTCAATGCCACTTTGCCCATAGAGCACAGCATCTTCTCTGATAAGGGCACTCCATGCTGGGCACTCCTGTGCCAGTGTCTCCCATGTCATACAGTTAATTTTAAAATTCTTAAAAGAGACCTTTGGGTATCGTTGTATTGCTTTTTTCTGACCACCTTGTGAGTGCTTGCCCTGTGTGAGTTCCCCATAAAATAGTCTTTTGGGCAAATGTACATGTGGCATTTGAAGAATGTGGCATTCTCAGGAAAGGCACTCTAGAATATATGTGGAGCACCTTGGAATATAGGAACCAGAGGAATTGGGTCATACCAGGGGAAGTCTGGATGTGGAATCAAAACACCCGGGTTCAAAGTCCTAATATGTACTTGCCAATCTTGTGCCTTGGTCTTTTACCTCATGCTTCTCCTTGGTAAAATGATGATAATACAGTAAACCTCAAAGAGTTCTTGTATGAATTAGATGAGATATTGTATGCAAAGTACTTGATAATCTGTAACGTACCATATAAAAACAGGCTGTTAGTTTTGGCCCCAGTAGAAGATCTGTTCATCACAATAATGTTTTGCTATTATGTAAAAGGCAAGAACTTGACCACAAGGAGCTGAGGAGTTGGAAAGTAGCCATCAATGTAGCTTCTCTAAGTGATTTAACAAATTACCTGTGGTTTCCTTCCCTCTTTTTATTTCTATTTTTTTCCCAGGCTCTAGTCATAAAAGAGTCAGTATTCTCAGGTTTCTTTATCTGTTGTTCATTCTCATTCACTTTTTTTTTCTTTTTTAAATCCTTGTCTCCCAGTGCCTTGTTTGAACAAGGCAGGGTGTGTGTGTGTGTGTGTGTGTGTGTGTGTGTGTGTGTGTGTGTGGTCTTGGTAAATCAAATACAAAAATGAAACAATTGCTGCTTTTAAAGGAGATTCTCTTCTACTGGGAGATGTGACATTTACATGTACATAGGTAAATAATTACAAAGTATGTGCCAAGTATATACAAAGTAATCTCAAGAGGTAAAGAGTACTTGTTGGTTCTCTTAATGGTTTGCCTTTTTTTTCCCCCCACTTGGCTTTGTTTCCCAACAGATTTCTTTTTATTCCCCAAATGTGTCAATTCTAATTAAATTACAGTATTCTGTTATATGAATGTACTACAACTTTTTGGATCATCCTTTGGTTTAATCCTTCATCAAATAGTACATTTATAAATAATTTTCAATCCATCAATCAATTTATTAAGTACCTATTACATGCCAAGCAGTATGTTAAGTGCTGGGATACAAAAACAGGCAAAAGATAGTTGCTGTTCCTAAGCAACTTACAATCTAATGAAGAGACAACCTGTAAACAAGTTACATACAAATTAATTTATTCATAGCTTAAATAAGAGACAGTTAACAGAGGGAAGGCACTAGAATTGAGGTGTAGAAGATAGGGTTTTAATTGGGACTTTAAAAAACCAGGGAGGTCAATGCGTAGAGTGGAGGAGAGAAAAGAGTTCCAGGCATGGTTTGAACATAACATTCTCTATCCTATCCTCCTGCCTTTTGATGATACACTAAGGATTGGATTTATTGGGTCAACTGTAAATTTTGCTGCAGATTGCTTTCAAAAATGATATCACCATTTACAGTTCTACCAAAAAAAGACTCAGCATACCTGTTCCTCTGAGATTTCACAAATACTTTTGAGAAATTGGATTTTGCAATCTTAGCTGTTTTGCTTCCACAGATGTCCTTGAGAAAGGGTAAAGACCCAAGAGAATGTGCTAGGGTTGCAATTAAAGAGGGAAATGCAAGGAAGCACTGGGAAAATGGAGATGTGACCAATAACAGGAACTCAAAAGAACAAAAGGAAGAGCTGTGTTGGTCACAGTTTGCTTAGAATTTGTCATACTATTACTTTTTTAAAGGAGAATTATAACTTGTAAGGATCTTGACTAACCAGGATCCTGATGGGAGGAGTTCAGCTAAAGAACCCACATAAAAAGATTTTATCTGGCCTCTCTGTGAGGGTATGGTTCTATGTTACTGAATAGGGCACACTGGCTTCTCACTAGAACTGAAATAAATACCTTTCTTCTCACACTGGATTAATCCCAGTTTGAATATGTGGGAATGAGACTACTGAGGAGCCACCTCTATTAGGCTTGCAATCAGGAAATCATTGGGCTGCTAGAAAAAAAAAAAAAAAGGAGGGAAGGTAGATTTATAAAATTGAAAATAAGAAAATGATTGAACTAATAAACAAAACCAAGAGTTGGTTTTATTAAAAAACAACAACGAAATAGATAAATCTTTAGTTAATTTAATTAAAAAAAGAAAAGAAGAAAATCAAATTGCTAGTATTAAAAATGAAAAGAGTGAACTTTCTACTACTGAAGAGAAAATTGAAGCAATAATTGGAGCTATTTTGCCCAATTGTATGCCAATAAATCTGATCATCTAAGTGAAATGGATAAATACTTACAAAAATATAGATTACCCAGATTAACAGAGGAGGAAATAACTTAAATAGTCCCATTTTAGAAAAAGAAATTGAACAAGCTATGAATCAACTCCCTAAGAAAAAAATCTCCAGGGACAGATTTACATGTAAATTCTACCAAACATTAAAATAACAAATAATTCCAATACTATGCAAAGTATTTGGAAAAATAGGGAAAGAAGGAGTCCTACCAAATTTCTTTTATGACACAGATGTGGTGCTGATACATAAATCAGGTAGGATCAAAACAGAGAAAGAAAGTTATAGACCAATATATATTAGTCTAGAAATTATGATAATCTCAATAAATGTAGAAAAGGCATTTGACAAAATGCAATACCCATTCCTATTAAAAATACTAGAAAGCATAAGAATAAATGGAGCTTTCTTTAAAATGATCAGTAGCATCTGTTTAAAACCATTAGCCAGCATCATATATAATGAGGATAAATTAGAACCGTTTCCAATAAGATCAGGAGTGAAACAAGGTTGCCCACTATCACAATTACTATTCAATATTGCATTAGAAATGTTAGCGTTAGCAATAAGAAAAGAAAAAAAGGAATTAGAATACGTAATGAGGAAACAAAATTATCACTCTTTGTAGATGATATGATGGTATACTTAGAGAAACCTAAAAAACTACTAGAAACAATTCACAAGTATAGCAAAGTTACAGGATACAAAATAAATCCACATAAATCATCAGTATTTCTACATGTTACCAAAAAAGTCTAGTAATAAGAGATACAAAGAGAAATTTCATTTAAAATAATTATAGATAATATAAAATATTTTGAAGTTTAGCTGTCAAGACAAAGACAGGAACTATAGGAATACAATAACAAAACATTTTCCACACAAAAAAGAAAGATCTAAATAACTGGAAGAATATCAAGTGCTCATGGGTAGTCCAAGCTAATATAATAAGAATTACAATTCCACCTAAATTAATTTAAATATTCAGTGCCATACCAAACAAACTACCAAGAAATTATTTTAAAGAACTAGATAAAATAATAACAAAGTTCATCTGGAAGAACAAAAGGTCAAGAATTTCAAGGGAATTAATGAAAAAATGCAAATGAAGGTGGCCTAACTGTAGCAGACCTAAAAATATACTATAAAGCAGAGGTCATTAAAACCATTTGGTACTAGATAAGAAATAGAGTAGTTGATCAGTGGAATAAGATAGGTTCATAAGACATAATAGTCAATGATTATAGTAACCTAGTGTTTGATAAAGCCATTGCTTATTTCAGCTTTTGGGATAAGAACCCACTCTTTGACAAAAATAGCTGGGGAAATTGGAAAATACTATGACAGAAACTAAACATTGAATCACACCTAACACCCGATACCAATATAAGGTCAAAATGGGTTCATGATTTACACATAAAGCATGATACTGTAAGCAAATTAGATGAACAAAAGATAGTCTACCTCTCAGATCTGTGGAGAAGAAAGGAAATACTAAATAATGAAAAAAAAAAGAAAAGAAAGGAGGTGAATATATTCAGGAGAAAGGGGTGGTCTAAAGTTACAGAAAGATTACGTAGAATGAAAACTGAAAAAAAAACACAAAACCCTCTTGTATTTAGCACTTTAGAGAATATTGAGAACCTCTAAAAATGAAGTTTTAGTTGAGTAGTGGAGTCATAAGCCAGAATACAAGGGATGGTGAAGTGAATGGAAGATATGGAAATGGGGGTCAATGAGAGTTTGTGTCTTTTTTCACAGCATAATTAATATGGAAACATGTTTTGCATTATTGTGCATGTCTATGCCAAATTGCTTACTATCTCAGGGAATAGGGAGAGGAGAATGGAGGGAAAGAATTTGGAATTCAAAATTTTAAAAATGAATGTTAAAAATTGTTTTTTACTTGTAATTGGGAAAATAAAATATTAATAATTTTTTTAAAAGAGAAAATGATAATTCAATAATAATGATGTAGAATTGTGATATGGTACAGCATATACCATATTTTAGAATGTAATGGACTAAAGTGTCAATATCCTTTGAATCAGTGACTCCATTTACTGAGCTTTTATCTCAAGGAAGTTATTGATAAGGGGGAAAAGAGTCCTTATATGTGCCAAAATATTTATAGCAACACTTTTTGTGATAGTAAAGAATTAGAAACAAAATAGATTCCCACCAACCAGAGAATGGCTAAATAAATTATGAGTGGGAAAAAATAACAACAATAAACCCACGACATGTTAATTTAAGTAACATTTTCAAATAAAAAAATAAACCCAAACCTATATTTTCCAAAACAAAAAAAAAGAGAGTAAGAAAACTGGCATTTTTTTAAAACATTTTTTACATTTTACATTTTTTTTTAATTACAAGATTCCCGTGTCTACTTTATGTCAGCACCCAGTCTGTGGAAGTATATGAAGAAAATTGGCCTTGCAAAAATATGTAGTTTTAATAGCCTTTTCAGATAATTGTGGGTTATATTCTTTAATACTATACCAAAATTTGACAAGTTTCTTAAAATTTAGTTGCAGTTGAGGAATCTGAATGAAACCAGATTAATTAACTTTTCATATCATTATGTCAAAGTCCATTTGTTGATCTTGCATTTTTAATGGATCTTTTTAGCCACAGAAAATGTTGTTTCACTGAATTATTCAAATCTTACAAATGCTTACATATTTTATAATAGAATGTAAATACTCCATGTAAATTATTATATAGTAATGCTATAAGAACATACAACATTAATTATAATATAATTGATAAATCAATGATAAATCAAAACATTAACAACACAATTTATTATTATGTTAGTAATAAAACAATATAAATTATATATAAATATAAAATAATAATATAAATTCCTTAATATCACTATCAATCTAATCAGAATTTTTTAAGTATTGGGAAACTATCAAATTTTTTAAAAATATGTTTTTAATCAAATTTTTGCAGCAAATATTGGTGATTATTTTCCTTGAAATGACAGGCTTACCTCATTTATTTTTGAGGAAATGAATGCCAAATATCAAATACCCAACTCTGAATAACCATAGTTTGTCAGTTATTGTTTTAAGCAATTACACAGATACCCTCCCCCTACCAAGACAACCATCATTCTTTGGTATATAGTAGAACTGCTTTATGCATATTTCTGATAACATTGCATAGAATATTAAAAGGACATGCATTCAAGATGAATGCATGATGAATTTTTTTTTAGTCATTCAAAAACATTCTTAAGTGAAACAGGCATTATTTCTTTTTAATAGTGAATGTGTAACAATTTTATATATATATATATATATATATATTTATAAAACTACTAGTACCAATTTCTAGGGAAAGGAGGAAGATTTCTTGAACAGTGCCCAAAGCAGCAGTCATGAGGTCTTAGTACCTACAGGGGGAACAAGGGACAGAGTGGTGATGTGAAGTTATAACTGGGATCTTTTCTCTCACCACTATTGTGACTTTGGATTATGTAGATTTGATAAGAAAGGAGCTTGACTCCCTTCTCCAATGCAAACTCCAATGAAAAAGTTCCTTTTTTAGAGGAGCTAAAACTTTAGGATAGGACTATAAGTATAGATCCCAGAAAGAGGGGGTGTGTCTTACGGGAGGAGAAAAATTACCTTTTTAGTAGTATCAAGTTCATTAGTTTCAGAAGTCTCTTCCACAGCAGAATTCTGTGGAGGATAGTGGAAGTTCACAGAGGAAACTTGGGATTCCTTAGAGAAAAAGAAAATTTTCATTGATCATTTATAGCCTCTTTCAAGTCCTTTGGTATTAATATTAATTTATTTGTATTCTTTCAAAAACTGTTCTGTATATATCATGAGCTTCGGTGCTTATACTAGAGATGAGGACCTTTTATCTTCATTTGTGGAGAATGAGATATGAACTATAGCTTGATATTCCCATAGAAGAGGTACCAAAATGAGGCAAATCCTCAGGCTCCCAGAGAAAAATCTGGGTTGGTGTATGAACCAAAAAGAGATTTAGATACCACCAAAACAGTATTAGTTTGTGTAACCCCAGAGCTTGGGGTTCTGGGATATAGGTTATATATCTTTTTTGGGGGGGAAGCTTTTAATTGATTTATTGGAATCTGACAGATTTTCTTATTTTTCTTATTTTCTTTATTAACCCAAATTTTACCAAACCACTTTAACCAAAATTCTCTTGCTTTATAACAGTGACTATATTGGTTTCATTAGGACTCCTTCTTCTTATAAAAAATATAAATTTCCATTTTGGGATTACTCTTATCATATCCTTCCCCACTTTTTTCCTTTTTCTTTATTTCTCTGAAATGCTTTTCTATGATACAGTGTTTTGTTTTGAGAAAATCCACAATTAATGCTTTAAGCCAAACAATACTTTGTATTCTCATATTTTGTCAACAAGGGAGTAATGCCCATTGTTTAAAATATTTTTCTTTTGACTTGACAACTTGAATTACTTGTTCAAATACTTCCTTGAAATACTTCCAAGTCTAAATACTCTTTGAATATCCTTCTCATGACTTCATACGGTGCTCTGTAGTAATTATTTTTTATTTTAGCACACATTTCTTCACTTGGCTAATTGCTTATTTTGTCTATTTTGCATGATTTTTATTTTTTCATATTTATGTGGGGAGTCTTTGACCAAGGTTTTCCTTTAGCAAAGAAGCAAATTTGATCTCAAAAGTATCATTAAGACCATGCCATATTGTTGTGCCACAGTTCCCCTCTCTGTTTCCCTTAATTGTTTGGCCTCAATTTCCCTGAATTGTTCTGTCTCAGTCTCCCTGGTGGGCAACCCCCTGTTCCTGGCCATTAGGAAGGAGATAATTGGAGCTGCAGAGTTATGACCACTGGCATTCCAAAGAGTCATAAAACTCCAGATGGCCTATCTCCAATGGTTGGGCATCTTTCTGGTCTCAGACTCAGTGTCTTCTAGCTCCTTATCAGAATTTATGATCCTTCCTCCATACCCCCAACCTGTCAGAACTGAATTTATGGTCCTTTCCTAGATCTTCTATCCCCCAGTGCTCTACCCCTCCTTCTGCCTTTGTTTCCCTGAGCACCAGAGCCCTATAAGAATTCCTGGAGCCCCTCACTCAAGGGCTGGATGCTTTGAGACAAGAGTCACATTCAGACCCATAATTATGGATTTCAAACTCTACGGTGCTGGATAGTTTGAGATCCAGATGGCTGGCTAATATGGCTGCCAGTTCAAATTCTCCACTACTATCAATAAAGTATGAAAAATCTCTAATCTCTATACTGCCTCAGTTTCTCTGAGCATTACAATATGAGTATTCATCAGGGAAACTGGGAATGTTTAGCATCCAGAAAAGGAAATGTGGGAGAAAGACAAGATAATTGTTTTCAAAGATTTAAAGGGTTTTCTTTAGTTGAACAGATATTAGACATTCTTCTTGGTTCAAAGGGCAGAAATGTTGTGCCTGTCTCAGTCTCTCTCAGTTACTGTCTCAGTTTTCCTCAGTTGCAATATCAGTCTCCCTTAATTGCTGTTTCAGTCTCCCTTAATTGCTCTGTCCCAGAATAGAATCCCCACTTCCTGACTTTCAGAAATAATTGGACTCACTTTCCAAAGGAGTCATACAAACTCCAGACGGCCAGCCTTGACCTACCCCTTATCTATGACCCAGACTAGCAGTCTGCTTTGGCAAGGCTCCTTACTCCCTATCTGTCAGAACTGAATTTATGGTTTCCTTGGACACCAGATGTGCTCAACTGTTCCCATGAGTTCTTTGTCTCCCTGAGCTATAGGACCCTATATAATGTTTGAAGTTCCTTGATGGAGCTACTGAGTACTTTGTATTTAGTCGGCTGACTGTGTCAGTGTCTGGGCTGGACTTCGTGCTTTGAGACATGAGTCCCAGCAGTCCTGGTCCATAGCTATGGGTTCTGAACTCTCAATTAACATCAATAAAGCATTACCTAATTTCCATGTGTGATACTGCCTCGGTTTCTCCCTGAGCATTACATTTGGAGGCCCCAGAGAGATATGAGATCTGGGACTAGTATTGCACATGGAAAATAGCAGGTCTCTTTCTGCAGTCTTGGGGCAGCTGGATTTGGGCTCTTTGTTTAGGGAAGTCCGGCCCTCTGGCTTGTTCCAGAGTTCCACAAGGAGAGCAGCTTCAGCTGAAGCAAGAGCTCAGAGAGGGCACTTCCATTCGGCCATAAGAGAGTCTTTTTGAAATTCCTGCAGGGTAAGTCCTGTCTGTCTGTGGTGTCGACATAGCTGTCTGGGCTCAGAACACAGGTTGAGGAAAATAAGTGGAAATTAGGAGTTGACGGACTCTCAACTAATTGCCCCCTCATTGACTCTGAGCGAAGTCATGAAGACGTTCCTGACTTCACCTGGTTAAAAATTAAAAAGAAAAAAAAATTGGGGGGGCCTGGGTATTTTCTAAGTACCTGTTGGCTTTAGCTTGGGAGAAAAATAAACATCTCAGTTCCTAACCGAAAGGAGAATAGCATCCCACAACCCTGGAGCTTTTTTGAAAAGCTCAATTTGAATATCTAAAGAGGGAGTGATGGTTATCTTGCCTCTCCTTGAGCAATGGTAATTTACCTGTCTCTTCTAGGTGTCAGTTCAAGTTGAAAGTTTAAAAGCCTCCCCTCTCCTCTTACTGCTTTCCCTGAGAAGAGTAAAAGTTTGTTTTCTCTGTGTTTTGTCTGTCTGTTGGGCTGCTTTAAGTTCTCCTCCCCTCTCTGCATTCCTGTGAAGAGCAGTCTGACTTGCTTTATGTGTATGAATCTGTCTGTCTGATCTGTCTTGTGGAGTGAACTACGCTCTCCTCTCCCTGCTTTCCTGAGAGGAGCGTCTCGTCTGGTAAATGTCTGTGTAATTAGTGTTTGAGAGATCGCTCTGTGTGTGTTGGATTAAAGAGCTCTGATGTGTGTGTGTTGTGTGTGTGTGTGTGTGTGTGTGTGTGTGTATGTGTGTGTGAAGCTCTGATAAGTTTTAAGAACAAGGATTGGGAAATTTGGCAACTGGTCATTTCAATGTTAAAATGCTTCGGATTTAAAATTTCTTATTGGAGTTTTGTTTGCATTAATTTGAAACTAGCAGGGACATAAAAAGTTTGGCCATTTTAAAATGCAAGCAGAGAAGTTTTTTTTTGTTTTTTTTTTTTTTTCCCCCAAAAAGCCTGCTAGAAGAAATTGGGAAAAGAGCCATAAAAGTGGCAATAAATTATTCTTACAAAGATAACAGCTCTGCCTGGAGAGAGGCAGAGAGAGGACAAAGAAAGTGGATGTTAATTAGTGTTGGAGAAAAAAGCTTGGGAGAAAAAGTTTTGGAAAAACTGCAGTTTAAAATTATATGTGTGTGTGTATATACATATATGTATGTATGTGTATATGTGTATATATGCATACAACCAAATGGTAATTTAGTTTGCCTGCAACATTCAATTGGAATTTGGGAAATTTATTTCAGTGGAAAAAGAGAAAAGCCATATCTTTTTGGATTTATGGGTATTGGGTTTTTATAATTACTGTTGCTTTGTGCATTCTAGATTGTTATTTTGGGTATAAAGTTTTAGAAATTTGTCTAAATGTTGAACCATCAATACTGTAAGAATTTTTAAAAGCTGTGTTTGATTTCAGATTGATAATAGCTTGTTGAAAAAGTCCTGATAATTTCTGTTACCTTCTGAAACATGCTGGGTAATTGGTAAGCATTATGAATTATGTTTTACATTTTGTCAACTTTGATTTTGAACATGTGTATGTTTTGTGGACTTTTTAGATGTTCACTATATTGTGAGTCTTGAAAGTTTTGAAGGAAAAGGAAAGGGAAAAGACAGGAGGTAAGAGATGGCTTTGTGAATGGGTTATGGAATTGAGGGATTAAAGAAGGGAGAGAATTTTGTGTGTTTTGGGGAAGAATGAAAAGAGGGAAAAAGTCATGTAGAAGAAAGTGAAGAGGATGTGGAGAAAAAAAAGTTAGAAAGGTATTTGGGAACAGAGAAAGAGAGAAGGATTTGGCATTCTAAAAGTTAATTGAGGAAAGTAAAAGTTTAATGGGGGAGGGAGGAACAGGAAGATTCTTTCTGGAAGGGTGAAGTTTTAACTCCCCCCCCACACTTTCAGCTGCTTCTTTAGAAATGGAAATAAACTTGGCTATTTGTTTACTTAAGGTTTAAGGAATATGATAACAAATGTGATCTGTAATTTGGTAAGGTTATTTCCTAAAGTTTAAATGATATTTTTAATTGATTGTTTTATGTGAAAATGGGATATTCTGTATGAGTTTTAATTGGTTGCATTGAGTCATCTTAAAACTGCATTCTGTCTGAAGGAATTTTGAGAAAATTAGTTTTATGCCTTTTGTGTCTCTGACTATGGCTCTGTTCTGGACAATATGTAATTTGGAATTTTATGTATTGGGTATTTTAAAGCAAATTGCTCTGTAATGTTCACTTTGTGAAACATGTACTTTGACATTTAAAAGTTGAGTCCCAGAAAGTTCATGGGATAAATTTCTTACTGTTATTAATATAATGTCATGGTGAATACCTGATTGGTATTCATCTGAAATTTTGGTTAATGGGATTTGTTACTGGAGGTAAAATTTCTTGGGTTTGTAGCTGATACTGTTTAGGATTTTAAAGTTCCACCTTCTGTAAGTTACTGGGACAATTACCTGGAGTAGAACTGAGTTAAGGCTATTTTATCCTGTGTCCTGTATATAACTGAAGGATCAGTTTTGACTGATTGTTATGTTATAGCCATGTCCATGTTTTTTCCTCCTGTAATTAATTTCTATGATCAGAGCAATAGTCACTAGAAATCATTGCTGCAATTTAATTGCCATACCTTGCTGTTTCCAGTCTGACTTTCTGTAATCATTATGCTTAGGCACATGAGTATTTAGCCTGATCATCTGTCTGTTACTAGGTATTTGTGTCTGTAGGTATTCAGATCCTTAAAAGTTTCTGCTTAATGAGAGGACAATTAGCACAGTTGTCTGTGAGATCTAACTGCTTTTTGGAAATTGTAGCCTGCAGGCTGTTTGTCTGCCCTGTGAGACAAATCTGTCTCTTGCTTGGAAGCTGCTGGTACATCTCTGCTGGCTTCTCCTCGTTTTGTGAACCAGTCTTTTCTGTCTCACTGTCCTAAACTTTATTTGTTAGATTTGTTATTTTTTTCTAGATTTTGGTTAAGTTTACAGGTTTACTAACTGCTTCTGGGACCCGGTTAATTTACTGCCTGCTTCCACCGAGCTCAACCCCCTCCCCGGAGGAGAAGTTCCATTTGCCAGCTCTCGGCCTGAATCAGCTTCTTAAAGAGACATCACCCCTCTCTCAGCCTGAAGCACTTCTTAAAGAGACATCGCCCTTTTTTCCTGAATGTACTTGTTCGTGAACTGGGGGGACTGAGGGTTGAAAACTGACTGTTAAACTGACTGTGCAATACTGTATAATCCCCTGTTACTGTATAATCCTGATTGAATCCCCTGTTACTGTATGTTACTGTATAATTCTGATTTTCTAGTGCTGTATTTTGGATTTAGGAATGAAAAATGTTGGGTTAAGATTGTAATGTAGTATTGTCATTTTTATTATATTCGCTCTGCCTACCCATGAGCACTTAATGTTTTTCCAATTGATTAGGTCTGATTTTATTTGTGTGGAAAGTGTTTTGTACTTTAGTTCATATAGTTTCTGACTTTTCCTTGGCAGATAGATTCCCAAATATTTTATACTATCATCCATTATTTGGAATGGAATTTCTTTTTGTATCTCTTGCTGCTGAATTTTGTTGGTAATATATAAAAATGCTGATGATTTATGTGCATTTATTTTGAATCCTGCAACTTTGCTAAAGTTGTGAATTGTTTCTGGTAGTTTTTTAGTTGAGTCTCTAGGGTTCTCTAAGTATACCATCATGTCATCTGCAAAGAGTGATAATTTGGTTTCTTCATTACCTACTCTAATTCCTTTTTATCTCTTTTTCTTCTTTTATTGCTAAAGCTAACATTTCTAATACAATATTAAATAGTAATGGTGACAGTGGGCAGCCTTGTTTCACTCCTGATCTTATTGGGAATGGTTCTAGTTTGTCTCCATTACATATGATGCTTGCTGATGGTTTTAAATAGATGCTACTGATCATTTTAAGGAAAAGCCCATTTATTCCTATACTCTCTAGTGTTTTTAATAGGAAAGGGTTGGATTTTATCAAATGCTTTTTCTGCATCTATTGAGATAATCATATGGTTTTTGTTAGTTTGGTTATTAATATAATTAATTATGCTGATAGTTTTCCTAATATTGAACCAGCCCTGCATCCCTGGTATAAATCCTACTTGGTCATAGTGTACTATCCTGGGGATGACTTTCTGTAACCTCATTGCTAATATCTTATTTAAAATTTTTGCATCAATATTCATTAGGGAAATTGGTCTATAGTTTTCTTTCTCTGTTTTCACCCTACCCAGTTTAGCTATCAGCACCATATCGGTCTCATAGAAGGAATTTGGCAATATACCTTCTGTCCCTATTTTCTCAAATAATTTGTATAGTATTGGAATTAATTGTTCTTTGAATGTTTGGTAGAATTCACATGTAAATCCATCTGGCCCTGGAGATTTTTTCTAAGGGAGTTGGTTAATAGCTTGTTCTATTTCTTTTTCTAATATGGGGCTATTTAAATAATTTATTTCCTCTTCTGTTAACCTGGGCAATCTATATTTTTGTAGATATTCCTCCATTTCATTTAGATTATCAAACTTACTGGCATAAAGTTGGACTGCCTGCTTTGAGACATGAGTCCCACCAGTCCTGGTTCATAGCTATGGATTCTGAACTCTCAATTAACATCAATAAAGCATTACCTAATTTCCACTGTGTGATACTGCCTCAGTTTCTCCCTGAGCATTACAGAACTAAGAACCACGAAGATGGGGAAGTTAATTGCAATGGAATGAATGCTGGATTTACAATTGGAGAACCTGGGTTCAAACCCAGCTCAATCCCATTTGACAATTAAGCAAGTCACTTAGTGTCTATGGAGCATGATGTATCATCTGTAACTGCTGAAGTTCTTTCTAGCTTTAAATCTATGATCCTAAATTGGAAAGGAGCAAATGTGAGCTTTGTATAAGCAAAAAATATCCTAATAATTAGAACTATCTGATGTAATATAGCTTCTGGGGGAGATAGCAAGGATTTTGAGGTCCCCTGATCTTAGTGGGGCTTCTGTTCTAACAATAAATCAGTAATCCTAAATCTTCTGGCTATTATGCCACAGTCTTAGTTTCCCTGTCTCAGTTTCCCTCAGTTGCTGTTTCAGTCTCCCTTAATTGTTCTGTCCCAGAATAGCAATCCCCACTTCCTGACCTTCAGAAATAATTGGACTCACTTTCCAAAGGAGTTATAAAACCTCCAGATGGTCTGCCTCGACATACTCCTTATCTGTATGACCCAGACTAGTAGTCTTCTTTGACCAGTTTCTGTCTCAGGGATCCTTCACTCCCTACCTGCCAGAACTGAATTTATGGTTTCCTTGGACACCAGATGTGCTCAGCTGTTCCCATGAGTTCTTTGTTTTCCCTGGGCCATGGAACTTGTGTTCCTGAGCAACGAGGTGCTAAATATTTGTATTATTCAGTCGGCTGACATGGCTGTGTGTCAGTCTCTGGGCTGGACTTCGTGCTTTGAGACATGAGTCCTGCCAGTCCTGGTCCATAGCTATGGGTTCTGAACTCTCAATTAACATCAATAAAGCATTACCTAATTTCCACTGTGTGATACTGCCTCAGTTTCTCCCTGAGCATTACATGGCTTTGGAGTCTGCCTCAGGGACTTTTCACATCTAATCTAGGAACATCAATCTGTCTGATTCTGAATAGACCACTCCTCAATTCATTGCTCTCAGATACCTTCTGGCCTCAGGATAGTCCCATGGATCAAACTCCTGAGACAATAGTGATAATCTGTTGGTCAGTGAGAACCAAATTCCAGAGATGACCAGTCCTTTGGATCCTACCTCTGGGCCATAGAATTAGCAAGTCAATGATAGAAAGCTGGATAAAGGTGTCTCCTCTCTTTTTGCATTTTGCTAAATTCTTTTGGAACTTAACCTGCTTCAATTGGCATTATAATTATAATAAACTTTGACTTGGATTTGGGTTTAAGCCTATAAATTCTTTTGAGACACCTCCTGACACCAGTTTGTGATCCCAAACTTTTGGGATCCTACTTAACATATCCAATAGTGAAATGGAAGATGATGGGCTCCTCACTGTTAGAAGTCTTCAAGGCAACATTGACTACTTGTCAGTGATATAGAGGTGATTCCCTAGACAGCTTCTGGCATCCCTTTCAGCTTTGAAATTCAATGGGGTTTATTCATCTGTGTTGGTGCTTCTTCCTATTCCCTCACTACCCCCATTTCTTTCACATCACTTGTCCCTTGTAGCTGTTTTCTCTTTCTAGCTGCATCTGGTCCTCTTGTTACCATCTTTGTCCTTCTCAACCTCTTGACTCTGTTTTGCTGTTGTCAAGATTTCATTTGTTACTCTTAAACTTTCTTTTTCACATGGTCACTATGGAAAACATGTTACAGTGGAAAGAACACTGGCTCTGTGCTGGATTTGAAGTTATCTTTGAGGTTCTTTCCAGATTTAGACCTGTGAACAATAATTATCTGGGTGACCTTTGGGAAGTTATAAAATTTTTTCTGGACCTCAGCTTCTTCTTCTGTGTGTAAAGTACTAACTCTTTAATATGTAAGCATTTTCATTGCTGAAACAGAAAAATAATTTTGGAAAAAAGGTATCAGTCTGAAGAATCACAATTTATCAGATTAAATGTCAAGGAGAGTCACAGGATCTGAGGAAGACAGCTTGTCAGATGACTATAATAAAGCAACTTATTTGAATTCTAGATGATGAAGGTTGCATGACATTTTGTGTGACTTTTAAAATTTTTGGTGATTATAACGGACAAAATTATAAGTCAAATAACTGTTTGGAAATTAACTGAGGACTTGTGACTTGATACATGACAGTAAGGTAGATTTCTTGAGTTTTCCCTTATTGGTGTTTGTCCTTCATTCTCAAAAAAAGACCATGACATGAAGGAAGTGATTCCATATGAAATGCAAATGAATTGGATTTAAGTGAGGGAGGGCTGTGCAAACTCATCTGCCTCACTTTCTCCCCTAGTGTCATCTGGGTCCATTTGCAAGTTACAGATCAGGATGGCCAGAGATGACCCCTGGGAAACCTAGCCTTTTTAAGCTAAAATCTTTAACAGGCCACTCACTTACATTTCATGGCATCACTTGATGCCATGGTCCTATTTGAGAAGATAGACAAACTGTAATGCTCAGGAAGAAACTGAGGCAGTATCACACATTGGAGATTAGTTAATACTTTATTAATGTTAATTGAGAGTTCAGAATCCATAGCTATGGATCGGGATTGCTGGCACTCATCTCAAAGCACACAGTCCATTGTGAGTTTAGACTGACAGACATGACAGCTATCCAGAGACTGGATCTCAAGCAGGTCCAGCAAATAGTAAGTTTGGTCACAGGATTCTTATAGACCTCCTGCACTCAGACTGAACAAGGAACTCACGAGTCAGAAGGAGCAGAAGGAGGGGGTTGAGCACTGGTAGGGGTGGGAGTGGGGGTGGACAAAGAATTGAGTTCCAGGAAGGGCTATCAATTCAATTCTGACAGGTAGGAAGTAAAGGAAGCTTGGGATGAAACTAGGAAACAGTAAGTCTGAAGCCAAAAAGATAAGAGGTTTTATGACTCCTTTGGATGTGAATCCAATTATTTCTGATGGTCAGAAGGAAAGAGGTTGCAATTTTTGGGCAGAACAATCAAGGGAAATTGAAACAGAGCAATTGAGGAAAAGTGAGACATAGGAACTGTGGCACAACAAAACAACAACCTTTGTGAGTAGAGCTGCCCTCCTGGAGACCTAACTGGAACTGGTCAGTTGAGCAACACAGCTCCTTCTTTCTTCTCTCCCTCCCTCTCTCCTTTCCTTCCTTCCTTTCTCCCTCCCTTCTTTCCTCCCTTCTTCCCTCCCTCCCTTTCTTCCTTCCTGTTTTTCTTTTCTTTCTCTCTTCCTTCTCTCTTCCCTCCTCCCTCCCTTCCTTCCACTCTTCCTTCTTTTTTTCCTTTCTTTTTTGTTCCTTCCTTCCTTTTCCTTTTTCTTTCCCTTCCCTCTGTCCACATATTGTATCACACCCTTACCTGTCAGAGCTCAGCCAAAGAAATGTTTGTTTATTTGTTTTAAACAAAGATGTCACTTGGGTTTTACCAGCTAGATTTCTTTCTTAAGAACCACTTAAATACAAATCACTCTAGCTCTCATTGATTAGCCAACAATAGATCCCAGACCAAGTCCTAATTGGTCATTGTTTGGGCCTTGATTGGACTCAGAGTGAATGTAAATAGCAATTGTTTCAGTTTTAGCCAAAAATCCAAGGATCTTCCCCTCTCAGATTGAATTTTTTTTTTTGACTAGGTAGAAAAGGTTATTCTTTGCCTCAATTCTTACCTAGACTTAATCAATGAATGAGCATTTCCTTACTCTAGACAAAGAAAGATAAGCCAAATGATCACTAGTGAATCACATCTAAAACACTAGAAGCAATGAAAACATAAGTCATTGTGAATAAGGTACAACTGATTTTAAGGCTAAAGCCTCTTTGCTGGGAGACTTCAGAGTTAAAAAAGAGAGAAACTGCTTTCCTGATTTGCTGAAGAAAAGAATGAAACAGTTGTCTGGGAAGCTCATTGAAAGAGAGCTGAAGGATTGGCTAAAATGACAGGAAAAGATAGTGACGGGTGTTGGAGGGGATGTGGGAAAACTGGGACACTGATACATTGTTGGTGGAACTGTGAATGGATCCAACCATTCTGGAGAGTAATTTGGAGCTATGCTCAAAAAGTTATCAAACTGTGCATACCCTTTGGCCCAGCAGTGTTTTTATTGGGTTTATATCCCAAAGAAATCATAAAGGAAGGAAAGGGCCCCACATGTGCAAGAATGTTTGTGGCAGCCCTTTTTGTAGTGGCTAGAAACTGGAAACTGAATGGATGTTCATCAATTGGAGAGTGGCTGAATAAATTATGGTATATGAATGTCATGGAATATTATTGTTCTGTAAGAAACGATCAGCAGGATGATTTCAGAGAGGCCTGGAGAGACTTGCATGAACTGATGCTGAGTGAAATGAGCAGAACTAGGAGATCATTATACATGGCAACAACAATACTATATGATGATCAATTCTGATGGACATGGCTCTCTTCAACAATGAAATGTTTCAAAACAGTTCCAATTGTTCAGTGAAGAAAGCCACATACATCCAGCGAGAGGAATGTGAAATGTGGACCACAACATAACATTTTCGTGCTCTCTATTAATGTTTGCTTGCATTGTGTTGCCTTTCTATGATTTTTTTTTCTTGTAGATACGATTTTTCTTGCACAGAAAGATAAGTGTGGAAATATGTATACATATATTCGATTTGTCAAGTATTTTAACATAATTAACATGTAGTGGATTTCCTGCCATCTAGGGGAGGGGTAGGGACTAGGGGGGGGAAATTTGTAACAGAAAGCTTTGTAAGGGTTAATGTTGAAGAATGACCCACACATATGTTTTGCAAATAAAAAGCTTTAATAAAATAAATAAATAAATAAAGAGAGCTGAAGTCTGATGCTCTTTTTGTTTATTGCAGACAGTGCCCTCTACAGCTTAAAAGAGAGAGGAAGCCTCTCAGAGCTGTCTCTACTTTTTACCTTTCTGGTTGGAGAGGGAGAAACAGAGGGGAAAGACTGATTTTGTGTCCACCTTTGACCAGCAGAATTCGTTAAGTAAAGGGCAGACTGGACTTTTGTGAACTGTCCAGAGAGCCACCTAAGGAGTTTTTCAATTCTCTGGATTAAAGGAATTTCTCATCACTACAATAACGTAACACTTTCTTTGTTGTGGTTCAATTGTTTAATCATATCTCTCTATGACACCATTTGTGATTTTCTAGGAGAAGTTTGCCATTTTCGTCTCCAGCTCATTTTTCAGATAAAGAAACGGAAGCAAATGAGGTTAAGTGACTTGCCCAGGCTTACCCCAGTTAGTAAGTGTGTCTGAGACCAGATTTGAATTCAGGAAAATGAATCTTTAAGTTTGGAGCTCTATCCACTCTACCACCTAGCTGCCACTTCTCTTGGTGCCCTATTAAAAGAAGTTGTGAATTAAAAGAGCTTATTACTGCTCCATCAGCTTAAGAACAAAAGGAGACAGGATTTGCCCAGAAATAGAGCAACAGGGACTAGAAGGAGGCATCTAGAAGAGAAACAATTTTTTTTAATAAAGCTTTTTATTTGCAAAACATATGAGTGACTTTTCAACATTGACCTTTGCAAAAAAAAAAAAACTTTTTTTTCCAAAGCTTTTCCTTTCCCTCCCCCCACCCCCCACCCCTAGATGACAGGTAATCTAATACATGCTAGATAGGATAAATTATATGACAAATACAATACATGTATACATATCTATACAGTTATCTTACTGCACAAGAAACATCAGATCTAGAAAGAGAAGAAGAAAAAAAACAACCTAAGAAGGAAAACAGAATGCATGGAAATATTCACAGAAAGCGTTAAAATGCTGTGTTGTGGTTCACTCTCAGTTCCCACAGGCCTCTCTCTGCATGTATATGACTATCTTCATCGCAGCACAACTGGTTTGAATCACATCATTGTTGAAGAGAACCATGTCCATCAAAATTGATCATCGTATAGTCTTGTTGCTGTGTATAATGTTCTCCTGGTTCTGCTGATTTCACTCAGCATCAGTTCATGCAAGTCTCTCCAATCCTCTCTGAAATCCTCCTGTTGGTCATTTCTTACAGAACAATAGTATTCCATAACATTCATATACCATAATTTATTCAGCCACTCTCCAATTGCTGGACATCCATTCAGTTTCCAGTTTCTAGCCACTACAAAAAGGGCTGCCACAAACATCCTTGCACATGTGGGTCCCTTTCCCTCCTTAAAAATCTCTTTGGGATATAGGCCCAGTAGAAACACTGCTGGGTCAAAGGGTATGCACTGTTTGATAACTCTTTGAGCATAGCTCCAAATTGCTCTCCAGAATGGTTGGATCCGTTCACAGTTCCACCAACAATGTATCAGTGTCCCAGTTTTCCCACATCCCCTCCAACAGCTATCATTATCATTTCCTGTCATTTTAGCCAATCTGACAGGTGTGTAGTGGTATCTCAGAGTTGTCTTAATTTGGAGAAACAATTTTGTATAAATTGTCCCTGAAAGAATCAATGATATGGTCCAAAGCTAATTAATTTACCAAACACATAGGTTGTTTTCTTTCTCCTATGTTTCCCTGCTAGATTCCTGTGTGTGTCAACTCTCACTTCAAACATTTAATGAATTGATAGAAAAAGGTGACAGGTTTATGAATGGAGTATATTTTAATTGCTCCTATTTTTGTCTTATGTTGAAAAATTATATGATTCTTTTTGCTTTTTTTTTTCTTTTGGTTAATATGGTGACTACTTTTTTACAAATACAAAGCACATCATAGAGGACCAAGGACTAGCAAGTAGGAGTGTATTCTCCATATATCTTGTGTTATATGGAGTTTTAAGTTATAGCAGTGTGGTGATGATTCTACTTTGGGAAACCTAGACTTGTAGGTAAGAGGACAGGTGGGGTAAGTAAGCAAGATGAGGAATAAGCAACATTCTAGGGGCTACATACAGACTTTTTCACGCATATCAATATCCACATGGTGCTTCAGAGTTTAAGGGGGCACCCTTTCCCCCCAGTTTTTCCTACAAATCATGGCTTTAGCCAGGGCATTTGAAAATTCTTCCACATAAGTGGAGTTGGGAGAACCCACTTAACCCGTTGCTGGGATCCCCAATGTAGGGGAATTGGAGATTTGGAGTATATGCTATTCTGCTTAACGTGAGTTTCCTCTCAATGGGTGTGTGTGTGTGTTGGGTGGGGTTAAATATTCCTGTATGGATGGCTGCTAGTTCCCTGCCAGGGCACTCCATAAGACCTGCAGGCTTCTGGCTGCCCCAGTTTCCTGGACTTTAGTGAACACAACCCCAGGACCCCTTTTTCTGTCTTAGAAAAGCAAGACTTCCTACGGTGTAAATTGATAAGCAGAGTTTCAATCTGACTCTCTCATAAATGCTGTGAGGGTACTCATGGTCAGTGGTGGAAACAACACATTAAAACCTTGGGGGTGATTGTGGGGAATCCCAGGAAATGGAAAAGATGAGGATTTCCCCATCTTTAGACTTTTGCCAAAGCTGATAGGAAGAAGCATCTACTTTGAAGTATAGGGGCTGAAAAAGAAATGCTTTGATGTGGGCAATTCAGAGTTGAGCTGGGCCGTTGGTTCAGCTCAGCTCAGCCCACATCTCCCCTCTGAACTCAGGAACTTGGAGGCCACAATTCTATATTTTATAATATCTATATTTTAATATCAGAACCAATAATCTCAGCCTTAGGAATTCTGACTAAAATTGGAAATATGAGGAAAATCCTTTTGGGGGTTTAGGAAAAAAGCTAGGCTGGCTTTGTATTAAGGTGCCCAGTAGCTCACCCAGGCACAGAACCTTTATTTTTTCTGACCCTCCCTGTAGGAGGGCACCGTGGGAGCCAGGAGGGGAAAACCATTTTGGTGGAAAGGTGAAACTGTGGAGACTGAGCAGGAAATATAGAAGGGAAATACCCAAAGGGCTGTGCAAATTCAGACTGTGGGCAGGACAGGGGGGCTGTATACTCACATTAAGGCTGGCACATAGGAGATAGTTATGAATTGAACTGAATTGAATTCCAGGTTCTTGCTTTCTTACTGTTCCATGTTTGCAAAGCTCAGAAGGCAGTCACCCAGATCAGTGTTATGCAGGAAAAAAGCTTCACTGTGGCTTTTTGTGAGGGTTGGTAGGTTGCTTTTTTTGGCAGTTAAATGATATCTTGGATTGTAGATTATTGCCAAGTAAGAGTCTGAGCAGTAACAGAAAGTGAGGAGCATTTATTCAATACTAGTTTAAAAAAAATTGTTCACAGAAGAAGATAGGCTTAAGAATCTTATCTATGCATTCATTGGATAGTGGTTATGTTTTTAAGGAGTTGGAGGGGGTAGTAAATAGCTTGCCCTGTGACCTAGCTTTAATACTTTGGAAAGTGTTCCAGGACCCACTTGGAGTCGAATTTTAAGTTACAATGGTATGTTAATGATTCCAGTCTGGGAACTTTAGACCAGTAGACATGAGGTCAGGTGGAATAAATAAGCAAGATTGAGGGATATGCAATGTTCTGGGGGTGACATACAGACTATTTCATTCATATCAGTATCCACATGGTGCTTCAGAGTTTAAGGGGACACCCTTTTCCTCCAGTTTTTTTCTCCAGATTATTGTCTTTCCCCAGGACAATTGAGCCCCAAATATTTCCACATGAGTGAGTTGGAAGAAATGGTACCAGTTAATGGGATCCCCAGTGTAGGGAAATGGAGATTTGGAGTAGATGCTATTCTCTTTACTTTGAGTTTCCCCTCAATGGGTGTGTGTATATGGAACTACTGTGGTATAGAGTATAATGTTGGCAGGAAAGACCAATTAAGAGATAACCTTGCTAAATGGATGTATGTGGTAAAACACTCATTGGCCTGGAGATCCCCTTGAAATAGGGCTGCTCTCATATTTCCCTTGTGGGTACAGATCCCTAGTGTGGGGATCAAGCCTCATTGAGCAGCTAATGGGTGCTTCTTATTCAGAGGGCCTGAAATAGGATCAATCTCCTCTAGCTCGCCATCCTCAAACAAAAAACAAAAAACTCCAAATGCCTTTTCTTAGGTTTTGGATCTTGCTTTTAGGATGAATGCTCATTCAGGTCTTTCCTCTAGCACCCTTTCTCCTCACCCCATCAGCACTTAGGATCTCAGCTCTGGGCTGGAGCTGAGGGAAGAACAAGGCAGATGAATACTGGGGGAGTGAGGGGAATTGTCCTGACTTCTGCTAAAGTCTTCATAAGGCTTTCTGACATCATCCCCAGGTTGATGAAGGGCCAAAGATAAGACAACTAAGCTTGCGGTTTCTGTAACAGGAAACAATTTAGATGCTGGAAGCTAATTTTAGATTAGATATAAGTTTTCAAAGAACCCAGTGGGGGCAGCATTCACTTTAACTGGCTTGGGTCCTTCCCTCAACCAGTTCCTCTTTACCATGTAATCCTTGCTCTCTGTGGTTTCTGCAGATGTATATTGTCTGGCAAGCATGCATCTCATGCCACATCCAGGCAGCAGGTTCAAGTTTTGTCTGTGTTCCCAGATGTTTGGAATTCTGCTTGCAATAACAGCTCTGGGCTCAGAGCTCCCATGAATGATTAAACTCCCTTCTGTAGAAAGTAATGGATCTGTGCCCAGATGTGCCCGCCTTGGGGCCTTTTCTTCCCAAACCACTCAAGCAAGTGCTGCCTACTTTTTTTCCCCAAGAGAGTATATGGAGCTATTTTTAGAAACTTTTGAAAAGTCCTTTAAAAAAATCAAAGGGGAAAAAGTTTTGGGAATAAATTTATTATTATTATAATGACTTTGAGTCATTTGGTTTAAACTTATTGCCCTTCTCTTCTAGGCTTAAGCCTTATATCCACACATGGTTCAGAACTATTCTATGTCCTATCCAGGGATAAAAAGGAGTAGCTTACCCTCAGCTCAACATCCCCCAAATAACCAAAGCTTTAAAAAATCAAAGGGGAAAAATTGGGGAATAACTTTATTATTTTCAGAGACTTGGGGAAGCAGTGGACTTTGAAAGTCATTAGGTTTAGACTTATTGCCCTGCTCTTCTAGGCTTTAGTCTCATATACACACACGGTCCAGAACTATTCTATATCCTACCCAGGGATAAAAAGGAGTGAATAGCCTTAACCTAACTTCCCCCAAATAAACAAAGCTTTACTTAGTTTCTTATAAGCTCAACTACATATGAGTTTCAACTTCTAAAGCAGAATTTGAACCCAGGATTTTCTGATTCCAGCTCTAGCACCTGATACACCATGCCATGCCAGGTCTCCAAGATTGGTTTACAGAACCAGGTAAAGCTGTTGTGCTAAAGGAATGTAATAGTTAATGTAAACAATTAAATAAAGCACAGAATATTAGACTGGTAAAGAACCTTAAAGGTCACCTACTCCAACTTGTATTTGAGCTGAAACTCCCCCTACATAGCAAGGATATCTCGTGATGGGTAAACTCAATACCTTGAAAGGCAGCTCTTTCCACTTTGGGAAAGTTTTGATTACATTTCCTTATAGTTATCTAAGAGTTACCTGTTTAAAAATTTCCATTTATTGTTCCTTGAGTTTCCTTCTGGGTCAAACCCTCTAAGTCTAATCCCTCTTCTTGGTAAGAATCCTTTCCCATGCCTGATGGCAACTATCTTGTTTCTCTTAATTCCCCAACTGTTCAGACTGTATACATCCCCAGATCTTTTAGCTGGTTCATATGTGATGAGGTATCCCACCACTCTGCTTGTCTTCTGGGTCCCCTCTAGTTTGTCAATGTTCTGCGTCAGATACATCACCCAGAATTGAAAACACCACTCAGTGATCCAAGCAGGGCAAAGTACAGAGGCACAATCCCTTCCTTCCTTCTGAACACTGTGCTTTTAATAATGCATTAATAGATTGCATTATTACCCAGTTACATTAATTGAAATTAATGCAACCAAAGATCACATTAGTGTATATTATATAGTCACTCTCTGCTCAGGTATCAGGTAGATTGCATAGCTTTTGAGACATCTATACTTTTTGGCTATTATGTCACAGGTCATATTGACTTTGCAGTTCACTAATACCCTTAGGCCTTTTTTTCACATGAACAATCACTTAGTCATCATAGACTATAACTGATTTGATTAGAGTAAAATCTATCACATCAGTTCAGATGTGTCCTCTCCTTGGCACAGTTATGTTCAATGTTTCTATCAATGACTTGGGCAAATACATTATGTTTATCAAATTTGTAAATGTTGAGATGTCAATACCCTAGAAGACAGAATTGGGATCCAAAAAAATTTTTTAGCAAGTCAAAATTCTGGCCCAGATGAAATTTGTCACTTTTTTTTTAAATTAAAGCTTTTTATTTTTCAAAACATATGCATGAATAATTCTTCGACATTAACCCTTGAAAAATCTTGTATTCCAATTTTCCCCTTCCTTTTCCCACTCACTCCTCTAGATGGCAAGTAGTTTAATATATGTTAAACAAGGAAGAAAAATATGTTAAATGCAATATATGAATACATATTTATACAATTATCTTGATGAACAAGATAAATCAAATAAAACCAGAAAAAATGAGAAAGAAAATAAAATGCAAGCAAACAACAATAAAAAGAGTGAAAATGCTATGTTGTGAACCACACTTTTCATATGACTAGAAATGGTTTCAATTTCTTCATTTGAAAATTGTCTGTTCATATCTTTTTGTCACCTTTTTTGTAGAGGCGGGGAAGGATGTCCAGACCTATCAGATATAGTCTATGAAATAAAATACATTAAAAAATAAGATGTTGGATAAATAAAATTTTTCACTTTAAATTAGGTTTGTAATGTTAATTTAATAAAACATTTATTAAGCTTATATTATTAGACAGAATTTGAGGGGAACTAGATCTAAGATTTTATGGTTGTAGGGAATGCCCAATTAAAAAAATATCCTCTACCAGTGGAAACCATCAATGACTTTATCATTTAGACCCTCTTAGAATCTTCATTGATAGAAGGATTGGGGTCCTGAGAGTGTTACTGAATTGGCCAGGATCAGACAACTAGTGTGTATCACAAGTGGTAGAGTACTGGGTCTTTTTCCAGAAAAACCTGAGTTCAAATTTAAATTCAGATAGTCATTAGCTTTGTGATCCTGGGCAAGGCAGTTAATCTTTGCTGCTTTATCTTCCTGTAAAATGAGGATAATAATAATACCTAGTTCCTAGTGCTATCATAAGATAGTATTTATAAAATATTACTGCATAATATGTGATACTGATGGGTCAGAGTTCCCGAAGCTGTATATCTAGCTAAGCAATGTGGAGCAATAAAACCAAAGACATCTTGACTTCTTCCTTCTCTTTTACAATTAACAGCTTTACATGCTGTTAACTTGCTAAATCCCAGATTTTCAGTATATAAAACTCTCCCCAAACTCTTTCTAACTGTTAAGACTCGGAGAGAGTTTAGTCTGTCACTATGGCATAAATTCTTTTGTGACTACAAGAATCTCTTTGAATTCTTTCAAACTGTGAGCCATGACTTTCATACATTTCAATACATTTGTAAATTTGTATTTGTAGCTCATATTTTATTATAAAAAGCACTTAGCACAGTATCTGACACACGGTAGATGCTATATACTTGTTTATACCTTCCCCCTGAACAATGATTATCTTGTGTCTGAGACTGGCTCTCTATTCACTATATATATTTTTTATTTTTTAAATTAAATCTTTTTTATTTTCAAAACATATGTGTAGATAATTTTCAAAATATATTTTTACAAAACCTTGTGTCCCAAATCGTTTTCTTCTTCCTATCCCCACCCCCAATCTCCTCCTCTAGATGGCAAGTTATTCAATATATATTAAACATGTGTAATTCTTGTATACATATTTCCACAATTATCATGCTACACAAGAAAAATCAAATCAAAAAGGAAAAAAATGAGAAAGAAAACAAAATGCAATCAAACAGCAACAGAAAAAGTGAAAATACTATGTTGTGATCCATACTCATTTCTCAAAGAACTCTCTCAGGGTGCAGATGACTTTCTTCATCACAAGACCATTGAATCACATTGCTGTTGAAAAGACACATCCATCAGAATTGATCATTGTATAATCTTGCTGTTGCTGTCTATTCACTATATTCATTCAACAAATGTTTTGTTTTATTGATTTATTTTTATTATATTATTATATATTAGATTATATAAATCAAATATAAATTATATATTTTAAAAAATATAATAACAATTAATTAAAATTATTTTTATTTATTATCTAATTTCCAACCAATTGGAACAAACAACAATAGTCATTTGTCAGGAAAATGGGAAACCATAAAGGTAAAGTGGAAAGAAAACTAAATGTGCATTTATGCCTTAAACTGTTTATTTTGAGTCTGTTTCTTTATATTATTGAACATATTATTCCTATGCTCAATACTTCACAAGGTTGTTCTGAGTAAAGTGCTTTGTAACCTTCAAGAGTTTTTCCTGACTTCTCTAGCTACTGATGCCTCGTCTCCACATCCCAAATTATCTTATAATTATTTTCTATATATTTTGTTTTATACTATTGTATATTTCTGTATAATATTAATACTATTGTTAGATTCATATTAATTGAAATATTAATAAGTATTTATTAAGTACCTACTGTATACTGGGCTAACTGGGAATACAAAAAGAGGCAAAAGATGGTCTCTAACCTTAAGGAGCTAACAATGTAAGGAACAGACAATATACAAATAGTTCCTGTTTTAAAGAGATGTATGTAGGATAAATTAGAGGTAATTAATAGAACTAATCAAATAGAACAAAAAATTAAGAGAGTCCAGGAAATGCTTTTTGTAGAAAGTAGAATTTTTAGCTCAGACTGGAAGGAAGCCAGGAGGTGCAGATGAGGAAAAAGAGAATTCCAGACATGAGGGATTCCCAGAACTGGGAGATGGAGTGTCTTGTGGAAAGAGGGGGAGGAGAGATAAAAACAGAGGGGATGAAGAAGTAGCAAGAAAACCATGGCATTGGATCTCAGGATGCATGGCTGAGGGGAGCATGAGGTATAAGAAGATTAGAAAGAAGGAAATTGGGATAGATTATAAAGGGCTTTGCTGACTCCTTTGATAAAATACAAGCTTCTTGAGAGCAGGTACTGTTTCAGTTATTGTCTGTATCCCTAGCAACTAACATAGTGTCTGGCATATAGTAGGTGTTTAATAAATGCTTGTTGATTGATTGCTGTATAAATGTGAATTCTTATTACTATATAGAAGTTATTTAAAAACAAACAAACAAACAAAAAAACTTTGTCAGCATCTGGCACACCAGGTTAGAATAAGATAACTGTATGTAGAAACAATCACTGCCTAAAGCCATGGAATGCTACAGGTAGTAACTGTGCTGTGCCCCTATCTTACCTGACTATGAAATGATCAAAATCTCCTCCTGCTTTAGGAAAAGTAAAGATTGAGATTGCAGAATTATAATCTTAGGAAGAAAAATTTCCATCTTCTAGTGAGTGGTAGCTATGGAAGTTTCCCAGGACTAACGTTGGGGCAGAGGACATTTTTATCACACTGGGCCAAGGAAAGGGCTGTTTCTGAGAGGAACTATCATTATGATTCTCAGAGTTGTCATTATAAACAAGATCCTCTGATTGGGGACACAGTAAAAGGTCTTTATTTTTTTAAAATTATGTATACCAATTGTTTTTCATGAAGCGTATGTGTGAGTATGCGCACATGAAATTGTAATGGTTAGGACTTTGACCTAGGAAGAAAAGAAAGTCATCTGTTTACATGAAAGTTTTTGATAGTTTAGTGACCAGGAAGTTGTATAGGGTGAACAATGCTTTGACAATTCAAAAGATGTCTTTGACCTATTTTGGGAGGCTGTGGTGGTAGGAGGAATTTTTGGTCACATCATAAAGTATTTTGTGACCATTTCTGCTTAACCCAGCTCAGGAAGTTGTCATTTTCCAAGTGTGCATTATTAGTCATAAACATAATACCTCCCCTCTCTCCAGCGGAGAGGCCTAAAATATTGGCTAGATTCAATCCTTTTGAAAACTTGTCCAGGTTTCTCATTGGCTGTTCTGACTGTGAAGGAAGGAGCCTAACAATAATTATCCAACTGCATTTCTGCTTATTAAAAATCGAACTCATCTTAGTTTCCAGGGCTTTTTGTATTAGTTTCCTTATCTGTAAAATGGGGATAATATACCAGATATCTTAAAGAACTTTGTAAACTCCAAAGGGGTATCCCATTGGTATCCCATTATGAGGGATAATGAGGCCCTAATGCCCCTAGAAGTTTGTACCTCCTCCTTCAAATATGTTGTATATATTTTGTATTTATTAATATGTATTCAGGTTTCCCTCCTTTCCTTCCTCCTCTTGCCTTGCTAGTAGGTAAATTGTCCAGCACATAATAGATGTTCTCTAATCTCCTCACTGGGAATGATCATTCCCTTTAGACAGCACTTTGTTCATCTCTGAGAGATTTTTATCAAACTCTACCTTCACCTGTAGTCCTTGTTGATGTAATTTGTTATTGTTGTTCATCCTTCATTCTCAAAGAGGTCCAAATGGCATCAGGAGAATGATGTTTTGACTTATAAGTGATTTGGATTTAAGTGAGGCAGGACGGTTCAACGTCACCAGTCAATCTCTCCTCAGAGTCATTGGAGTGCAATGACAAATAAGTTAGGGCCTGGCAATGGTCCAGAATAGTCCTTAGTATCTTTATCTTATGTCTTTGTTACTAGACTGGAATCTTCTACAAGTAAGCAAGGGAAAAAAGAATGTTTTATTCATCTTTCTATACCTACTTCTGTACTTGCATGCACACACACACACACACACACACACACACATGAACATGCACAGAAATGCTTAGCAAATGTTGAATTTAGTGGAATCCCATAGGATAGAAACTGCTTTACTTGGTTGCGCCAAACTCTTAAAAACCTGGAAAAGTGGTTAAGATGCTTTCATTACCTTAGGACATCATAAGGTAATTCCCTCCTGACACTGAATTATAGATGAGCAATAATTCCTAAACCTTCCCAAAGGGATTTATATTTTAGCAAAATCCAAAACCAAAAAATCATAGGATTTAAGGCTTGAAGGTATCTGAAGGTACTCGAAATTACTTTTTCAATTTACAAATGGGAAATTGAAGCCTAGAGAGATTTACTGACTTGCCCAAGATTATGTAAATATGAAGTGACAAAGCCAGGGCATAAACTCAAGGCCTTCATCATGAAAAGAATCCTCAAATATGTAAGTTTAGGGTCCTAGGCTTTCATTCAGGTTCTACCTCCATTCTTTAACCATAATTAAATCAGAGTGGCTACTGGAAAGAGTATGTTGATCCATTCCCCTCTGATTTCAATCTTTATCATTGTAATTTTCCAAGTCAAAAATTCTTCTTGGTCACTACTCTCCTATATGTATTGTTTTCTTCAGTTGAATGCAGCTCATTGAGAACAGGGACAAATTTTGCTTTTGTTTTTGTATCCCCAGCACCTGGTGGCACATATCCCTAGGGGCTTAATACATTTTTCCTCCATTTATCATTGCTTCATTTTTCTATAAATGTAATGACTACAGATATTTATTACTATCAGAATATACTTAAAACTAGGAGTACAAAGGTCTTGAGTTTTAAAAGAATGTAACGTATTTTATATGGCTCCGTATATAACAAGGGTAAGTAATGGGATAGGTAGGAAGAAATAAAACAAGTATAGGAGGGAACATCCTAATATGCTCTTTTTGTTCTCTATTCTGTCCCATTTGGATTGTTGGAACCTGAGTGAGCTTTGATGCCCCATGGTCCAGGCCTGAAGAATTCTTAGTATTTGAGGAGCAGAAAAGAGACTGGGGGACATGAGGGCAGGAAGCAAAGCTAAATCCCTAGGCATCTGCTTCCCTGTGAGGGTTAACAGGTTAACAAATTGGGGCAGGAATGAATTTCTTTTTCCTTGACAATAAGATGTTCAAATTGTAAGGGACATTGGAGATCATCTAGACCACATTTTCTACCTTTCTAACTTTCAGAGTAAGGCCTATCCAAATACCCTGTCACAAATTTTTGAAAGGAATACAACAAAATGCAGGTGACAAAAAATAGGTATGTTCTACCAGTAAAACTCCAATTGTCTTCTTTAATATAGAAATAAAAAATGCTAATCTGAATGGCACCTACAGATTATTTTATCTATATACTGAAAGTTAGAAATTCTTCAATCATCACCCCATTCTCCTGATCACATAGTGGAAAGAGCACTGGATTTCGTTTAAGATATACTGGGTTTGAATCTGTACTCTATTTGCTTTCCATGTAATTTCAGGAATTCAGTTTTTCTAGGTATCAGTTTTCTTATTTGTAAAATGAGAAATTCAAATTAATTTCTAGGATCTCTTTCAGCTCTAAAATGTGTGTTCATATAACACACAGTCATACTCCCCCCACCCATTTTCTTTAATGTTGGATTTTGAAAAGAATTCCAAGAACGGTTAACATTTAAAAATTGCATCACTGACATTATGAGATTGGCATTCTGGTATCCAAACCCATAAATATTTATTAAGTGCCTAGTGTGTGCCAGAAACTGTGCTAAGCACTGGGAATATAATTAATAAAAAATTAATAGTAAGTCTCTACCTTCAAAGAGTTTATAATTCAATGGGGGAGGAGGTGGCAGTGGGGAGTGTGAGAGATAGCATACAAAAGCAGGTAGGAAAGCTAGGGAGAGGCATGGGAAAGAAACACTTAAGTGGTTTTCGGTGTACAGTAAAGCATCTTTTTCTGTGGATTAGAAACCAAGTATAAACAATGCAAAGTTGAGTGAGCTGAGCCCAAATTTTGCCCTCTATATAGAAAGGCATTGGGAGGCATTTGATATTCTACCTTCCAACCCTCAGAGGATGCTGAGAGAGAGGAAGTACCAATCAAGTCTTAAGTTAGCAGTCTTAAATTAATGATAAAATTAGAAGTGATGCACTTTACCTAGGAGACCTTAAACTGAGTCAAATTTATATAACTTAAGATGGATCAATTGTTCCTGAATTATTTTCTATAATAACATTTATCTAATAATACCATGGTACATAGGTTGAATTAGTGAGATTATACTAAAGAGGCAATAAAATTAAAAATTTCCCTTATTCTCATACTCTTTTTTCAAAGTGATCATAATTATTTACCATGGAATAACTTTGCTATCTTGGGATAAAACCATGATTTTGACATGATCCTTCACTCCTTGGTACACATATCTGATGGAACTATTGACTGACAAAGAGTGGGGGAAGGAGGGTAGGGAAAAGAATGGGGCAAAAAACATTTATTAAGCCCTTACTCTGCGCCAGACCCTATGTTAAATGTTTTACAAATATTATCTCTCTCTTTTTTTTGTTGAAGCAATTGGGGTCGAGTGACTTGCCCAGGGTCACACAGCTAGGAAGTGTTGAGTGTTTGAGGCCAAATTTGAACTTAGATCCTCCTGAAGTCAGGGCTGGTGCTCTATCCATTGTACCAACTACCTGCCCCATAGAAATGTTATCTCATTTGAGTTTTATAAACCATCCTTTGAAATAGGTCCTATTAGGAAGGCCTACATGGTGTAATGGGTAGAGCATGAGCCCTGGAATCAGGAGGACTTGAGTTCAAATCCAGATTCAGATATAATACTTCCTAGTTGTATAACCCTGGGCAAGTCACTTAACTGCAATTGCATTGCAAAAAAATATATAGACTTTGGTGCTTAAAAAAATAGGTTCTATTATTATGCTCATTTTGTAGTTGAGGAAACTGAGGCAGAGATGCTAAGCAATTTGCTCAGAGTTAGGGTTACACAGCTAGTAAATATCTAAGGCTCTATTTGAACTCAGGTTTTCCTTACTCCAGGTCTAACACTTAATGAATGTTTGTTGAATTAAACTGAACCAATAAGAAAAACAGCCTTTTCCTTTCATTTGTTAGCCTTCTATCTTTAAGTAATCCATAAATGGGTGACTTTCTAGGATGACAAAATTTCTTCATTTTGTGGAGAGCCTTCACATAAATATACAATTCACTTATCCTTATTTCATTTATATGTGTGTATATGTGGCTCATTGGTACCTGCTAATACAGTGTTTTATAAGTATTGCCAAACAAAACGGTTTTATCTACATCATAAAACTGCTCAAGGCACAGACTGTGTTCTTAAGTGTTTTTAGAAAAATTCACAAAAGGATTAAATAGCTTCATGGTTTGCTGACTATCTTTCATCAAATATTTCTTTTTTTTCCCCCCTTAATGAAATGGGAAATTGAAGACTTCTCAGAATAATAACCTTGGGTAGTTTAGGCTCTGTTTAATTATTGAGCTCTAGGAGAAGAGCAAGATTTGCTCTTCCAGCAGAAATGTTTGAAATAACCCTTTCCACCCCTTGCTCAACTGCTGCTCATAAAAAGTAAACCTGACTAATTGCTTAATGTCTGGAAGATGTCTCCAGCTTAGGTATCCCTAGTAATGCCTGAAAACAGACCGGATCACCTTGTTGAATGGTTTAGTAGTTTAGGAATATTTGGCCCTCTTGCTTAATTGACCCCTTTTCTTAATAATATATCCCCCCAAAGAACTGTGGGGCCACAAAGGCCCACCTGCATACCAAAGACAAATATAGAGTTGGCCCATGACTTTAAAGATTAACTGGGGGCTTGGGTAGGTTAAAGAAAGGGGTTTTTCTGTAATCCTCCACTATATAATCATGTTACCTACTTCTGTAAAATTGGGAGTCCCTGCTCCAACTCTTCTGGAGCAGGGACCGCCCCACTTCTCGAAATAAAGAAACTTTCTGTTTGTACTTAGAGAAGTTTCTGAGCAATCAATTTTTAGTTAGGGTCTTTTTGTCCCACACACCCCTCAATTGTATTTTATTTTTCTAAATATACATATAAAGATAGTTTTCAACATTCATTTTTGTAAGATTTTGTGTTCTGATTTTTTTTTCTTTCCTTCCTAATCTTCCCACTCCCCAAGACAGTAAACAATCTGATAAAGGTTATATATGTACAGTTCTTTTTAAACATTTCCATATTTGTCATGTTGTACAAGAAAAATCAGATCAAAATGGAAAAAGCCTCAAGAAAGAAAAAGCAAACAAGTAACTAAAAAGAGGAGAAAATACTATGCTTTGATTTATATTCAGTTTTCTTAGTTCTCTCTATGGTTGCAGATGGCACTTTCCATCTCAACACTATTGGAATTGTCTTGGATTACCACATTTCTGAGAAGAGCCGAATCCATCATTGTTAATCATCACATAATCTTCCTGTTAATGTTTCATCAACTATTTCAGTCCTCCTAATGTTGTATTTTATTTGGTAGCCTCAAAGTTAGGAGTTTCAGAAAATAACATAAATCAATGAACCATTTTTTTTAAATTAAAGCTTTTTATTTACAAAGTATATACATGTATAATTTTTCAACATTGACCCTTGCAAAGCCTTCTGTTCCAAATTATCTCTCCCTTCCCCCCCAACTCCTTCCCTAGATGGCAGGTAGTCCAATACAAGTTAAATATGTTAAAATATATGTTACATCCAATATATGTATATATATTTATACAGTTATCTTGCACAAGAAAAATCGAATCAAGAAGGAAAAAAAACTGAGAGAGAAAACAAAATGCAAGCAAGAGAGAGTGAGAATGCTACGTTGTGGTCCACATTCAATTCCTACGGTCCTCTCTCTGGGTGTAGATGGCTCACTTCATCACTCAACAATTGGAATTGTAAACCATATTTTCTTACAAAAAATATTGTTTGTAAGTGTTATATTAGACAAGTGAGTTCTTGCTTTGTTTACTTAAAATCATTTCATAAAGTCAGATCAGGCACCTTCTTCTTTAGTCACCTACAACATTGTATCAATTTAATACCTTTCATTGTCTTTTTAGCTACTTCTATTAACTACAACCCCTTTTGTGTTATTTCTACTTTTTGCTACTGGACTTTTAATTCTTGACTTTGGAACTCCACCTAAATGTGATTTTAAAAATAACTATTTGAGAATACTTATTAGTGTCTACACTGAATTTCTTTTTGGATCTTATCAACAGATGCTAATTCAGAGAAAAAAATAACTTCTTTTGAAAGAAGGAACATAGATAAATGTAGCTACTAGATCCAGATCTTAAACACCCTGCACTAGCACCTTGGCAAAGAATGGCATAATTTTATTGATGAAGCTTAGGTTTCCTTGGGAAATTTTGCAAGAGAAAATACTGTATAAAGCAAGCTGATAGCATTTTTATACATCACCAACAAAATTCAATAGCAAGAGATACAAAGAGAAATTCCATTCAAAATAACTATTGATAGTATAAAATATTTGGGAATATATCTGCCAAGGGAAAGTCAGGATCTATATGAGCAAAACTACAAAATACTCTCCACACAAATAAAGTCAGATCTAAACAATTGGAAAAGCATCAAGTGCTCCTGGATAGGCCGATCGAATATAATAAAGATGGCAATACTACCTAAACTAATCTATCTATTTAGTGCTATACCAATCAAACTCCCAAGAGATTATTTAACTGGCCTAGAAAAAATAACAACAAAATTCATCTGGAAAAACAAAAGGTCAAGAATTTCAAGGGAATTAATGAAAAAAAAATGCAAATGAGGGTGGCCTAGCTGCACCAGATCTAAAACTATAAAGCAGTGGTCACCAAAACCATTTGGTACTGGATAAGAAATAGAGTAGTGGATAAGTGGAATAGGTTAGGTTCACAGGACAAAATACTCAATGACAATAGTAATCTAGTGTTTGATAAACCCAAAGACCCCAGTTTTTGGGATAAAAACTCACTATTTGACAAAAACTGCTGGGATAATTGGAAACTAGTCTGGAAGAAATTAGGCATTGACCCACACCTAACACCATATACCAAGATAAGGTCAAAATAGATTCATGATCTAGGCATAAAGAAAGATATTATAAACAAATTAGAACAATGTAGGATGGTTTACCTCTCAGACCTGTGGAGGGGGAAGGAATTTGTGACCAAAGAAGAACCTGAGGTCATCATTAATCACAAAATAGATAAGTTTGACTATATCAAGTTAAAAAGTTTTTGTACAAACAAAATGAATGCAGACAAGATTAGAAGGGTAGCAGTCAACTGGGAAAATATTTTCACATCCAAAGGTTCTGATAAAGGCCTCATTTCTAAAATATATCGAGAATTGACTCAAATATATAAGAATTCAAGCCATTCTCAAATTGATAAATGGTCAGAAGATATGAACAATTTTCAGATGAAGAAATTGAAACTATTTCTGGTCACATGAAAAGGTGCTCCAAGTCACTATTGATCAGAGAAATGCAAATTAAGACAACTCTGAGATACCACTACACATCTGTCAGATTGGCTAAAATGACAGGAAATGATAATGATAACTGTTGGAGGGGATGTGGGAAAACTGGGACACTGATACATTGTTGGTGGAACTGTGAACGGATCCAACCATTCTGGAGAGCATTTCAGAACTATGCTCAAAAAGTTATCAAACAGTGCATACCCTTTGACCCAGCAGTGTTTCTACTGGGCCTATATCCCAAAGAGATCTTAGAGGAGGGAAAGGGACCCACATGTGCAATAATGTTTGTGGCAGCCCTTTTTGTAGTGGCAAGAAGCTGGAAACTGAATGGATGCCCATCAATTGGAGAATGGCTGAACAAATTATGGTATATGAATGTTATGGAATATTATTGTTCTGTAAGAAACGACCAGCAGGAGGATTTCAGAGAGGCCTGGAGAGATTTGCATGAACTGATGCTGAGTGAAATCAGCAGAACTAGGAGAACATTATACACAGCAACAAGACTATATGATGATCAATTTTGATGGACATGGTTCTCTTCAACAATGAGGTGATTCAAACCAGTTCCTATTGTTCAGCGATGAAGAAAGTCATATACATCCAGAGAGAGGCCTGAGGGAACTAAGTGTGAACCACGACACAGCATTTTAATGCTTTCTGTGAATATCTCCATGCATTTTGTTTTCCTTCTTAGGTTGTTTTTTCTTCTTCTCTTTCTAGATCTGATGTTTCTTATGCAGTAAGATAACTGTATAGATATGTATACATGTATTGTATTTATCATATAATTTATCCTATTTAGCATGTATTAGATTACCTGTCATCTA
>JAJPUD010000417.1:0-20058 GCA_023553655.1 Myrmecobius fasciatus | reverse complement strand
CCCCCCCCCGCCCCATTCCCCTCCCCTCCTCTAGATGGCAGGAAGTCTACTATATGTTAATTATATTAAAATATTTGGCAAGTCAAATATATGTATGTATACATGTTTCCATACTTATCTTGCTGTGCAAGAACAATTGTATCTACATGAACAAAAAGGATCTGATAAAGGGAACCCAATACAAACAATCATCAGTACAGAGCATGAAAATGATATGCTGTGGTCCGTATCTCATGTGCCTCTCTCTGGGTGTATATAGCTCTCTTTACTGAACAACTGGAACTGATTTGAAGCATTTCATTGTTGAAGAGAACCATGTCCATCAGAACTGATCGTCATATAGTCTTGTTGCCGTGTACAATGATCTCCTGGTTCTGCTCATTTCACTCAGCATCAGTTCATGCAAGTCTCTCCAGGCCTCTCTGAAATCGTCCTGCTGGTTGTTTCTCACCGAACAATAATATTCCATAACAGTCATATACCATAATTTATTCAGCCACTCTCCAATTGATGGGCATCCCTTCAGTTTCCAGTTTCTAGCCACTACAAAAAGGGCTGCCACAAACATTCTTGCACATGTGGGTCCCTTTCCCTCCTCTAAGATCTCTTTGGGATATAGGCCCAATAGAAACACTGCTGGGTCAAAGGGTATGCACAGTTTGACAACTTTTTGAGCATAGCTCCAAATTACTCTCCAGAATGGTTGGATCCGTTCACAGCCCCACTACACAACAATGCATCAGTGTCCCAGTCTTCCCACATCCCCTCCAATATTCATCATTATCTTTTCCTGTCATTTTAGCCAATCTGACAGGTGTGTAGTGGTACCTCAGAGTTGTCTTAATTTGCATTTCTCTGATCAATAGTGCCCAAATCAATATTCTTAAAGCATAGGCTGAAGAAGTTTCAGGGGGTCCTTAATTGCTTTTACTGGAAGACAAACTCCTCCACTTAGCACTTAAAGTCTTTCATAGTCTGGCTCCATCTATGTTTCCAAGCTGATTTCATGTTAATTTTCTGTGTTCTGGACAAACTGCCTTGCTTGCTGTTACTAGCTATTCCATCTCTAGTTCTATGTCAGAATGTCATCTCTTCTCACTTCAGCCCTTTGACATTCTTACTTCTCTTCAAGACTCCAATCATTTACAATCTACATGAAGCCTTTTCTTAAATGTTATGTATGTTATCCTCTTCCAGAGTACTCTCCTTGCTTCATCCCAGAAAATTATTTAATATTTACTTTTTATTTGGCATGATACAGAGGTTACATTTCATGATGCATTTGCAGAAACTCCTTCACAGTTTGGGAATACTTTGAAAAAATGAAACAATCCCTTTATGAGAACTACTAACTCAGTGGACCTTAGAAAAATGAATGATTCTACTTATCAGTCTCTCTAATTGTCTGAACTCTCCCAAGAGTAATAATTATAGTGGTTATAGGAAATTTCAGAGCTCCTTTTCTAGTAAGGGAACCGCTAAGCTCTGAATACACACATATGTATTAGGTTTAGTGATGGGGGAATTTGACCTCTAAAGAGAGACATCTGCTTCAGCTATTTATACCCCTACCCAAAATCCTGAAGAAAATCTCCTATAGATCAGATTTGGATCATGTCTAGGGTCTCTCTCAAAAAAGATATATAGAAAAGGTTCTTAATATATGATATAAATTAGATATAGGCAGCTATTTATTTCCTCCACACCAAAGAAATGTTTAAAATGAGAGATGTGGGCGTTGAAAAAAAATAAAACACTTAAACAATTAGTGATAGTAATATTACTTATCATCGCTTGGGAGCTTCAGATTTAAACATCAGAACATCACTTTCATCTAGTCCAGTATTCTATCTATTTTATTCTTTCTACAAAAATTCCCAACAAAAGGTTATCCAGTTCTCCTTGAAGCCTCATTGCTTCTGAAGGTAGCCTGCTTTGGACCAAATCTATTTATTCCAGGACAAAGTATAATTCCTGAACACAGAGTATATAATCTGATTCCAGTAGGAACCGTTAGGCCTCCTATTAGCCTTCTCAACTGACTTTGTTCTAATCCTGAGTTTTCATGAGTCCTGTAGTTAATTTCTTTGGTTCTGTACATATAATGTTCATCTTTATCTTGGGCCTGTGAAATCAGAAGCAAGAAGTTAAGAAGCTCAGGGGTCTGCCAAGTTGGTTAACAACTCGCCTCAATTTTCTTATTTGGGCTCTCCTGACTAAGGCAGGAGGAAACGTGTGTTCTTTAAAGAAATGGAAATGTTGCATTTTCTTGATTCTTCATATCAATGCTAGCACTGTTATCTGAGGCAAATCATTTTCAAAGTGGTCTTCACTTCCCTCAATTATAAAATGAGAGTTAGATCTTATTGATAATCTAAAACATTCTCCCAAAATGTGTATACATAAGGCTGTGGCTTCCCCGACAGGGATCATGAAGATGAAATTATATTTATGGTATTTAGAAACCCCTTCCATCTTCTGTAGATCTGGTTTAGGAGAACCAAAGGACCACAAGTGATTTGAGATTGCTGATGCGCTCTTTGGTATATGATAGACCTGGAAAGAAACTGACTAAGGTGGATAGATCAGTTTTGCTCATCTGAGAAATGGGTTGTCTGAGAAATTATCATAGTCTGAAGGCATCTGTTCATCCCCCCCAATCCAGGGGAATGTGCAAACCAGGAGCTTCCCAATGGCATAGTCTGGTGGTGATAGATTTTCCCACTGTTTCCCCATAGTGCTCTCTCCCCACTCTAAACATCACTTTGAATAGCTTGGTCTTGTTGGGAGAGCACACATACTGGGCCATTCTGTCTCTATCTTTAGCCCCATGCCAGGAGAACCTCTGAGAATCACTCTGATAACAGCAATGATTTTTTTTTATTAAAACTTTTTATTTGCAAAACATATGTATGGGTAATTCTTCAACACTGACCCTTACAAAGCTTTCTGTTACAAATTTTTCCCCCCTACTTCCCACCCCTCCCCTAGATGTCAGGATATCCACTACATGTTAATTATGTTAAAATACTTGACAAATCGAATATATGTATGCATATTTCCACACTTATTGTTGTACAAGAAAAATCATATCTACAAGAAAGAAAAATCAGAGAAAGGAAACACAATGCAAGCAAATATTAATGGAGAGCATGAGAATGTTATGTTGTAGTCCACATTTCATATCCCTCTCTCTGTGTGTATATGGCTTTCTTCAGTGAAAAATTGGAAGTGGTTTGAAACATTTCATTCTTGAAGAGAGCCATATCCATCAGAAGTGATCATCATAGAGTATTATTGTTGCTGTATATAATGATCTCCTGTTTCTGCTCATTTCAGTTAGCATCAGTTCATGCAAGTCTCTCCAGGCCTCTCTGAAATCGTCCTGCTGGTTGTTTCTCACAGAACAATAATATTCCATAACATTCCCATACCATAATTTGTTCAGCCATTCTCTAATTGATGGGCATCTATTCAGTTTCCAGTTTCTAGCCACTACAAAAAGGGCTGCTACATTCAGCAATGATTTTTTAAAATAATAGCTTTTATTTTCAAAATATATGCAAAGATGATTTTCAACATTTATCCTTGCAAAAACTTGTGTTTTGATTTTTTTTCTCTCTCTTCTCCTTATCCCTCTTCCCTAGAAAGCAAGTAATCCAATATAGGCTGAACATGTGCAATTCTTCTAAACTTATTTCCACATTTGTCATAACAGCAGTGATTAATAGGCATCTCCAAACCTCTTTTCCCCCTTGGGATTCAATCCAAGTCTGTTATCACACACCTTTACAGGAGAGACCATAATTGTTTTTTTTTTGTTTTTTTTTTAATAATTATTTATTAATAACTTTTATTTGCAAAACATATGTATGGGTAATTCCTAAACTTTAACCCTTACAAACCTTTCCGTTACAAATGTTTCCCCCCTACTCCCCACCCCTCCCCTAGATGGCAGGATATCCACTACATGATACTTATGTTAGAATACTTAAGAAATCGAATATATGTATAGTTATTGCCACACATCATTTTTTGTGCAGGAGAAATCATATCTACAAGAAAGAATAATCTGATAAAGGAAATACAATGCAAGCAAAGCTCAATAGAGTATATGTTATGTTGTGGTCCACATTTCACATCCCTCTCTCTGGGTGTATATGGCTCTCTTCACCGAACAATTGGAACTAGTTTGAAGCATTTCATTGTTGAAGAGAGTCATGTCCATTAGAACTGATCCTCATATAGTATTGTTGTTGCCGTGTATAATGATCTCCTGGTTCTGCTCACTTCACTGAGCATCAGTTCATGCAGGTCTCTCCAGGCCTCTCTGAAATTGTCCTACTGGAGACCATAATTGTTACATCAATTCTTAAATGAATCTATATCCTCACCACTTGGGGCAGTCCCTTCAAAACTATAGATTGCAATGCAATTGTGCCTTCCTCTGTTATAAAATTCGTATTCATATCCTCTTATAAACTTTCCACAGGGTATACATCTATTGTGTTGGAGGCTTTTCCCTAGCAGGTACATTATTCTATTTACATTATTGTCAAAGGTTACTCTGAGTAATGCTCTGAAGGGCAGAAGAGGGATGCCTGTGAGTTCTAACTTGTGAAGGAGGTTGTTGTTCTTTTTTATTGCATTCTAATCTTCATTTACTAGGTGAGCAGACCATGATGTTTTTCTGAGTAAATGGCCATGATCTGCATTTGGGTGATGAGGATGGTGGTACTGCATTTGATATAGTCATAAGTCTGACACCTGTTCCCATATCAAGGGAACAAGGAGTGACATCCAATAAGGAAATCTTGAACATTTTCATAAGTATCTCTAGACAAGATGGCAGCCTATATATTTGCACCATAAGCAACAGCTTTTTATCAGGCTTGATGTTCTTGTTCAGGTACTTGCTACAGAAAGAGTCCTATAAAGTTTCTGAATCTCAAAGATGCAAGAAAGACACATATCAAGATAAATTCATAGATTTATTTTGAAAATAAAAAGCTATTATTAAAAAAAATTACTGCTGTTGTCTGGATGATTCCCAGGAATTCCCCTGGCATGAGACTGGAGGTATAGACAGTATGCCACATAAGAGTATCCAGCTCTTCAAAGCAAACACAGGTTATAGAGGTAAAGAAAATGACTAGATACTACATTTATAAGTGATATTCAGGTGACAGATGCCCCCCTTTTTCTCATTGATGTTCTTGTTCTCAAGCATGAATTTGGCAATAAAATAGCCAACTCTGTAGTTGTAAAAATCCTCTCTACCCATGTGGGTATCCACAACTGTAAACTTGACTTCAAAGTTGCTGGTGCCAAGAGAATGGAGACATGGAAAGTTCCACCTTCAAGATCAATATATTTCTTTTGGCACCAATGTTCTTGTCCAAGCCATAATCAATAGCAATTTGGTATACACTGGAACCAAGAATAAACTCAACATCTCTTCTTTCCTTCCTTTCCTCCTCCCTTCCTCTCTTCCTTCCTTCCTTTTTCTTCTCTCTCATTTGGTAACCTAAAGTTTTCAGTCACTGAAATTGTCTGGTACTGTGCCATAGCAATGGTGACAGTTCCAAAATAAGCTTTGATAACTTTTTTCTTTGTGAAGTCCATAAAAGGTACTTCTTCTGAATAGGAGCTTTTGATTTCCCCTTTGTATTTTACCTGGTCCTTAGACCTGCCTCATTTCTAACCATGAAAGGCCACTGTTTAACAGTGTTTAACTCTATAATAGAAGCATAAAATTTTTGGCCAATCAGAAGCTTAGCATTGAAATCCATGTTGATGGGGTTCGTTGCCCTATTACCAGCAAAATATCCTCTGTAGAGGAGGGCAATGTAGCTTGGAGTGAACCTTTTTATTCACTTCACTTTTCCATGTTACAAAGTGCCAAGAGCAGGTGCCAACTTTAGACATGATTGCGTGTTATACAGGTTTTTACTGACAGATTATGAGTAACAAGGCCTGTTGCTACTCAGGATGAAACCCAGATGGCATTAAGCCCAGAAACATTTAAGAGCCTCCTAAATGAGGTCCATAATCATTCAAAAGAGTTTAACCTAACTACACATATAGACAAATGAAAGGAAAAGACAAATGAATGAAAGACCTTGGAGAGGCTCCTAGCATTTATTTAGTGATAAACTAATTCTTTGCTCCACCCTAAAGATACTCTTAGCTCAACCTCACCTGGTTCTGGTGGCTTAAACTTTAGGAAAGGAAAGATTATCTGAGATCTACAAAAGTTGTTAGAGGTTCTTTTGTGTGTTTGAACTTCTTACAGATCTCTTTCTTCAGTTTCTGACCTAATGACTCTGCAAAAGGTGCTTTTATATCTTTTTGCTCTTTTTATTTATTTTAGCCCACTTATTAAAAGGGTTTTGATTGGATTTTCTGGTTCACAAATATCTGTTGCATTTTATAAAAATAAGAAAAAATATTGAACCTGCTGGACTAAATTAAATTTAGATTTAGCCCACAAGAAATGTTTATTGTCTAGACTTTGATAGATAGTTGACTACACAACCTATTGAGCTAGCCTATTACCTCTAAGTGCTTTGAAGAACTGAGTACTGATCTACTCTGTGACACAGAAATCCTCTGTATCTGTTCAAAAAGATCCTGAGAAATGCCAAGTTGGATAAGTTGAAGATCTGTGACATTGTCTTGGTAGTTGGCTCCCCCTGAATTCTTGGCTTTCAGAAACTTCTACAGCAAGGTCTTGAACAAAAGCATCAAATCTGATGAAACTGTTGCTTATGGTGCAACTGTACATTCTGCCATCTTGTCTGGGGATACATGTAAGAATTTTCAGGATTTTCTGCTATTGAATGACACTTCTCCATCTATTGGTATGAGCTAACACTATGAATGGATGATAGTTGAGTTCAGAATTGAAAAAAAGAATGAAAACCGACTGAATTATCTCTAGGAAATTGTGCAGGGATTTTAATAACCCCAAAGCTTCTCCTTGAAATAAAGGAATCACTGAAAAGCAGAATTTAAGAGTTCAAAGTGGCCTCAGTTGCCACTGAGTCCAACTTCTATCTGAATCCCAACAAGCGATCATCTAGTCTCTTTTTGAAGATCTTTAGTAGGAAAGAACCTGTTATTTTGTCTAGTAGCTCATTTCATTTTTGGATAGTTTTAATTGTGAAAAAGTTTTTTTTTTTTTGGAAATAAGCCTAAATTTGTTGCTTTGAAACTTTGACCCATTGTTTCTGGTTTAGCTTTCTGAGGATAAACAAGACAAGTAAAATCCCTCTGCTACCTGAAGGTCCTTCAAATCCTTTAAAATAGCTGTTTCTTCTTCCTCCTGAGATTTCTCTGAATATTTTCCAGCTCGCCAATGCCTTTCCTAAAATATGGTGTCTCGGACTGAAGGCAATACTTCAGATATTTTTCTGATTTTAGCAGAGTATAAGTAGGATGAGAATGTTATAATGGGAAAAGTTCTGGGTTTTGAATCAGAAGACCACCAAGGTTCAAATTCATCTCTGTCATTTAGCTAAATGATACTGGGCAAGCTTCTTGATCTCCCTGAACCTCAGTTTCCTCAACAATAAAATAAGGGAATTAGATAAGATCGCCACTAAGGCTTTCCAGCTCTAAATTTATAACCCTAAGATTTTATGAAAGCATTGACTCTCAATATCAAGAATGAATTACTTTTTTTGGCTGCCATATCACATTATTGAATCATACTGAGTTTATGGTTTATCAGAACCCCTTTCAGAGATTGCTGTCTAATCAAAATGTGTACTTGCTAGTCTTGTATTTGTGAATCTTCTTGAATTTGTAAAGTCAATTTCTTAATACTATATTGATAAGGAATACCATGGTCTCCAAAGAATACAATTAAAGATCCAATTCTCAATATGGCAAAAAAAAAAAAAAAAGTGCATATTCTTAGCTTTGATGTGTTGATCCTTAAAGGGAACATAGAATTTGAAACCCTGTCCACCATATTTTAATAATGGAATATCTAGAGTCAGATAGGTTAAGTGAGACTGGTTTGTGAGACTTAAAAATTCCATCAGTGTCCCAGTCATGGTACCCACAGTTTAGGCAGTTTCCATTTTTACCTCAATATGTGGTAATGTGATTGCCATCACTTCTAAAATTTTCCTAGTGGCTTTAACACTAGATTGCAGTGATGAAAATATATTTTCAGTATAGATTTCTTAGCCGTACACCACAGCATGTCATCAGGTATAAAGATTTCATTTGTTCAGTTAATTAATCTTTCTATTAATTATTCAGCAACCATGGGGGCAAGGAAATGGAGGGTTTCCTGTTTTATGTGGACGGAACCAAGAATACTTTAAATATCCCAGCATAAAGAATTTGTCTCTTGGGGCCTTACTGGGGGGAGGGGCTCAGGGTGGAATGAATATAGCTCTGGTGAGCATTTCTCCTTTCTTGATTCCTCCTGAAACTCTATTCGAGTAAGAAATATTTCACTTGCCCTTAAGAGGTAAATAGTACTAGATTCTATTACCTCCTCTCAAGAAGAAATGTTAATATCTTGGGGCCTTGTGTAGCATCTCAGGGCTAGAAGAATATGAGAGATCTATAGCAAATGGCCTCAGTGAGCTGATGATACCTGAAACCATTAAAAAACTGCAAAAAATGCTGACTGTGAGAAGTCAAAAGACTGGTTGTTTTTTATGTGACCTTGAGCCTCTTGGAGTCTCAGTTTCCTCATTAGTAACATTAGAAGATTGGATTAGAGAGTTTCTAAAAATCCATATCAGCTTTAAAAATTCTGACATAAAACAGAACTTCCTAAATTGTGTCACATAGACTGTGAGAGATAGTGAAATTTAAGAGGCCAGAGGAGCCACAAAAGTCTCATGCAGAAATTGGACCTTTATGGGTTTGGAAAGTGGACTCATAAGAATTGAGATTACCAAGAGGTTTCAACAACAATCCTTGACTTTTCAGAGTCAGAGTTAGAGATGTTGGGGGTAGGGTTGTTCTAGGTTTTGCTTTGGAGCCCTGGGAATGAAACAGCAGAAAGAAAGCCATTGCTTCTTTTATTTCCTAGATTTCCCTTCCAGTGATGAAATGCAGAGTACCTAGTGAAATAGTAACCTGTCAATGGAAGTATGCAAACAAAAGTTGGGTAACATCTGTAAGTGAAATGGTTCTCAAACATTTTGGTCTCAGGACCCTTTAATTTTTGCTCTTAAAAATTATTAAGGACTCCCTCAAATGCTTTTGTTTATGTAAATTATATCTATCAATATTTACTATATCAGAAATAAAATGTTTTTATTAAAATATCATTATGAAAATAGTTTTGATTTGTGGGCCCTTTTAACATTATGGGGAAATAGAGGAGGAATATTGGGACCATATTTTGAGAACTGCTCTTGTAGGGGAGATTTCTCCATTGGATCTGAGCTTTGTCTGTCTCTTCCAACTTAGAGATTTGGTGTCCTCCCAGTAGATATCAGATCCATTTTTGCTGATGATGGTTCTGCTGCTGGGGTCATCAACAAAGAGTTTCCACCATGAAAATTTTGAAATATTTACTAAGAGGAATCAATATGATTACTCATGATTTCCATCCCAAATGTAAGTGATAATTCTCACACTCTCTGTTTCCTAGTAAGAGGGAGGTGTGGGTTTCCATGGCATAGCATAGCATCAGCATGAATGTGGTTTAAAGGATGGAGATGACAGTTTCCCAAATGGGGAAGTTGGGTACAGCTGTGCCTATGGCTTTGTGTACGTCACAGAAACCTGTATCAGGGAGTATGTATCACCATGCTCCTCCATTTCCACAAGCCCTTTGACTGTTATTTCTGTGGCTAGAAAGCACATCTTTTGAAACAGTGACAACTTTCATTTAAAATACAATTTTGCCAAAGCATTTTGTTTCTCTGTATAACATAAATGCCCAGTGTACATCCACCTGAATTGCCTATAATGCACATCGCTGACAGAGGAATCAACTGGTCTGCAAACATTTACTAAGTACCTAATTAATCGTGTGTCAAGTGCTAGAAATACAAAGGCCAATAAGAAAGATCTTGTATTCAAGGAGCTTGCATTCTAACTGGAGAAACAACATGTATATGTGAAAATCCAAACAATATATATACAAAACATATATACATTAGTAGGGGAGAGGAGACACTAGAATCAAAATGGGTCAGGAAAGGCCCTATATAAAAGGCAGGACCTGAGCTGAGCACTGAAAGAATCCAGGGATTCTAAGAAGAGAGAATACAAATGCTCCAAATCACTATTAATCAGAGAAATGCAAATTAAGACAACTCTGAGGTACCACTACACACCTGTCAGCTTGGCTAAAATGACAGGAAAAGATAACGATGAATGTTGGAGGGGATGTGGGAAAACTGGGACACTGATACATTGCTGGTGTATGTGATGGATCCAACCATTCTGGAGAGCAATCTGGAACTATGCTCAAAAAGTTATCAAACTGTGCATACCCTTTGACCCATCAGTGTTTCTACTGGGCCTATATCCCAAAGAGATCTTAGAGGAGGGAAAGGAACCCACATGTGCAAGAATGTTTGTGGCAGCCCTTTTTGTAGTGGCTAGAAACTGGAAACTGAAGGGATGCCCATCAATTGGAGAGTGGCTGAATAAATTATGTTATATGAATGTTATGGAATATTATTGCTCTGTAAGAAACGACCAGCAGGACGATTTCAGAGAGGCCTGGAGGGACTTGCATGAACTGATGCTGAGTGAAACGAGCAGAACCAGGAGATCATCATACACAGCAACAACAGTATTACATGATGATCAATTCTGATGGACATGGCTCTCTGCAACAAAGAATTGTCTCAAACCAGTTCCAGTTGTTCACTGAAGAAAACCATATACACCCAGAAAGAGGGACATGAAATATGGACCACAACGTAACATTTTCATGATCTCTATTGACATTTGCTTGCATTGTGTTGCCTTTCTCTGATTCTTTTTTTTTTTTCTTGTAGATAGGATTTTTCTTGCATAACTTCTCAAGCATTTCAACATTATTAACATGTAGTGGACTTCCTGCCATCTAGGGGAGGGGACTGGGGGTAAAATTTGTAATGGAAAGCTTTGTAAAGATCAATGATGGGGAACTACCCATACATATGTTATACAAATAAAAAGCTTTAATAAAAAAAAAAAAAGAAGAAGAGAGAATGCAAAGATGGGAATCAACTACTTGAATTTCAAACAAACAAACAAAAAAAAGTTGTCTGGCAACTAATCCCTTCTAGAAAACATATCAAGAAGCTGAGGGACTTGTCTATAAAACTTACCCAGGTGCCATTATTAATCTTTATCTTACTAGGTGTGATCTACCCTTATTCTTTTCAATCCTTATCTCTTTGTACTTTTATCCTACTGTACTTCCCTCTCCCCCATCCTTGCCAATATACTTAGAGCAATTAACTAAGTTTGTAAATATGGAGAACATCCTGCTTGTACTCTCTCAGCAACCTTCCTTCATTTCTTAAAACTACTCAACATCATTACCTTCTTCCTCCTCCTTTCCACTGGGCACAGGAGATATATCTCCACTTGACACCACTCATCAGCAGTAATGCAACAGAAAGATACTAGTGATTTTTGAGCAAAATTAAATTCCCTTAAGTAATTATCAGGACCTCAATCAACCTGATATGACCTTACTTTTCTAGCCTTTATCACTCTTGTTCATATTCTTTACTCTCAAGCCAAAGTCTCTTTTTTGTCCCCAAATATACTTTGTGTTTTCCTACCTTTGTTTGTACTATTCTCTCCTTTTTTGTTTATTTCATCATTTGCTTATTTATTTATTTTTAATTTATGGATAAAATAAGCATTTCCATAAACATACATAATAAAAAAGATAGTTGGACATGAAACTGTAAATCTATTATTACAATTTGCTTTTCCTTTTGAATATATAATAAATTTATCATATAAATTTCTTTTTTTTTTTTTTCTTTTTTCTTACCTCCCTGCAAGAGATAGCTACCATTATGCTTGGACTATCTTCTCTGTCCTCTTTCTGTTGGATTTCAACTTTTTTTTTCTTTTTTATGAAATAAGGTCCAAAGAATAATCAGCCAATCTTCAGAATCAACTTTTCTAAAACAAAAGTTTTGTTTTTGTTTTTGTTTTTGTTTTTTTTAAAGCCCAGCTCATTTGCTATCTTTTCCTTTCTTGTTCCTCCTGGTTGGTAATGACCTTCTCCTAAAACTTCACATAATATTCTACGCCTCTCTAATGCATGAATCATGTCATCCATGTTTGTGTCTTATTTCCACTAGATTGTAAACTTCACGAAGACAAAGATTATGTCTTGTCTAAACTGTGTATTTTTTCTATCACTTAAAACGAGTTCTGCATTCTCAAATGAATATTATTTCATTGATGTGGGTATTCACTCCAACAATGCAGAGTGTAGTTCCTTCTTGCCTGCCCATCTTGTCCATATCCTCACATTTCTTTGTCACAGAGGATCCACCTAATATGTTGAAAACTTTCCTCAATTCTTTCAACATTGTAAGGACACTAATGGAGCCAATCAGTGGTTACTTCTAACACTACTACCATCATTTCTTTCTCCCTCCCTCCTTTCCTCTCTCTCTACCTCTCTCCTTCCTTCCTTCCTTCCTTCTTTCCTTCCTTCCTTCCTTCCTTCCTTCCTCCTTTCCTCTTTTTCCTTCTTTCCTCTTTTTCCTCATCTTCTTCTTTGGAAACATCCTTTACTCTGTTTCTTCTATATAAGACCTTGCTAATAATGTTTTGTAGTCTACCCCCACCTCCCTCACTGTGTACCTCTTTTCATTGTTTTTTGAATGATTTACAACTTTAATTTTTCAGAATTGAAGAGTTCCATGGTCCCTAACCATATAAAATCACTAGAAAAATAATTAAAAGGTGACTATTTCAATGAGAGGCTTGGTGATATTGAAGGTGTTCATAAGGTTCTTATGAATATTTCTAAAAGTAACTAGTCATATACTTACAAAAGTTGCATCCCTTTGATAAGAAGCTCTATGGTTTCTTTGATGCAGCTTCTTTCTTTCAATTCATAAGCTGAAAATGCTTTGCCTAAAAGAAAAAAAAATGCCCTGAGACTTGATTATCCCCTTTCCTTGACACTACTTCCTTGGGTACAATAAATGGTGTCCCCACTGACTTAGGTATTGTAAGGAGATGTCAATGAAACATAATGAATTTAAGACCCTCAAAACATAGGAGGAGATAAACTAGGTAGAGATAAATAGAGATAGGGACTGGGCCTGTGATTTAATTGATATTAAGAGCACCTGGAGGAACAAACTCCCTCATCAACATATGGTCTTAAAGAATTTCTTAGTGCATTGAGATGCTAAATCACTTATCCTATGTCAGAAGACATCTTGAACTGCCTGGGAATAGTTACGAAGTTAGCGAAGTTAGCGCTGGGGGCTTGCCAAGGAGTGATCCCATCAGGGTGTGGTTCCAGGAAATCCTTCCTGGAGAAGTCCTTAGGCTCAGGGAAGGATTGCTTAGCTACCACTCTTTTTCTTATTTCTACATCTATGCTGGTTCTGTTTCTATGGAAATTCTTGTATGTGTAAAAAATGATTTGCTCTATATCCAGAAGATGGGGGTGGGGAGAGTAAATAGGGAGATTCCAGATTATCTGCAATAACTCTGGGTTCACACATAGAGTCCAGGTCTGTCCACATCTGAGGGTGTGGAGGAAGAGTGATACATCACTGGAAAGTTAGACTGCTTGCTCTGTTTCCCCAAGGAGTTTCCCTTAATCCCATTGAGATGAGTGTAAAGCAAGGGAATGGCATCTTTTGAGACTGAGGCCTCATAGCAAAGTATAGAATGGGACTTTAATAACGACTCTTAAGAATCTCCCTTGCTCAGTGAAATCCAGCTTGCTTGAGTGTAGGTAAGAAAGCATCCAGGAATTATAAATTTCTAGGTTTATAGACCCTGTTCTTCTTGCTCAAGACTCTAGCTCTGGAAGCCTGGGACTAAGTCTCCAATCTCTTATTCTTCTGTATGGCAATGATGGGGTATGACTAGCACCAGGCCAATGTTGTAGGCCTTGTTGAGTGCACATGAGTGAAATCAGGGCTATAAATGCAATTTCTGAAATAGCAGAAGCTCCCACAACAAATTGAGGACATACCATTCTAGAAGAGAAATGTGTCAATGACCTCTTCTTTTTCTTTCTTTCTTTTCTTTTGTTCCTTCCTCCCTCCCTCCCTCTATCTCTTCCTCCCTTCCTTCCTTCCTTCCTTCCTTCCTTCCTTCATTCCTTCCTACATGTGGAAATAAAATTGAGATAAGCTCCTCCAGGATTCCCTTAAGCAGAGATAGGAGAGTAATGGTAGATGTAAAAGACATTGTGGGAATATAATTCAGGTGGTAAGGCAGTAGTGAACAGACAGAATATGAGTTTTGTACTCAGAGAAATCAGAGAATTTTAATTTAAATCCCACATTAGATTTATGCCTGTGAGACCTTCAACAAATTGTTTAATCTACTTGAATTCAGTTTCCTCCTAAAATGAAGAGATTGGACCAGTTATTTTCTGAGATTCTTCCAAATCTGGGCCTATGATACTAAAAAGATGTCCAAGACAAATCTGATGGCATAACTCTGGGTGATGAGAGAATGATAATGCCATTAGTTATGGGAATTGAAATTGGGAAAGAAGGCTGGCTGGAGGGGGAAGATAATGAATTCAACTTGAAATGAGATACCAGCAGGATATACAGATTGGAAATACAGAATATTTTTCCTGGGTTCCATCTGTTATCAAGAGATCTTCCAACTCTGCTATAGAGTTCTGCTATAGACAATCTTGAATTTCTCTGGTTATTCTGGTAACCAGAGCAAACCATTTTTGTACACATCAGTTTCCATAGGAAGAATTCCAGCATAGGCAATGAAGTAGAAAGGATTTCTTCAGGAAATCTTTCCTTGAATAACACTCTGATAGAATCATATTTTTTGAAACTTCTATGTTTAATGCATAATTATTCCCATATGTTTTGATTCTTCAAATATGAAAGAACACTCACAAAAGAATTCAGGGCTAGAAACATAGATTTCATGGTCATCTAAAAATAGATTATAATGGAAGCCTTGGAATTAAAGGAGATTTCCAAGGGACTATAGAGAAGGGAAGAGAAAGAATCTTGAGAAACAATCATGATTTGGGGAAAGGAAGAGGAAGGAAAACAGTTGATGGAAATGTAGTGTAGTAGTCAGAGAAGTAGGAGGAAAACCACAAAAACAAACTGTCATGGAAGGTCATAGAGGACTTTTAAGGAGGAAGAGGTTATTTGTGTGAAGTGCTATAGGAAAGGTCAAGAAAGATGACTGAGAAAATGACTTGGTGGGAAGAAGTTTCATATGGACCCTAGAGAGGTCAATTTTAGTAGATGCTGAAAAAATTTTCAACATATCTCATATCATCAATAGAGACAACAGCTTTCTTTCCCTGAGTGTGGGGTCAGACCTGCCCTGTGAAATGCCTTTTCACCCCCAAACATTTAAATTGTTAATTGTAATTGGTAATTGGTAATACTAGGTTTTTGACAAGTGATATTGACAAGCTGATAACATAAGGAAGTTCTAGACCTCCCTTTGTGCCACAGGCTTTCTTCCCATGTTTGGAAGAGAAAACTGGATAGGCAGAGTTGTTGCTTTGAGATCTTCAGAGACAAGGGGAGCGAGTTATCCATGTCAGAATTCTAGCAGTTCAGAAGAGAACCAGATTAAAATAGCATTCATTGGCTTAACTTGGACAATATCTGGTAATCCTTCAGGAGATATTCTGAGAAGAAAACAGAGGAACTATGTTCCTCAAACTTCAGATAATATGACAGTTTAGAGAAGGGATATGAAAGCAAAAAAAAAAAGTCAGCTCAGGAAAAAAAAGAGGGGAAAAATACCCATACTCAAAAATTTAGTGAACAAAATAATCATTCACCCTCAGATGTTGGTTTATTTCCTACTGTGTAGCGAAAATCTGGGGAATTTTTTGCATCTCAAAAAGAAAGCCAAATAATACTTTTCATTGCTTTATGTGGTCCTGATAAATAGATACAATGATGGTTAACTGTCAAGCATTTTGGGGAAGTTTGGCAGAAAAGCAGGCTTTGCATTTCCCTTTCAAATATCCAGGAAGATGTAGAGATAACAATAATAACTGATGCTAAAATTTTCTGCAAAGTTTGCAAGGAATGCTGCCTTATTCTCATTTTAACCTGATGACTCTCCTTAACTCCCTATTCCCCCAAGTCTTGAATCCTCTTTTCCTTTTCTGTCTCCTTCCCGCATCCCTTTTTTTCCTCCCACTCCCTCTCCACTCCCTCAGTTCTTTGTATGGTTTTTATTCCATTCTCTTCTTGTGGTCCCCCATGCTCCTTAATTTTCTCTCCCATCCTGTAAGCCTCTTTTTCCTCTTTGTGTCCCACCATCTCCCCCATACTGTCTTTGGGCTTTCTTCCCCCCTTGTTATGGCCTTCCATTTCCCCTACATCCTTCTACTGTTCTCTAGATTCCCCGTATCTCTCTGTGGGCCCCTCACTTTCCTTCTAGGTATTAGAGGTATGATAGGTATCATTAATCACATTGTACATATGATGAAATGAATGATCAGAGATTAAGTACCTTATCCATGTCTAGTTAATACCAGAGGCAGGATTTGAAACTAAGTCTTTCTGATTTTTATACGTTGGAAGTGCCCTGAGAGATCACTTAATCTACTTTATTTTTAAAAGAAGACAATAAGAACCAGAAGAATTGTGACTTGACCATCATTCCAGAGATAACAAATCTAGGTCCTCTGGTTCCAAATTTAGTAGTTTTTTTTTTTTTTTTTTTTTATTGTGACCCCTCCAACACAACCACAGCATTTTATAGATGAGTGAAGTGTGACCCAGAGTGGGGAAGGGACTTGCCCAAGATCACTTAATCCTTATGGTCAGTTTCATTGTAAAATGAGACACACAATTTTTGAGGTTTAGGAGAAACATAATGTTATAGAGAAAATGACTCAAGTGGATTTATTTAGTTTTTCATTTAAAAAAAAATGACATTTGATGTGGAGAAAGAGATTCAAGCTAGAGAACAGAGTGATCTGAGCCAAGCTTTTGAAGAAGGTTCTGCTCTGAACAGCAGGAATCTCTCTCTTTTTCCCTCAGAGGGTTTACTTTGCCCTTGAAGATGACAAAAAGAGAAAGGAGAAAAAAGAGGAAGTTTTCAATTAATCATTTCAAAGATTAAAAGACCAGCACTTTGACAGAGATATTATCAGAAGGAGGCAACAAGAAATTTAGAGTAATTGCTGTTCATCAGAAACCACAGTAAAAAATAACTTAAGGAGAAAAAAAAAGATGATTATTTCCTGGCAGCCATGCCCTTGTAAAGGGACAAATTGGTCAGAAGTTTCTTTCCAGGGGTTGAAATTGTTCTGTCTTGACCACTCAGGGCTCAGGCAATGAAAAGAGTCAGAAGAAAGTCTTCCATAGCTTGGAGTCTCAATTCTCTGACTAGAAGCAGCTTAAGGAAAAAAGAACACTCATTTGCTGTGCCACATCAGCAAAAGTCCTTCCCCTTTCTGGGCCTCAGTTTTCTCTTATGTCAAATGAAAGGGGAGGAAAAGTAGACCAAGAGTCTTAGCCTGGAGTCTTTTTTAAAAAAGAAATATTTCGATAGCTATTTCAATATAATTGTTTTCCTTTAGAATCCTATGTGTTATTTTTAATGCATTTAAAAACACTGAGGAGTCCAAAAAGGACCCTATCATATTCCCTCTTCCTCAAAAAAAGTTAGGAGCTCTTGTAATAAATAGATTCTCAGATCTTTTTTCAGTTTCCACTCATTGTAATGCAGTGACTTCAGGCTATCATGCCCAGATATATCTATTCTGTGTACATAGGCTTGGAGAAGAACATTTCCCCATGAAGAAGGCACAACCTCTCCACATCTTCAGCCACCATTCCATTGTCCTGGTTTCCATTTTTTCATGCTAGCCACCTCCCAAGTGGCTGCTCTACTGCCAGAACCCTCTCTATTCATTCTATACAACCTCATTGTGTGTCATCAGACCACTCACCAACTTGCAAAGGGTGGTTCAAGCAAAACTTCCCATTCTGACTTTCTGACACTCTATCCACTGCTGTCTTTCACCTTACAATCTCACAGGATAGGTGGGGTGGCTACACTGTAGCAGAAAGTTCACTGGATGTAGTCAGGAGAAGGAAATTCAAGTCCTGGGTTGGGTTCTCCACTTTCTTACTGAGGGACCTTGTAAATCATCTTTATAAACCTAAGTTTCCTTATTATAAAGGGGATAATAATGTAACCCTTAGGTCATAGCCTTTCACATCAATCAAGCAATTTTAAGCACCTATTATAATTATTAAATACTACATTTGTCAGGCAGTGTTCTGGGTGCTAGAAATACAAAAGCGAAAATGACATTCTCATCCCTCAGGGAGTAGGAGACAACATGTATGTACACAAAATAAGTACAAAATAACTAATTTTTTGACCAGAAGTATGGCAAAAGGCTACATGTAGAAAGGGGAGAGTTTTGAAGGAAAGAAAGGATTCTAAGAGCAATGTGGAGATATAATAGGGGGACAGCCAACACAAAGGCTGAAGTGTGTGAGGAATAAAAAGGAGAATTAAACAAGCTTCCAATACAAAGAGGGGATTATTAAATAGTAAAGTTGGAAAGGTAGCTTAGGACCACATTGGGAAGGGCTTTCAGAAGTAAATAAAGGAGCACAAAGGCAATAGGGAGGCATTGGAGTTCGTTGAGTAGAGTAATAACATGATCAGATCTTCACTTGAGGAAAATTATTTTGGTAGCTATGTGAAGGGCATATAGAAAAAGGGAGATATTTAAGACAGAGAGACCTAATTTGGAAGTTTTTGTCTTCTAATTAACCAGGAGATAATGGTGACGGCTAAGTGAGCAGAGAGAATTTGGGACATTTGGGAGATATTATAGAGCCAGAAAAGACAAAAATTGTAAACGATTGGATGCTCACACCAATTCCAAAGGAAAAGTAAAGTAGAGGTTGTCAATCTGTGTGACTATGTATTTTATAGAATCAGGGATGTTAGAAAAAGGATGGGTTTTGGGGAAAAGATAACGAATTCTGTCTTTCACATATTGAGTGTAAGATGTTTTCTAAATATTCAGTTTTAAATATCCAACAAGCAGTTGGAAATGCTTGACTGGAGCTCATCAGGAAAACTAAGAAAATAAATGTAGATTTAGGATCCCCTACACTATATAGAGATGATAATTAAATTAATTAAGTTCCCAAGAAATCAAGAATAAAAAGAGCAAATGAGGACCACAACTATCAATGTATCCATAGATGAAGTTATTCAGCAAAGACATAACTTAACAACCCTTATGTATATCTTAAATTATATATGTTTTATATATTTAAAAGAGCCCGGGATCTGCTCAACTTATACAGATACTTTTGCAGGCCTTCTGCTCCCTTTATTTACTTACTTCTGCCTGTGAAAGAATGTAAGCCCCATTGTTCAATAACCACCTCTAGCCAACTTGAATAGTCTTAACCAGCTCTTTGTTGGACTTAGAGAATATCCCAAACCAGGTCAAAGGGAACCTCAAGAGTTATGTCACAGATTAGAACATGTCTCCACAGTATTCTTAAGATTCATATTTTAAAATTGGATAAGTATCTTTTATCTCCATCACAATCTTTTCACAATGCATCATTGTGACCAAGGTGATTCTGGAGATTTAAGAAATATATCACTGGAACATAAGACAGGTTTTTAGCACTCTGGGAAAGCTTTAAGTACAGCCCCAGAGAGAGATTGTTTCTACTTTCAGAGTACAAGTCTAGCTGGTAAATAGGGAGTGATTTTTTTTTAAGCTTTTTATTTGTATAACATATGTATGGGTAGTTCCCCAACATTGATCTTTACAAGCTTTCCATTACAAATTTTACCCCCAGTCCCCTCCCCTCCCCTAGATGGCAGGAAGTCCACTACATGTTAATAATGTTG
>JAJPUD010000416.1:679854-718889 GCA_023553655.1 Myrmecobius fasciatus | reverse complement strand
TTTTTAATAGGAATGGATGTTGGATTTTATCAAATGCTTTTTCTGCATCTATTGAGATTATCATATGTTTTTTGTTAATTTGGTTATTAATATAGTCAATTATGTTAATAGTTTTCCTAATATTGAACCATCCCTGCATTCCTGGTATAAATCCTACTTGGTCATGGTGTATTATTCTGGGAATGATTTTCTGTAATCTCTTTGCTAATATTTTATTTAAGATTTTTGCATCAATATTCATTAAGGAGATTGGTCTATAATTTTCTTTCTCTGTTTTTGTTTTACCTGGTTTAGGTATCAGTACCATGTCTGTATCATAAAAGGAGTTTGGTAGGAGTCCTTCATTCCCTATTTTTTCGAATAGTTTATATAATATTGGAGTTAATTGTTCTTTAAATGTTTGGTAGAATTCACATGTAAATCCATCTGGTCCTGGGGATTTTTTCTTAGGGAGTTGATTAATGACTTGTTCTATTTCTTTTTCTAAAATGGTACTATTTAAGTAATTTATTTCCTCTTCTGTTAATCTGGGCAATCTATATTTTTGTAGATATTCCTCCATTTCACTTAGGTTATCAAATTTGTTGGCATAAAGTTGGGTAAAGTAACTCCTGATTATTGCTCTAATTTCCTCTGCATTGGTGGAAAGTTCTCCCTTTTCATTTTTGAGACTAACAATTTGATTTTCCTCTTTCCTTTTTCTAGTTAAATTAACTAGAGGTTTATCTATTTTGTTGGTTTTTTCATAAAACCAACTTTTAGTTTTATTTATTAATTCAATAGTTTTTTACTTTCAATTTTACTAATCTCTCCTTTTATTTTTAGGATTTCAAGTTTGGTATTTGATTGGGGGTTTTTAATTTGTTCTTTCTCTAGCTTTTTTAGTTGCAAGCCCAATTCATTGATTTTCTCTTTTTCTATTTTATGCAAATAAGCATCTAGAGATATAAAATTTCCCCTTATTACCGCTTTGGCTGTATCCCACAAATTTTGGTATGTTGTCTCATTATTGTCATTCTCTTGGATGAAATTAGTAATTGTGTCTGTAATTTGCTGTTTCACCCATTCATTCTTTAGGATAAAATTATTTAGTTTCCAATTGCTTTTCGGTCTATTTTCTCTTGGCCTTATATTGCATGTGATTTTTATTCTGTCATGATCTGAAAAAAATGCATTTATTATTTCTGCCTTCCTGCATTTGATTTTCAGGTTTTTGTGTCCTAACACAGGGTCAATTTTTGTATAAGTTCCATGGACTGTTGAGAAAAAAGTAAACTCCTTTCTGTCTCCATTTAATTTCCTCCAAAGTTCTATCATACCTAACTTTTCTAACATTTTCTTTACCTCCTTCTTCTTTCTTATTTATTTTGTGGTTTGATTTATCAAGTCCTGAGAGAGGGAGGTTGAGATCCCCCACTATTATAGTTTTGCTGTCTATTTCTTCTTGCATCTCTCTGAACTTTTCCTCTAGGAATTTCCATGCTATACCACTTGGTGCCTATATGTTTAGTATTGATATTGCTTCATTATCTATGGTGCCCTTTAGGGAGATATAATTTCCTTCTTTGTCTCTTTTAATTAAGTCTACCTTTGCTTTTACTTGGTCTGAGATCAGGATTGCTACCCCTGCTTTTTTTTGTTCACCTGAAACATAATAGATTCTTCTCCAGCCTTTTACCTTCACCCTGTATATATCTCTATGTTTTAGATGTGTTTTTTGTATACAACATATTGTTGGATTCTGGTTTTTAATCCAGTCTGCTATCTGCTTCTGCTTTAATGGAGAGTTCATTCCATTCACATTCACAGTTAAAATAACTAATTCTGTATTTCCTGCCATCTTATTTATCCTAGCTTATGCTGTTCTCTTTCTTATCCTTTTTTCCCTCCTTCCTACTATTTTGCTTTTGATAAACACTTCCCTCAAACAATCCTTCCCCTTTAGAGCCCCACCCATCCCTTTTCCCCCCCTTTCCCTCCAGTTTCCTTATAAGTACGTCTATTATTCCCTCAGAGCCAAATCTGATGAGATGGAGATTAACTCAATTCTCATTCCCCTCCCTTTTTTCCCCTCAATCATTATAGGTTTTCTTTGCCTCTACATGTGATGTAATTTCCCTTATTTTATCTCCTTTTCCTCTTCTTCCAGTGTTATCCCTTTTCTACCTCTAATTTCTTTTTCAGTTTATCATATCATAATAATTATAAAACCACAATAATCATATCATAATAATCATAAAATCACAGTAATCATATCATAATCATAATGTAATAATAGATTCATAAAATCAACCTTCATTCTATAAGTATCTATAACATAAATATATTTCTCAAGAGTTTTTTTTTTTTTTCTTGTTACCTTTTTATGTTTCTCTTGTGTTCTGTGTTTGTAGATCAAATTTTTTGTTCAGTTCTGGTCTTTTCAGTAGAAATAGGTGAAATTCTCCTATATCATTGAATGACCATCTTCTTCCCTGGAAGATAATGCTCATTCTAACTGGGTAACTTATTCTTGGCTGTAGTCCAAGTTCCTTTGCCCTTCGGAATATCTGATTCCAGGCCCTTCGATCCTTCAAAGTAGAAGCTGCTAGGTCCTGTGTGATCCTAATTGTGCCTTCCTGATATTTAAGTTGTTTCTTTCTGGCTTCTCATATTATCTTTTCCTTGGTCTGATAGTTCTGGAATTTAGCCACGATATTTCTGGGCGACTTAATTTTTGGGTTTCTTTCAGGAGGTGATCGGTGGATTGTTTCAAGGAGTATTTTGCCTTCTGGATCTAAAATATCAGGGCAGTTTTCTTTTATGATTTCCTGGAAGATAGTGTCTAGGTTCTTTTTTTCATCATGGCTTTCAGGAAGCCCTATAATCCTCAGATTGTCTCTCCTAGATCTATTTTCCAGGTCAGTTGTTTTTCCTAGGAGATTTTTCATGTTTTTCTCTATCTTTTCATTTTTTTGTTTTTGTTTGACTGATTCTTGAAGTCTTGATGAGTCATTCATTTCCAATTGTTCAATTCTAATTTTTAATGTCTTATTTTCTTCAGTTACTGTTTTTAGTTCCTTTTGCAATTGACCATTTACATTTTTTTTGTTCAATGCATTCTTTTTCCATTTTTTTCTATTTTATTTTGCCGTGATCTCATTTTGTTTCCCCATGTTTCTTCTAACTCTCTTTTAAGATTTTTTATGCAATCTTCAGAGAAAGCCTTGTGACATGGAGACCAGTTTATGTCTCTCTTTGGGGCTTTTTCTGGAGTTGCTTTACCTTTAGGGGCCTCAGGATTTGAGGTCTGTTCTTCCCTCTCTTCATAAAAGTTGTCTATGGTGAGAGCTCTTTTTGGTTTTTTATTCATTTTTTTTTTAAAGGTGTGAGGTCTGTTTAAGGCAAAGGTGGGACAGCTGCTTTAATTTGCCCTGGGGCAGTTCTGCTGATTGAGTTATTTCAGGAACTTTTTCATAGTCTTTTCAAACCCATCTGCTACCTACCTCCCTTAATCTCAGCAGATGATTTCTTTATTATGGTGACTCAACCAGTTTGCCTCTTTATTTCCAAAACTATCTGTATATTTCCTTCCTTCAAGAAGCATTTGTTAAAAGCATCTACAATATTAGAAATTACTGTTCCAGGAGCTGGGGATTTAAAGATAAAAATAGGTTTTGTCTTCAAGAACTTATATTCTATTGGGGACACAAGCATATGCATAGAAAATTAAATACAAATCATATAAAGTAATTTACAGGAGAAGGGCACTAGCAACTGGGGAAATCAGGATGACTTCCTGTGGGAGATGTCACTTGGGCTGAGTTTTGAACAAAGTTGAGAATTTTGTGAGAAGTAGGTAAGAGAAGAATATATTTCAGCCATGTGGTACAGCCCTTGCAAAGGAATAGAGATGGAAGATGGAATGTTTTGGAATGGGAATACAGTCAAGTTTATTTAGCTCATTTTCATAGAATACATAAGAAAGATTGATGTTCAATAAGCCTGATAAAGTACACAAGAGTCAGACTCCTTATCCTTTAATACCAAATAGAAGAGTTTTGTTTCATCCTAGAGGCAAGAGGAACTTGATCTGGAGAGTGACTTGATCATATGTGTGTTTAGTAATATTATTTGGGTAGCTGCATGGAAGATGGTTTCTACTTTGCCAAGGCTGATCTCTCCACCTTTCCTCTTTTTTTCTCTCTTTCTGCTTCAGTTGTTTTGTTCCATTAATTTTTCTCTCTTCTTTTATCTTTATTCTTGTTTTCATATTGATGCCTTTGCCTCTGACTAGAAATATGGATCTTTGAACTTCTCAGTGTGAATACTCCTGCCAGTGATCCAATCTCTGAAAGGTCAGCCCCTTTAAGACCTAACTCAAATGCCATCTTCTCTATGAAGTTTTTCCTGAACTCACTGATCAGCTGTGATGATACCTTATTTCCTCTGAAAGCCAAAACATTTTGTGTGTACCTCTCTTATTTTATTTTGTACTATAGTTACTTGTGTATTCTCTACTGGAATACAAATTCCTGGAGAGTAGGTTTCCCATTCTGCTAATCCCTTAGCCCTGATAGTAGTAGCTATGTCTTGCATACAATATGTCTTAAATATTTTTAATAGAATTGATGTAATGAATACTGTTCTTTTTTGTGCATTTACTGTACTGATAACATTGATTTATCATTATTTTTGAAAACTGTCATAAGAAGCTTATTATTTCTCAGAGCCATTGCAGTGGGATATTTTGATAGGTTGGTGGTATATCATCATCTACCCTCTCCTGGCACAAGTTATACCTTATACCCTTTTATCTTGTCTAGTTCCTGTCTGTATCCTTTTATAAGTCATCCAGAATCTACCCACTTACAAGATACTTTCCTTTTTGGGAAGAAAATCTTAACCATTTTTATGTCAATGATTATTTTGATGTTCTGGTTAACCAGTCAGGAAATATGGATTAAGCTCTTTTTATTTTCCAAAAAGTGTGCTAAAACACAAATGGCTTACCCACCTTCCAAAAAAAGGCAAAAGATAATTCCTGCTCTCAAGAAGCTCACAGTCTAAAGGGAGTCACAATATGAAAGCATATATGTAAAAACAAAATAAATACAGAATGGATTGAGAAAGTCAACAGAGAAAAGGTATTAAGCATTAAAAAGGCACTAGCATTAAGGAATATCAAAGAAAGCTTCTTGTAGAAGGTAGAATTTTATCTGGGACCTGAAAAAATCCAAGAAGCAGAGGTTCTATGAACCCATTCTCAGAAAAATGTTTTGTTGCTTTCATTTTTAATTGAAGAAATGGTAAATTCCAGTTAGAGATTAGTAAAATTAAAGATATAATTTTTTTTTTCTAATCCAAGGTCCTAGTTCCATTGAAATCTATTCTTGGCCCCTTGGAGCTCTATGAAGCCTAGTTTAACAACTCCTTCTTGGGGTCTTCTCCTAACATTTTATGGATGACATGGATACCAGGAAAGTACCCCTGTTATCACTTGCTCTTATTATATGATGAGCTAAATTCCTTTTCTGTTCAAACATGGTCTTGATTTAGATCAAACATGGTCTAAAAACATGGTATTTTTTAGAGAAAAGATGTATTTCCATTGTGCTTAGAGTCACCTGCTATTTTGATTCTTCAGAGGTATCTGGTGGTGTTATCTGTTTTGCAGTCCTATTGCATCTTCTTTTTGCTCTAGATTTTTATTCTTCTGCCCATGCTTATTTTCCCCTGGAACTAAGAAATAAATTTGCTCCTGTCTTTGGCAGATTCCAACATGGTAGCAGCCAGACAATTGATTACTTATGCACAGGAAAAGAGCTAGACTAATTGAAAAATGCCAGAGACTATGCCCCATATAACCTTTGCAGATAAGCTTTCTGACTTCCCTCGATATGTTGCAGAAATTATTGTTTTGCAAGCTAAAAAGGATAAAAAAGAAACTGAGAGAACCCTAATCATACCAATAAAATTGTGTCATGTAGAATTGTCCAGTTTACAATATTAAGGAGAACTCACATTTATCTAGATACTTTACACATATTTTTTCATTGCATCCTCACAACAATCATAAGGACTAAGCACTATTGCTGTTATTATCTCTCATTTCCAGGAGAGACTCTCAGGATTAAGTGGCTTGCCAACTGTCATACAACTTCAACAGAGGTAGTTCCCACTTTGCAAGGATTTATTTATTTTAATTAACTTAGTTTTGAGATTCTGATTGACTAGTTCCTTTCAGCATTTCTACATTGTCACAGTCACTTCCTCACCCTCATACCTTTACTTGTACTGGAAATATAGTTTAACCCTGACTAGACTGATTGGCTGGTTACTTCCAGAACTATCATTTTAAGAAAAATACCCAATTTAATCATATTTTCATCTCTTTCTGTGATCTACTTTGGATTTTCCAAACTTTTTCTATCATTCTCTTCCATTCCCCTCAAAAACAACAACAACAACAAACAAAAACAAAAACAAAACCAAAACCTGCTTTCTTCTCTCTCCAAACTTTCAATTGCTTTCCAGAATGGCTGAACCAATTCACAATAATGCATTAGTATACCTGTTTTCTCACAGCCCCTCCATCATTTGTCATTTTCCTTTTTTGCCAATTCTGCTGATCTGATGGTTATATGAGATGGTTTTTCAGGGTTTCAATAAGCATTTATTAAGAGCTTATTATAGCTCAGACACAATACTGAGCACTGGGAATATAGATAAAAGCAGAAAGAATGATGGTCTCTGCCTTAAAAGAGCTTATGTTTGAATGGGGAAGATAAAAGGTAAAAGGAAGCTGGATAAGTAGATCTAAAAATCACAGATGTGAAGATAATAATTGAATTTGTGATAAGATCACCAAGGGGAATGATTTAGAGGGTGAAGAAAGCCTACGGCATAGCTCTATGGAATACACAATCAGACCTTTAGCAGAGAAATTTGTTGCAGTGATTTCCCCCTCCCCAAATTCTATAAATCTATGCTTTTCTCTCTAGTTCCAATGTTTTTGGGCAACTTTCCTTTATTCTTTCTTGAAATAAAATTGTATTCAGGCTTTTTTGTTTCATTATGTTTTTCTTAGAGCCAGTGATTCTTTGATTGCTTTGCTAAGTCTATCTTCAAAGTAAGATGCTTTGGTTTGTAATAACTTCATGTGTTCTTTCAATTATATTGTCTTTGACTTTAATATATTTTTGAGTTCTGTTGCTTCCATTCTGTTTCTCAGACATTCATTGGTTTATTCAGTTTTCCTCACTGTTGTTAAAAATAATTGATTCTATATTCAAAATTTTCTCTGAGAGCTCTAATTTTTCTCTTTAAGGTGAAAGTGAATGGTAGGAGTAGATGTGACAGTTTTATTCATTCCCTTCTTTTATAGTTGTCTTCTTACCTTCTTTAATACCTTAACATTTCTTCCTTGTATTTAGATCTATTTTTTCCCCTTATTCTTTCTTTCCTAATGTTTCTCTCCTAGATTTTCTATCGGGCTTTCTTTTTTCCTGATTCTTTTCTTTTCCATTTTTGACCCATTTCTTGATATTTTGAGATAATTTGGAGGATATGGGTTTAGCTGCGGTGTCTCAGCTGTTTTTCAGGAAGCTCCTCAAAATGATTTTCTATAACAGATCACATCTTTCCAGTTACAGTTTATGAGGCAACCAGGTGGTGCAATGCATGTAATGCAAAAACCTTGAGTTCAAATCTCAGATACTTAGCTCAGTGACTCTAGGCAAGTCACTTAATCCCAGTCTCTGTTTCCTCATCTGTAAAATATGGATAACATTATCAGTTGTTTGAGGTTCAAGTGATAAAACACAAAAGCATTTTGTAAACTTTTAAGTATTATATAAATGCTCAATAATTTTATAACTATCATTGCCTTAAAAGTTCAGACAATTGGATAAGAGATCCTATTCTTTCATTTGTTTATTTATTTTTGGTCTTCTACGAAAAGAATATTTGACAAGAGATATTTGATTAAGTAAAGCAGAACAGAATGTTACAAGTTCTCTGACAAGAAGTTTCTTGTGTACTGTTAAGATCATATAAGATTCCTTGATAAATATAACCATAGAGTTAATATTGTTCGTTGATTAACTGATTAATAATAGAAACAAGACCAAACAAAATGAAAATTGGGGTCATACAGTAATAAATTTGCCTAGAATGTTTATAATATGTAAAAAAAAACCTAATGCAAAAAGGCTAGGTAGGTAAATGGGTGCTAATTTTTGAGAATCTTGAATTAGGAAGAATTTATACTTTTTGTAATCTTGGAGGATGGTGCTTAATAAATGCCTGCACATTTTAATGTATGCATTGCATTAAATTGAGCTACTGAATGGTTTTTAGTAGGGAGGAGTGAGTGACAGAAAAGGATGAAAATATTTGATTGGACATAGGCTATGAGATAAAATAAAAGGAGACTTTTATAATAGTCTAGGTGAAAAGACATAAGCAATTAGCAAATCATGGGAGAGAAAAAGGATTTTTAGAAGAAATATTCATCAACTCTAACATATATATGTATGTATATATATATATAACATATATATATATATGGATGTACCTGCACATACATTATTTTACTTCAATAAAATGAAAACTTCTTGAGGTCAGGGACTGTTTTTTGTTTTGTATTCTCAAGGAAACCCAGTGTCTGATATCTTGTAAATGCTTGATAAATGTTTGGCAGAAATAACCAACTTTTTGTCCACTAATTAGATGTGTGAACTGAGAGGACATACAAGAATGATTCCAAGGTTTTAGGCTTGAGAGATTGGGAGGATGGAAATGTCTCTAACAAAAAGAAAAATATTGGAGGAAGTGAGCAATATTGGGGGAAGATGTTGATTTCCATTTTAGACATGTTGAATTTGAGTTGCCAATAATACACCCAGGAGTTATATGGTTTGGGAGCCCAGAAAATAATAGCTAGTTATCTTTGTGGATGTTTTAAATAGAGTTCTATTTTTGTAAAAGAGATGATATTTCTGATATATTCCTTTTAACAATGTTTTCATTCTGAGTTTAAAACATAAAAAATAAAATGGGTAATTCCATCTGAATAGTAGAACAACAACAAAAAAAGATTGTACATGAAACTTAAAATCTCTCTGTATGTGTACAGCTCACTTTTCTTTCTAAATATATAATAAACTCACTGTATAATTTTTAAAGTTGTCCTTACTGCTTATGATTTTTCTGGCTGTATGTTCTCTTTTGTGCATTAAAACATTTTAGGGACTCTCTTTTATTTTTCCTTCCACATTTGTTATTCATCCTACCCTTTTCCATATTGAAAAAAATTAAAGAAAAACAAAGCTCTTGTAACTTTGTGTATAGTCAGGCAACAACAACAACAAAACCACAATGAATGTATATAAAAATATGTCTTATTCTACATCTTGAGTCTATTAGCTATGTATCTATTCAATGGATATTTAATTCAGTAGTGTACCCTTTTCAATGCTGAGGTATTCTGGGAAGATTGACTGAAACTTTTTGTGAATTTCAGTGTGGATTTCAAGTTCAATTTAATAAGTATTTATTAAGTGCTTACTACATGTCAGGCACTGTGCCAAGTGCTGTGGATACAAAAAATAAAAGCAAAAGATAGTTATTTCCTTTCAGGAACTTAAATTCTAATGGAGGAAAGAACATGAAAGCACAAGTATGGTTCTGGGTTCCTAAGAGAATTTTTAGGAGCTCCTGAGTCTATTTTCTTCAGGGGAATATGTATTTTGTTTTCCCTTTTGTTTTCTTTCTGGCAAAGGTGATGAGGTTGGGTTCTAGATAATGGATTAAACAACTGCAGTAAACTTTCTTGGTTCTACATGAATACTTTCAATACCTTATCAATTTGGAGGTGAAGGGCAAAAGTTTTGTTTTCCCAAACCTGGGGACAACTTTTTGAACTTTTTGATTCATTTGGCTAATCATCCAGTATTTTGAAAATCTGTCTGAATTGGCTAGGAGATTGATAGAACAGCATCTCACATTGAGTGTGTGTGTGTGTGTGTGTGTGTGTGTGTGTGTGTGTGTGTGTGTATAAGTATCTATAAACACACATATATTCTTCTAACTTTCTCTTCCCTACCCATTGTGTTGTAAATGTCTTCAGAGAAGGGTTTTTGTTGTGTCCAATTTTGTGTTCCTAGGACATAATAACTATTTCTTGGTTTGAATTCCATTTTTGTTTTTTCATTGGAGTCTATACTGAGGAATCACATGAGAGGAGCCTACTATTGACAGGATGCAAATGTGGCAATTATACAGCTAAATAAAATGTGTCTTTGTAACAGTGACACCTTGCTATTGATTTTGGGGAAAATAATCTGTGAATATTAGCATATGGCATAATTTAAAATTATCACTATGAATTTATATGCAAAGTTAGATTAGCTGATTAAATAAAAATTTCTAAATTCTTCAAGTTTTGTAAGTCAGAGAGCAATAGCAAAAAAAAATGCTTTAATTTAATTGGCAAATCTTTTAGCTAGGCTGCTTATTTAGCAATGAGTCGATTTATTTTTAATTTTTTTTGAAGTATGCTTTTTTCCACATGAAAGGCTTTTGTCTGTTTGTGTGGTGATTATTTGATTTCTGTTGGAGGCTTTTGGCTAGCTACTTTTTGTACTCTAGGCTGTCATCTTGAAGAAAAGCATTTTGGAATCATGTAAAAGGAAACCTTTGCTTTCCACTCCACCTCCCTCACTTTTCAAGGTCCCTCATCGTCATTAGTTTTCACATCCCTTGTAAGACTTTAATATTAACATTTCTGTGCTCTGAGTCTTTCTGAAGTTGCTTTCATTCTTTTATTTTAGCTGGCTTTCCCTATGCCTGACAAAGGCTCTTGGGTGCTAGGGTGAGTTGGCAGTAGTAGCTTGCTATAGCTTTGGTGTTCTAGATGTAGCATTGAGTGCCTGAGAATATGCCTTGATGAAAGGCATCCTGTAGGAGGTGAACTTTTGAAGTACAAGTTTTTGGCACTTTCTAGGATGTAACAGTGGACTCTCCATTTATTCTTTAGTTTTTCTACATCCCCTGTTGCCTTCAGGACAAAATGCAAGCTCTTTAACTTGGCATTGAAAGCCCTTTACAATCTGACTCACTCTTGTTTTCCTTTCCAGATTTGCTGAACACTATTCTCATTACACACCATGCATTCCAGCCAAAATGGTCTATTAGCTATTTCCCAAACTTGGCATTCCATCTCCTGCCTTTGTCTTTGCAGAAACTGGCCCAATTCTTAGAATGTGTTCCCTCTTCACTTCTGTCTTTTATAATCCCTTGCTTCCTTCAAGGTTTCCCAATCTATCTAGCATGTTTCCTACTCTACTCTTTAAATAACCATATCTGGCTATTTGTTTAAATAATAATAATGATAACTAAATAATAATGATGATAGATAATCATAATGATAAATAATAATAATAATGATACATAGTGCCTCCTGTGTGCCAGGTGCTGTGCTAAGTGCTTCCAAATCTTATTTGATCCTCACAACAGCCCCTAAATGGTAGAATCTGTTGTTATTCCTATTTTGCAAATGGGGAAACTGAAGCAAATGGAGGGTAAGTGACTTGCCAAGTCAATCAGCTATTAAGGGCCTCAGACCAGATTTGAACTAGGGTCTTCCTGCCTTTAGTCCCAAGGAATTCATCCATTGTACCACTTAGCAGCCTCTATATTGTATCTCTCAGAGTTAAAATGTTTAATAAATTCCTTTTGAACTGGATTTTACATGAGAGGTATAATGATTGTAGCACAGGTGAATTCTATGCCCAAACATATCTTTGGTCTGAGTACAAGGAAATACAAGAATCAGTCAATGGAACTTCTTGAATGCTAACTTTGTGGAGTGTACTTTAGGCACCAATGAAAACTGTTTGCTTCCAGATGTTTTGTGGGATTTGAGGGAAGAAGCTCGATCATCAGTTTTTTTTTCCTATATCACTTATGTTTAGTATAATGATAATCCAATGATCATTGAGCAGTAGAGACAATGGCCTTGGGTTTTGGACTTTTTCCAGATTTCATTTTCATTAGGTTTTAATTAGGAATTGTTATGTAGTATGTTTGCCAACAAGAATAGAATTTAACATATTTAGAAGCCAACTAAGGGAGACAAAAAGCTACAACTCTGAATGGTTAATAATAATGTTCAATTACGTAGCACTTTATAGTTCACAAAATATTTTCCTCATCACAATATTACTCAGATAATCACCACACTGATTATGGCCTACACCATCTCTAATCTAGATAGTTGTAACAGCAGCCTGCTAAAAATGAGACTTTTGGCTTCTATTCTCTTTCCCTAGTCTGTTATATTCTCCTTACAGGTATCAAAGTAGCTTCCCTAAAACACATTTGATCATGTCATTGTCCTGCTCAAGAAACTTCAATTGCTCCTCATTGCTTTTAGATTAATATACAAACTCTTTAGTTTGACAAGAAAAGCCCTTCATAATTTGGCTACAGGCTGTCTTTCCAGGTTTATTGTGTGTTACTCTACCTTCTCCTTAGACGTACATGCTCTTTACACATTTATTCTCTTCACAAACTTTCCCTTCTAACAAAAGCAGCCTTTTGGCTGTTCTTTGAACTTAGTACTCCATCTCTCACAGCTGTGCCTTTTGTTTCCTATGACAGAAATGTACTCCTTCCTTAACCTTTTTGAGTCATTGTCTTCCTTCAAAATTTGCCATCTCCTGTGGGTTTCTTTTTTTTTCTTTCTTTTTTTTTTTTTGATGTTAGAGATCATTTCCTCCTCCTCAGATATCATTCACATGCTTGTCTAAATTTTGAATACCCCAATAGAATACAAACTCCTTGAAGGCAGGGATTATTCTGGAGCAGTTATCCCAATTTCCATTCATATACATCATTTGAGTCCCCAGACTGTAGTTACTACAACTCCTCTCAGAGGTTTTTTTTTTTTTTTTTTTCCTGAGGCAATTGGGGTTAAGTGACTTGCCCAGGGTCACACAGCTAGGGAATGTTAAGTGTCTGAGGTCATATTTGAACTCAGGTCCTCCTGACTTCAAGGCTGGTGCTCTATCTACTGCGCCACCTAGCTGCCCCAATCCTCTCAGAGTTTTTAAGAGTCATTTTGATGACCTTTAGGGGAAGTTATTTTTAAAAATATGATATCTCATGAAATCCCATTAATTTTTACTGGTTATCATTTAGTCATCCAGACTTAGATAGCTTTTAGAAAGAAGTACTCATAAAAAAACCCAAAACAAAACAATTGTGCAAAAACATCCTTCAGAAGTCTTTGATATCTCTCCCACAAATACATACAAAGGAAGATTAGCCGCAGACTTAGAGAGCATAAGGAGGTATCTGATGCCACCTAGAAATCCCTTTTACTGGAATTTTCAAGATTTTCTTCTAAGATATGGTATAATTTTTTGTTGCACTTTTTGTAGTGTTATGAATCTATAATCCATCTATCTTTATCTCCTGAAGCAATCACTACCTTCATCTGTTCCAGGGATATCTGTAGAATGCTGATAGGAAGAAGGGAAGTTCTCTAAATTTCCAAGTTTTCAAGGTTCTTTTCTAACCAGGAAAAGGGAGAACAGGACCAAGTCAAAATTGGAACCATTTTTTTCTGACCCTACTTCCAAAGTGATTCCTTTTCATAGGTGGCTTTTTCATCTGTTGTCAGAGCTTACTTAACTCCATATCTCTCTGGGGCCCAAATAAATGACCCATTGTGCATGGCTAAGTTTATTCAACCAATTTAAACCCTTTCCCTGTGCTATCTCATTTTCTGTTTTTTCAGTGACTCTTCTGAGACATCTAAATTGATAAGACCTTGCTTCATTTTATCAGAGTGATTCTGTTGATTCAGATACACATTTCCCAGCTGGGTGGGGTTCTAGGGCATAGAATTTGAAGACTTACTTTAGTTGAGGTAATTTGATTGATTTATTCTGTCCATGTTCATTCTCACATAGGTTTTTATAATTCAATTCCATGCTTTTAGTAGATACTCTTAAAAAAAAAATGGTTCAGAGATAGGTAGTGAGCATACAATTTTCTAGATTCATGTGGCAAAATCATTCTAGCATTTTTGACAAGAAAAACCCAAGTGGACATGAAGAATTGAACATAACTGAAAAAAAAATGACTGAACAGCAAAAGAAGAAAGAATTTACTAGATAATTAGAGCTATTTACCAGTTGTAAAACATCTGCCTAGTGAAAGAGTAGGAATAGGAACACAGTAAATGGAAAGTGCTTAAGTTGAGACTACAATCACCATTCATCAGGCACTTTGTAAAGAAAACTCCCACCTTGATGGTTGATCTTTTCACCCTCTAAAATTCTCTGGTTCTTTGATTCATGAATAATTTTCTATTTAAGAAATGCTGTTTGAAGATGAGCCTTCTGTTCTGGGAAGGGTGAGAAGTAAAGCTATTAATCAGGGAGAGGATAAACCTCTATCAATTCATGAGTCTGGTAGCCAGAGGTGACTATAATTTTTGAGCTCAGCTCAGAATTACTTTTTTTTTCTTTCCTTTGAGTAGATTGTTTAACTGTGGATGATCTGTTTTATGGGAAAAGAAAGAGGTTAAGATAGCAATGTCATTTTATTGGAAGAAAGAGAGATAAAAATGACCTTTTTATTCCTATCTTAACATCTCCCCAATTCTTTCTTCTGTATGTAATCAAGATCAGTCATAGGTTAGTTGGCTGAAGAAGCAGGATTGTTAGTTTTTATGTTCTCTCGTAGTGAAAATGATCTTTGAAGTTATTATTTTGAGGGATGGTGGAGATTTTAATTCCAGTTCTTCATTTTCTTATTGAATCAGCTAAATGGTGCCAGGTTCAAATAAAATTTAAAAAATATCCATTCCATATGTGCAAAGTGTTATGTTAGGCACAAGGTTGAAAGTATGATAAATGTTTCTTGGATTGAATTAGATCAAATAAATACCTTATGTAAAGAAAATCTGATGAAGAGATCTGAATTTATAAAGTTAATTAAGAGATGCTTCTTTGTTTTCCTTTGCTTTAAAAAAAAGTTCAGTTTCTTTTGAAATACTGAGTTCATCTAGTACATAAAAATTTTTTATTTGATTTACATATACTTTTTCAGGAATGCTATATCTGTTATATAAAATTAGGCATATTCATGTGAAACAATGCTCTACCTTTCATAAATGGCTACCTTTCAGAATCATTGTCATTATCCACAGAAAAGATAATTTTAGATTTAATGCTGTCTTTGGCTCTCATGAATTCTTTTGGTATTACAAAAGCAACACTGGTTTTAAAGGAAACAACCCTTGATTGAGCTGTCAGCTCAAGATTTGGATTTGTTATTGACTGGTACTTTGGGAAAGACTCTCAACTGCTCTAAGACCCAGTATTTTTTCCCAGTATAATAGGAATAATAATAATGATGATGATAAGGATGATAAGGCATTCATACCTCATAGTTATAAAGAAAATGTTTTATAAACCTTAAAATATAGTACAAATGTGAGTTATTCTATTAGTTATAATAATAATAAATTAGCATTTATGTAGCACTTTAATGTTTGTAAAATGCTTGAGAAGTATTATTTCATTTGACCTTCTGTGCTTCTGAGAAACAAAACCATGGCATATAAACCAACTGGTTTCATGGTCTCAAACTGCATTAAGTCCTGCTGATGCAATTGTAGGACGGTTTTCACATGTGCAGCATGGAAGAGTGGACTTCATCCTTGGCCATCTGAGTTCAGTACTTTTTCCTTATCATGGATATAGCTTATTTAGGTAGCATTATCTTTCAGCCTTTTCTTCAAATACTACAAGACTGAAAATTAGTTATTAGTCTATGAGGTTTATACTTAATCTGATTGTTTCATACATGCTAAGTGCTATCTTCTGCAGTTGGTTTTATTCTTGTATCTGCTTTTATTTTCCATATATTCTTGTCTTCCTTGAGAGGACGGATTGCTTCATTTTTTGTATGTTTGTATGCATTTCTATCCCTGTGTATCTGCCTTGTATATTGTTGTTCAAGTGTTTTCAGTCATGTCTGATGATTTGTGATTCCATTTGGAGTTTTCTTGGCAAAGATCCTAGAGGGGTTTGCCATTTCCTTCTCCAGCTCATTTTACAGATGAGGAAACTGAGGCAAACAAAATTAAGTGTCTTGTCCAGAGTCACCCAGCAAGTAAGTGGCTGAGGTCATTTGAACTCAGGAAGATGAGCTTCCTAATGTCAAGCCTGGGATTCTGTGCACTGTGTTGCTACCTAACTATATGCATTGCATATAGCAGAAAATAAATAATTGTTGATTGAGGCACTTAAAATATTTGTCTGCCTTCATAAAAAAAATCTATTATTACAGCATAATATAGTGGAAAAAACATGTTTTTAATCTTTCCACTTTAAAAAATTTGGAAGAGGGGCAGCTAGGTGGTACAGTGGATAGAGCACCAGCCCTGAAGTCAGGAGGACCTGAGTTCAAATCTGGTCTCAGACACGTAACAGCTGTGTGACCTTGGGCAAGTCACTTAACCCCAATTGCCTCAGCAAAAAAAAAAACAAAAAAAAATTTGGAAGACGAGTTCTAGTCCCATCTGCCATCTACTTGATATGAATTTAAAAAAAATAATCATATAGCACTTTAAGGTTTGAAAACTATATATATTAACTCATTTATATGTAATGTTTAAGTAATTTCATCTATTTAGGATCCAGTTTCTTCATTTTTTTAAAATAAAAGACTTGGGCTAGATGGACTAACATCTGGTCCAGTTTTGGGATCCTTTGATACTGTTGATTTTGTGAAGCTGAAAAAACTCCCCTTTCAGTTATGTTCCTCCTTAAAATTTAGTAAGGAAGTCTTAGCGACTTTCTTTGGCCTCCATCAGCAGGTAATAACTAGTTGAAGAGTTCAGGGACAAAGGTGGAGTAGAGACTTCTCTTAATTCCACACCTGAGTAATTGCACAGTTGGCGAAGACTTCGTCCTGGGATCATTAACACAGCTTAAGTGTTCCCTTCTCTTTTTGTTTGGAAATTATAGATATACAAGTTGTGGGAATTACATGACTACATGACTTTTATGCTATATATAAAATTATAAATTATGCTTAAATTTTGATGCAATGTATGTCTCTTCCTATCTCCCCTCCCCTCTTGTTTTAACAGAAACAAGCTTGGCAGGATCATAAGCGAGAATGTAAATGCCTTAAGAGCTCAGAACCCAAGTTTCCTCCTGACTCTGTCAGACTTCTTGGCAAAGTTGTGTTCAAACTAGTAAGTAAAACTTAGGAAACTTGCCCAGGAGAACTTTTCATAATTGCTTTCTTTTATTTTCTTATTTTTTAAATTCACCTTTAAAACTGAAGATTAAGCTCAGGTTTGGGAGGGAAATGGCTTTTACTCAAGGTTGTTTTTTTTTTCCCCAAGAACTAGTCTGCTGTGGCTTTGGGATCTATAGAAGGGCCTACATTGAGGAATATAATATTTTCCCCATCTAGGAATGGGAGATAGAAGATCATGATTTTGCTCTTAAATAAGTTGAATTGTAGAATATCAGAGCAGTGCCTATTACTTTGACCTTAGAGGTTTCCATTGTGATCCAGTTTCCAGCACTGGAATATAATAGTATATAGAAAATACCCCATCCTCAATCCACCCAGCCCCTCCATCACCTTCCTATTAGTTATAACAAAAATTAATATTTATAAATGCTTTAGGATGGGCAAAGAGTTTTACATGCATTATTTCACTTGATTTTCACAATAACCATGGCAGATAGGTACTGTTTATACTCTTATTTTACAGATGAGGAAACTGAAGCTGAGGGAGTTTGCTCAAAGACACACAGGTACTAGGTATCTGAGATAGGATCCAAACTCAAGTTGTCCTAATCCAGCATAATATTCACCATAATATTTTGCTTTTTTATGCTATCTTATAGCCAACAGGGCATGTCTCTGCTACAAAGAGAAGATCATGTCTTAGCATATTTGAATAAAGGACTGATTTGGAATTAGGAAGACTAGGATCTCATTTTGTCACATATTGATCATGCCTTTAACTCTCAGAATTTATGACAGCTATGTAGATCCTATGCTATGGAAAAGCTTCTCTACACTAATTGAATCATAGATATAGACCTTAAAATTGCAACTTTGTCTCAACACTCAAAAAGAAAAGAAAAAAAAAATCTCTTTTAAAAGACATAAAGGAACACACAAAAAGAATTGGATTTTACTCCATTTCAATTCTACCTGATATATAGGAATATGGTTATTTTAGGTAAGATTGTCATAATAAAACAAGTTTTGGTTGAAACCATATTTGTATTTTTTTTTTACTCTTTAGCATTGACTGAAAGTATATTTTTTAAACTTGCCTTTTTTTACTTTTCATGTAGTCACTTCCTTGAAATCCTGCCCAATGTAAGCCCTGATTTAGAGAAAACTAAATGTCTTGAATAAATTTAGAAGACTAACCAGCTTCCCATACATCCCTAATAGCTCAGAAATGTCCTTTTCTTTGCTATTTAATCAGTTTTTAATCTTTGAAGTTAGATATTCATGGACTTAAAGCTGCAGCATTACTATACCTTTATACATTGAAAAAAATGAAAGTAATACATAGATATAGATGATTCTAACAAAAAAGTCAGTGGGGGCTGACTTTATACTATAAAGTTGTTACTAATTAAATAGCTGAACCCAATAATTTAAAGAAGGCAGTGAAGTGGAAGGAAGAGAATCCTGGGAAGCATCTGCTTGCCAGACTTTCATTAGCAAACAGTCACTCCCAAATGATGCTTAAGTATTGGAGCTCTTAAATTGACTATGATATTTTTCTTTTTTTCCTCCCTAGCTAAGAGAATCATCTTGTGTCTCTGAAAAGCTCTACTCCTTTTTTGATCTGGAGTCAAGTAAGTGACTGTCAGCTCAAACTCCCTTAGTAAATATCAGTTGTGTCAAATTCTGGGTTTGTTTTTGGTTTTTTGTTATGTCTTCATTTCTGCAAGTGAAATTTCATGGGGCTCCTTGGATTCATATGTGCAACAATGAACTTGTGTATTGGATTAGTTTTTGGTAGAAATGAGGGTGGGCCCTCATCCTATTATTATAAATATATGATACAAAGCAATGGAAGTAGATTTTTTTTTTTTTTTTTTTTTTTTTGGTTCTGGATATAGTAGTGGAAGAAGTCACAATGAGGGAATGACCTGAGGGATCATGGGATCAGTAGCTAGAAGAGAACCTAAGAGATCATCTAATTGAATCCTATCATTTCACAGATGAGAACATGGGCCTAGAAAGATTGAATAACTTGTTCAGGTTAGAGTCCTGAATTTAACCTCTGAATTTTTATCCAAATTCAGTCTTCTTTAATAATAATAGTTTATGTCTAAAGTTTCTAAGCCCTTTCTTTATATCTAAGATTATTTTACATATTCCCTTTATGAATCTTATATCTACTTATTCGTTTTTATATTCTCCTCCATTAGAATGTAAACTTCTTGAAAACAGTGACTTTTCTTTTACATTTATTTGCATTCGTAACACTTAACAATCTCCAGCATACATATAATTATTGCTTTGTAAATACATATTGATTATTTGATTGAAATAGTACTTTAAAATTCATCATCACTGCCCTCATAACAACCCTTCCAGACCGTGGTAGAAATATTGTCAAGCCCATTTTGTAGATGAAGAAATTTAGGAGATGTTAAATAACTTGACCAAATTCATATAAGCAGTAAATATTAGATATAATATATATCTATATAAAATATAATATAAAATATAAAATTTAAGTTATAATTTATTACAACACAATATTATATCATATTTTATATGTTAAATTATTATAATTATCAAATGTAATTATTATAATAGAAATTATAATGATAATTTACAACATTTTAGAGTTGGAAAGAACCTTAGGGGTCATATAATTTAACTTGTATGTGATCAGGGAAGCCCTTTATGACATTTCTGCCAGTTAGCCATACTGAAAACCTCCTTCCAGTAATGAGGCCCCTGTAAAGCAAGGAATAATAGTTAAACCTGATAATGCTAGGTGCTAAGTATACTAAGATCCTTCATGGAGATTACATTCTATTAAAGAAGATATATAGATACAATATACAGATATATAGATACAATACAGATATATAAATACAATAAGTAGACACAAAATGAGAATAGAATGGGATTGGATCTATGGTTTCATTTATATGGGTAAATCCCAAGGAGGAAATAACCCTTTACCAATGAGATCTTCCCAACCTCAAGGCTGACTCTCCATCCATTCTACCACACTGCATCTCATACATTCAAGATAGCACCTGTTAAGATCAGGAACATTTTTCTGTAGAAGGTGGTGTGTAAGTAGAGTCCTGAAGGAAACAAGGGATTCTAATGTAGCAAGGCTACATCATTCTCCCAGAGTAAAGGCAACCCCTGACAGATCAAAGTTACTTTTCTTAGATGCAGTTGGCTTGAGCCCCTTTAGTAGTGCAGTTTTCCCTACTGTTAGCCATTAAAGGCCCAGTCCCATTTAATCAATTAGCACAAATTAGCTTAATATTTACTGTGAAGATATATCAAGAATAGAAATACAAACACCTGGAGCATGTTCTCTCAGGTCTTTGGGAAAAGAAGGCTTAAACTTGAAGTGTTTTTTGCTTCATACTAGGGCTAATGTTCATGTTCAAAATGCAGTCTAGCCACTAAGTTCCTTTCAGCTAAAGCTGTTTTTGAGTCCCTCTGGTCATTCTGAGTGCCTCCCTACTAGGATGGGTTCCTCAGGTTGTGGTCTAAACCTGTGGTACCAGGTTCCCCAAGGAGCTTTGGATCTCAAAACGGGTCATAGACTTTGGCTTCTAGTAGTGACTTGTCATTCTGACCTTGCAAAGTCACCTTGTAACCCCCTCCACCAAGTCTTCATTTAAGGGCAGGAGGAATTGAAATCATGGAGAGAGAAGCAGCAACGGACCAGGTTTTCACCTGTGCCCACTTTTGTGGGAAAGGGTAAAGGCCAGAGGCGCCTCTCGCATTTGGAGGTTGGTAGCATCTTGTCTCTGAACTCTATCAAAGCCAGGTAGGAAAGAACCAGTTTTGCTGGTTGTTGCCTTTTTGAATGGACACAAGATCTGGCTCCAGAGCCAATCAATATTCATTTCTTTGTTTAATAGCTTCTAGATTAGAATTAAGTTATAGGATATCAGCCACTCTCTGTACATCACATTGCAGAGCCCTTCTGTTACAGAGGATTACCCCTTTCTAGAAGCAAGCTCTCTCCCACCTTGGTATTGCATCAGCTAAACAAGCTGTGTCTGCTTTCCAGACTCTGATTTACACTGAGAAATGGAGGTGAAGTGGGAGTGCGTTCCAGGAATATGAATCAGCTAGTGCAGTTGCCTCCTGAGACAACCTGTTCCACTTTTGGACAATCTCCTTGTTTAAGAAGATTGAATGTACACACATACATACACACACACATACAAACACACACACAAACACACTCAGGTAAATCAATATATACCTATACATGTAATAGATGTAAGTGCATGTAGGTATATACACACATATAGACTTCTGTGTCTAATTGTAGCTATTTCTAGAGCAGGAGGAGGGTAAGGGAAGGAAAAAAAGGGAAAAAAGAAAAAAATTACATGATAATTTTATTACATATTTAAAAGGAATAGCAAATTGTACATAATAGATTTGCATTTTCAAGTGCAATCATCTTTTTTATTATACTATATTATGGAAATGCTTTTTTTATTCCATAAATTAAACTTTTTTTTAAAAAAGAAGCCTTTAAAATTTTTTAGCTAAAAATCCAGTAGTTTTCTCACAATTTCTTAGTCCATTTTATTTATGGTAGGAGTCATTACACACTTGATGATTATTCCTTGATCAGAACTCCTAAAGCTTTCCCCTCTTTTTCCTGAAGGAATAATAATAATTATAAAAGAGATGCTGGACTGCTTTTTTTTAATACCTCAAATCTGGTAGTTTGGCTAATGAGACAAATTTTTCTTTCTCTCTGGCTGAAAGAATCATTTTTTGTGATATGTAAGACTCAAATTGTTCAGGAAAGCCCCAGAGAAAGTGAAAAAAAATTAGAAACCTGTTTCATCTCTAAATCTAATACTCATTGCATTTCCCCATGTCTCTTTGCTCTGCTCAGTGATGTAGTTAGGTTCTTTGCTGGAAATAATACAACACTATTAAACCATATATTATTAGACTATTAGACTCTCTTATTTCATTCATGAAGAAACTGGTGGCCAGATAGCTGAAGGACCATAGCAGATGGGATGAGAACCTTGTTTTTCTGACTACTGAGTCCTTGTACATCTTTCTGTACCATAATTTCCTCATCTGTAAGGGGATTATTCTCTTCATCTGTCTCCTTCCTTCTTTCTAAATTCCCACCTTTAACAAGAAACATTTCTTGAGCCCCCTTAGTGCTAATGACTTTCCTCTGTGATTATCTCCTATTTATCCTATACACATATTGTTTATACATAGTGGTTTGTGTGTTGTTTCTCTTATTAACACATGAGCTCCCTGAGTGCTTCATCAATGTCATCCTGTCTCTGGGTGGATGATGGCCCTGTGCTATTGGGGTCTCTGGGCATTTGATTTCCTCACAGAGACTTACCAGGAAAAGGGGTAACCCCAGAGCTGCCAAAGGCAGTTTTTGGAATGATTCCAGTGTTCCCCCACGGGGTCCCTTACCACTAGGAATGAAAGCCTGGACTTTTTGTCCAGGGCTTGCTCTCTGCTTGAGTGGTTCTCCTTTATGGTTTTGTAAGGGCTATGGAATGGGAACTGTTAAGTGGAGGATGGAAGACTATCCTTGGATGGGGAGAATAAATAGCAGTGGGCCATGTGTAGGTCATATGTCAAGATTGTAGACCCTTAACTTCTCTGGCTGGGAGCAAATAAAGAGAAAGCCCAGTATAGGTTTATGATTGTGCCAATGATATCAAGTGTATTACTGAGGAAGTCTTTGATTTCACTGTAGTATCCCTCTCACATGAGAGAGAAAATCACAGGTCAGAAGTTGCAGCAATATAAGAACTCAAAGGAATGGAAGGCAAGGAATAAAGTTGGACTTGGTGAATTTTTTTTTTAATGTTTTGATGCGCACTTAATCATTAAAATTCTGCTATGAGCTGAGACTATAATCACTACTCAGCCTTAGAATCTTGGCATTAATTTGAGCTCTCCTCAGGGAGAAACTGAGCATGTGCAGTAAAGATCACCTATTCCAAGTGCCATGTTCTCAATAATTATTAATTAAATGTCATGCCCTCAGCATTAACACCTGTTTGCAGTATATTTTAAAAATGATTTCAAGAAGGAATTGCCTGCTTTTGTAAAATCCATCTTCTTTTTGAACTGAAGAAGAAACATGCTCCTTTAACTTGGGAATCACTATGATTGAAGATCTTTGGCCTTGTGGTTTTATTTTCTCCTCTGCTCTCTTTACCTTCAATCCCAATTATTTTCTTAAAATACTTTTCATTTCTTACTCACTTGCTCACTCTACTTGCTTCACCTTTAGAATATATTTGAATCTCTTCTCACTTTATCTTTCTGTTTTTCATTCTTGCCTTTGATATGCTGTCAGTTATTCATCATCAATTTCTAACCTGCTCTATATTTGTGCCATATCTCTGCTTGAACTTTAACTGGAATTTGAGAAGGGAGAAAAATGGTCAGATAATAGGGATAAATATAGACAATAATCACATGACTACTTTGGTAAAGAGAAATCTCAGATGTGGAAACTGCTTCTACTATTGCAAGTCAGCATCATCTCCACAACGTATTGTCTTACGAAATTGCTTAGTGCATTGAGAGATTAAGTGAATTGTCCAGGGATAGTATCAGAGGTAAATCTTAAGCCCAGGCTTTACTGGCTCCAAAGTTGGCATTCTGATGACTTTGCCATGGCAGATAATACTTTAAAAAATAAAAACAAACATACACTGTAGGTAATGGATATGATAAAATGTTGGGAAAGGGTCCTAGAAATTCATAAAGGAACATGGTAGGCAAGACCATGGAGGATAATGCTCTCTGATATCTGCACATCATTGCCCAGAATATAGATAATAAACGGAGTGAGCTTGAAATTTTAATGCATATAATTGAACCTCATAGATATCACCAGACTTGATAGGATGAACTCAAAGCTGAAAGATGACAATAGAATCACATAATATTTTGTACCAAGGAAACAGTATGATATAGTGGATGACAGAATTGTACTGTAAATCCAAAAAATATTGCTGAAATGAATTGAATGAAGCGGAGGGTGGTGACATGATGGAGAATATTTGAATAAGGATAAAAGGGAAAGACCTGGATAGTATATAATTGTGAGACCATCCAGCCAAGTGGAGAGTAATAATATACATCACTAAACTATAATACAGTTTAAAGTGTAATGGTTAGGGGGACTTTAAGCAATTTGGTAGGTTGCTAGCAGTCACTGTCTACTAAAATCAGAGTATCAGAGAAATCTTTTACTTCATTTGCTGGTAATTTATCTCTTGGGTACTCTGAAGGAAACAATGCATTGAACTGCTACTTTGAGTTCAGTTCCGATCATCATAAAAATAGTTGTTGAAGGAGAATTGGTGGTAGAACCTTGGGAAAAATTCACTATAAAAATCACAGAATCTTTAGATAGAAAAGACCTTGGAGAACATTAGGTCAACTTTGATATTTGACATATGAAGAAACATACTGAGAGAAGTGAATTGTCATTGTTTTTGTATGTTTGTTTTATTCATGTCCTATTCTTCATGACCCCATTTTGATGTTTTCTTGACAAAGGTACTGGAGTGGCTTGCCATTTTCTTCTCCATCTCATTTTTACATATGAGGAAACTGAGATGAACAGGGTTAAATGATTTACTCAGTCAGAGTCATACAACCAGGAAGTGTCTGGGGCCAGATTTAAACTCATGAAGATGAGTATTCCTGATTCCAAGTCCAGTGTTCTACCCACTTGTACCACTCAGCTGCCTGAACTGACTTTAGCACTGCAAATAATTTATTTATTTTTGTCATGAAAACATGAAAAAAAATCCATTGCAGAGTTTCCCTTGAAAGTGTTTTTAATCTCATGTGCGCAAATGTTTGTAACGGCCCTTTTTTTGTAGTGGCAAGGAACTGAAAATCGGGTGGATGTCCTTCAGTTGGGGAATGGCTAAATAAGTTATGGCATATGAATGTAATGAAACATTCTTGTTCTGTAAGAAATGGTGAACAGGCTGATTTCAGAAAGACTTGGAAAGACATGAACTAATGTTGAGTGAACTGAGCAAAACCAAGAGAACATGAGATAATCAACTGTGATGGATGTGGCTCTTTTCAACAATGAAATGATTCAAGGCAATTCCAATAGACTTGTCATGAATCCAGGAAGAGAACTATGGAGACTGAATATGGAACAAAGCATAATATTGTGACCTTTTTTGTTATTTTTGTTGTTGTTTGTTATTTTTCTTTCTTGTGGTTTTTTCCCCCTTTTGATCTGATTTATTTTGTGCAGCATAACAAATATGGAAATCAGTTTAAAAGAATTGCACATGTTTAACCTATATTGGATTGCTTGCTGTCTTGGGGAGAGAGATAGGTAAGGGAGAGAGAGAGAGAGAAATTTGGATAAAAGATTTTGCAAAGGTGAACATTGAAAACTATCTCTACATGCATTTGGAAAAAAGAAAATATTATTTTAAAAAGATAAAAACCCAGTAACAAAACAAACAACAAAAAAAGAAAGTGTTGAACTCTTTGGTCTAGTCAATTTTAGGAATCTTTAATTTCCCAGCACTTTTCCCATCTCCCAAAGTTGCTCAGAGAGTGCTTTTATATCAATCAGCAAGGTCTTTCAGGAGCCTGAAATATAATTTGCTCAAGACTGGAGATTTTAATTTAAAGCAGCAAGGTAATCTCTAAGATATAATGTGATCTAGTGACAAGAGATCTGGTCTCTCTAATGGTCATGTGAATGGAGAAAAGAGAATGCATGTGAGTAATACAGAAGGTTGAATTACTAGGTTGTGCCAAATCTGTATGTGGAATGTAAGAGTGAAGAGTTGAAGATGACTCATGCATTGTACAGAGATCTACTTGCCAGGAACGATGGTGATATCCTTGATAGAAATAAATAGTATTTAGGGAACAAGATAATATGTTCTGTTTTGGACATGTTGCATTTGATGCTAGAGGGTATATCTATCTATCTATCTATCTATCTATCTATCTATCTATCTATCTATCTCCACAGTGAAGCTGAAGAGAAAGATGAAGTTTGCATATATAGGTTTGGAAGTCATCTGCATAGAGATGATAGTTGAACCCATTTGAATTGATGAGTATAGAGAGAAAAGAAAAGATGATTTAGCATAGAGCCCTGGATATAGTTGCATCCAAAGGACAGGATCCTACAAAATGAATTGAAAAGGATCAGTGAGAAATTGGAGGAAAATTATGACAGTGGTATTAAAAAAAAACCTAAAGAAGAATGAGTCTCCAAGATAGAGTTGATTATTAGTGTCAAATACTGCAGAAATGAATTTAAGCAACTTGAAAGAAGAATGAGACTTGAGAAAAGCCACCAGATTTAGCAATAAATCATTAAAGACTTGGAGAGAACAGTTTAAATAGAGTTTTGGAGTTAGAAGTCCAATTGCAAGGAGAGAGGAAAGGTGAGAAATAAATGTACATTGATGTTTCTAGAAGTCTGGTTATGAAGATGAGGGGAGATCTACAAATCACAGAATCCAAAATTTGAAGTGATAGAAATCTCAGTGGCTATATAATCCAACTTGCATGCATACCAAAGAGATCCCCAGTATAACATAGCCAACATATGATTGTTTACCTCTGCTAAAGTACTTTAGGGAGAAGGGCATCTCACCACTGTTTGAGGCAGTCCAGTCTAAGGATAATACTTGACCAGATTGTAGATTAAGGTAAAGCATTTTTGTTTTGTTTTCTTAAAAAAAAGTTGGGGAAGATCTAGGCAAATTTATAGGCAACAGGAAAGGATCTAGTATATAAGGAGAAGTTGAGAATGAAGAAGGGAGTTGGAGGGATCAAAAGAACAAATTCCTTAGAGGGACTGGAGGGGCTGGTTTTGTCAGGGAGAGGGACAGCCTCATTCTGAGAATGAAGTAAATTAGAAAGTTCCTTTAAAATCTGAGCTCATCAAAGATTCCCTTGTGTCACCATTTCATCTTTTTAAATACTTCTTGTAAATTCTTCACTGGGATAATTTGCAATTATGTTCTTTTGAATTTTGTTTTCAAAGAAGGAACATGCTAGCTTTTTTTCAAATATAGAATGGAATTCTCATCTATAAGAGGGACATGATGGATTCCATGTAGCTCAACAAGGCTGAATTAGCACCACTACATGGGAATTATGGGGAAGTAGCTATTAATTCAAGATAAAAATATAATTTCTCAAAGTTAGAGCTCTTAATAATGGAAAGAACTGTTTTGTGCACAATGAATCCTTTATTATTAAATAAAATCACTACATATATTTACCTGTCCTTTATTTTTACTTATATTTGGCATTATATCAGTAATGCCCCAAATAGCTTATCCTGATTAAGAAAAGGTGTGGCTTAGATTGTCTCTTCAACAACTTTTCCAGTTCTTTGCAGGGTGTTTGATTTTTCTGTGCCCATTATAATGGTAAATGTCAAGCATCTTTGGGCAGAAAGTGACCATAATGGTTCATTATTCGTATCTTTGTGCTTATTGAACCTTAAATCAAGTGCACCCCTCCAAATCACTGGATCTTGATTTTTTATTCTGGACTTTCTAATGTTCAATTGATGAAGAAACAAGGTGTTATCTCTTATCTTTCCTTCTAGATCATTGTTTTGAGAATGTTAGGAATATTAGATTTTTACAGTCCTTGTATAGTTTTAGACCTGTTTCTAATATGCATCTATTTACATATTATTGCTTTCCTTAGAATGGAAGCTCTTTGGGAGTACTTGTTTTTGCCTTTCTTTGTATTTCCAGTGCTTAGCACAGCACATGGCATATAATGAGTGTTTGATAAATGATTATAGATTGTGTGTGTGAGATACCTTTATATGACCTTGAAAAGGTATATGTATTGATGATCAATTTTGATGGACATGGTTCTCTTCAACAATGATGTGATTCAAACCAGTTGTGCTGCGATGAAGATAGTCATATACATCCAGAGAGAGGCCTGTGGGAACTGAGAGTGAACCACAACACAGCATTTTAACGCTTTCTGTGAATATTTCCATGCATTCTGTTTTCCTTCTTAGGTTGTTTTTTTTCTTCTTCTCTTTCTAGATCTGATGTTTCTTGTGCAGTAAGATAACTGTAAAGATATGTATACATGTATTGTATTTGTCATATAATTTATCCTATCTAGCATGTATTAGATTACCTGTCATCTAGGGGTTGGGGGGGGGAAGGAAAGGAAAAGCTTGGGAAAAAAAAGTTTTTTTGCAAAGGTCAATGTTGAAAGGTCACTCATATGTTTTGCAAATAAAAAGCTTTATAAAAAAAAAGAAAGAAAAGGTATATGTATTATACCTATGCATAAAAGGAGGTTATCCTCATAAAATTTACAAATGTAATAACTAGCAAGAAAAAAGATAATGATATGTCTTTTGATGTCTATATAATATTTAGTGATAATGTTTCTGCCTTGAAATGTCTTGTACAAAAATATTTGCCTTGTAACACATTATCCGTGTTTTCAGATGACTTGTAATAGTCACTAACTTGGGTTGGAATTCTTACCATTCCTCAACCTCATATAGGGATGATAAAAAGGGATAACATCCAGAGAAATGTCCAAGTTTAATTTTGTGGTGATTATTTTTGCTACTGAATATGTGATTTTGGGAAAATCATATACACTTTCTCAATCTTAGTTTTCTCATTTATGAAAAGAGAAATTTGAACTTGATTGTATGCTCTCTTAGCTCTGCATCTATGATTATCATCTGTCTAATGAACAGATTGGACTAGTTGATCTTTCAGGTCCTGCACCTTTAATTGTTATGATTCCACAAAAATAAACTGTTTGACTAATTTTTTACATTTAATTTCTTATATTCTCACATATGTACATCCATATCTTTTTTTTGCATGCCCTTGGGCTTTTGATCAACATCTTATAGGTGAGATTTGGCAGACTCAAATTGAATAAACCATTTATGATGATTTATAACTGTCAAGAAATAAAGTGAGATGTATGTGCCCTCTGTCAGAATAAAATCTGGGGCAGAAAATGTCTGCCTGCACAGTTGCCATTCAGATTCTGAAAATTATCCACTGTAACATCAGTTCATGATTGGTCTATTTCTCATTTTTTCTCCAGACATTAAGAATCTAAGTGAAGAAAAGAAGGAGGGCCTTAAGCATCTTGCTGTGACATTACAATTTTACTTGAAAGAGGAGATCCATAATGCCTCCCAACTGCCACCTGCCTTTGATATTTTTGAATCCTTCGCAAAAGTAAGTGACATATTTGGAACAGACCAAAATGAATCCTCTCCTCCCTCATTTTGCTTACTATCCTTTATGCTTATACTCAGGAATCTCTTTGGAAAGTTCAGTGGGATAAGATGCTTCATTTCTCTCCAGATTTTATTTAATGTCTAAGTAACTTATTGCCCATTTGAGAAAAGGGGCGATTATCTTTTTTTTCCCCCTGGATGTTGGTATTTTTGTTATTAAGTTGATTTTGCTAAATGATTCCATAATGGCCTGTATCAACTTCTTTCCAATGAGAACAGATATTTTTCTTTACTTTTCACCAATAGGATCAAATTAAGCATTGTTGCTATTGAATTGTTTTAGTTATATATGACTCTGTGACTTTGTTTGGGATTTTCTTGGCAAAGATACTGGAGTGATTTGCCATTTCCTTCTGGGGACAATTGTTTGCTAAAGACCACTTCCACTCCACCCCAAATGTGAAGAATTTCCCTTGATACCATTACTGATTAAATTGGAATAAGCAGATGCAATAAAAGGCACTTTTAAAAAAATAACATGAAAATATAATGAAGCTTTTGATGTAGAAAAATTATAGATTACAAAAATCTTGTTGGATGGTTCAGGTAATTAATGCAGAAGATTAAATGCTTGGCTTCTTAGATTGCACATATTTATGTAAAATGTAAAATCACACATTTGAGGAGGAATTAAGCTTCTGTTTGTTTTTGAATATGTGTTCTAAGATTTGTGGTTTCCAGGAAGGCTATTGCACTGTGTTCTTATGTCCACCTGTTCTCCAGGAGCACAAATGTGAACAATGGGAAAACTATGCTTTTAGCTAAATTTTCAAAATGGAATTAGCCTCTTTGGAAGATAAATTTGCTTTTATCTTATTGTGTTGTCTTAGCATTAAAATCTTCTTATTTTGTAATTTGGGACTGATTTTGAAATTTGACCTTTGTCATCTGATCTTTTTCTTGTTGGGATCATTTCAAAACTGTCATGTGAAATCTCATTCTTTGGTTGATCTTACCCCTAGGATTGTAAATGCAATTTTTCCTGTTACTGAGCATCACCTGGTGAAAATTTTTTATTATGTCTGAAAATTAAAAGAGAGATGGATAGAATAAGATCATAGTTATTTTGAGTTTTCAAATTGTTAATTAACCTTTTAAGTTTGTGGCATTTATACTTCTGAAGTTATTAAATATTAAAATTGCAGTAATACTTTTGGGCCATGATATACATACATATATACATACATGCATATGTAAGTATAAACTTACAAAATACATGCTAGACTAATTGAATCCTGATACTGTTTTTGTTTGTCCACAGTCAGATTGTTTATACAAACAATACTGTGGTAGAATTCTGGAATTTCCCTACCCAGTTATCAAATGAGATAATATCTGTAAAGTGCTTAGCACAGTGCCTGGCCTATAGTTGGTAATATATAAAATCTTGTTCCCTTCCATTCCTTTTCCCCCATACCAACAACTTTTAGATAACTTTTGAGAAATTTTGCCTTGGTACTAATTTGTTGCCATTTTGGCTTTTTTGTTGACTTCTAAGCCTTTAATATATACATATACATATATAATATATACATACAGCCACTTATAGTTCTTTATATATTTACACATATATGTATGTGTGTAAACACACATATATGTATGTATACACATGTTTTTTATTGCTCTCCCACCTTTTCCTCCTCTATGGAAAACAAAACAAAAAAGAAATAAAAATTCATAGTTTAAAAAAATTCAATAAACTCCTACATTGTCCATGTCCAAAAATGTGTATCTTGTTCTGTGCATTGAGTCCATTGCTGCTCTGTCAGGAGCAATCAATCCTTCCTTTTCTAGTTCTACAAAAAGAGCTGATGTAAATGTTTTTGTACATATGGGTCCTTTTCATCTTTCTTTGATCCTTTGGGGAGGAGGTCTTGTGATGAGCAGTTGTTGAGGCAGTAGATGATGAGAGATAGAACTTCTTTGATTCCAGTCTGTAGTGGACAGAAGTCATTTGCCCTTGTCTTAATTCTCAGCCAACTCTATGAGATGATTGGTAATTCCAGGCTAGTTTGGAGAATGATCATAAGAAAAAAAAAGAGTAAAACTCTAGAGTACTCAGTGATTAATCAAGTGCTTCTTATGAATGCATCTGAAAAGGAAGAATTTCTACTTTCCCAAAATGCAAAAAAGGGGTTTAAGCATATTATGCTAAATTGCTCAGATACTCCATACACTAGCATTTTTGCAACATGGTATGTTAATCATTATTTGATGATATTTGTTAATTGCCCAAATTTAATGCCATTAAATTTGGTTATGAATTTTCCTTATATATGATAGATGCAGTAAATCAGGCATTTTTGTTGTTATTCAGGTAATTTTTCCCTTGGTGCTATTTTTCTCCCATGATAACTTCCTTTGATAAAAACATATTTAGTGATCTGATTAGAAATATGATAAATTTTGAGTTGTATGTATTAAATTAGTTAGCAGCATGCCATAATCCAAAAATAAACACTGAAGATGGCAATAGCAGTAATATGAACCATAAGCAGGTATTCAGTATTTTCAGAGGTCTGCAAAATGCTTCTCAACTTCGTAGTCCTATGCTTTTTTCCCTAGAAATTTTTGTTAGAAATCTAACACCGGTTTAAAAATTGAACAACTTTCTCTCTCTAGATTCGCTTCTGAAACTAAATAACAACTCCCCTGGTAGAGAGCTATTTTTATGTTTTGAGGTACTACACATAAGTTTTGGAGGTTACTGTTCTGAAATCAACTTCTTGCAGGTTATTTGTTGGAACTGATTTCACAGTTCATACTCTGGATATAAGAAATTTGAAATTGAGGATCATAGAAGACATCTAGTAGAGAACATTTACGCTTTATTTTCAGTCACAGTTTCTTAGCCAAAAAAAAATGTATTTTTGATGCAGTTGGAAGACAATTGAAGAGTATCAAACTCAACACTTGCTTACTCTCCTTCCTCCTACTTGGAAAAGGACTTTAAGTTACAAGTTGAGTAGCAATGTCAATTACTAGAAATATATGTTTAAAAAAGAAGACCTCTTTTAAAGCAATATTGATTTTTAAATATTAGGCTAAATTAGAATTACACACTGACTGGTTGACTTCTGTTAACACATTTAAATGCATCCAAAGCCAATAGGCATAGGATGTTAATAAATCACCTTCCCTGAGACTTACTCCGACCTCTTGCGTTTATGAAAGCATAAATCAACAGGGAAGAAAAATGACCAAATTAAACCTACTCTACGGATCCCTACTATTCTTAGGAGACATGCGCCTCAGCATCTAGCAAAGGCAAAACTGATTATGAATCATATTCATTTTTGACCTTTTTATTTTGCTTTATCCATTCTCTTTTAAATTGGAGCCCATGGTTTTGTTCTGGGTGTCCCGTTCCCTCAATATAGCCAGTGGTCTCATTTGTAAGAAGAATATCACCTTTGTCGTTATTTCGAAAGGTCAATGAGTGCGTCCATTTGTCCCCTGCAGGGCTTTGGGTTCACGCAGGACCAGATTTTAGGGGCTCTTTGCTGATGAGCTCAGTTTGATTTCATGGCTGCAGCCTGCTAGAAAGTAGTAAAGGAAGCAAGCTTTTGAATTAATAAAATGATGAATTATCTAATTACAAAGTTGATGTGAAATGACAGTATGATAACTTTGACTGCATTACTAAATGATCCCAGTGCCTGATCAAATGTGCCGGGGCTCCATTAAGGAAAATACACCATTAAATATTTAGGACCAAAAGCAAGCTGACACACCAGGATAGCTAACCTCTGATTGCTGGCATGTGCAGGGGAGGTGGGGAGGTGGCAGCTGGATGAGACCTCTCCAGTGCTAGAGCATTTGGCTGCCAGGATGACATCGTTTCTTTGGTTTTAAGGGAAGCAGAAGAAAATTCAAGATACTCAAGTGCACAGAGATCTAATTCTAATTATAAAATGCTGATGTCAGTATAATATATATATATTCAATATTTTTCCATTATTACTGACAAATTTATTCTCTGAAAGAATTCTTTTAGGCAGAAGGTCTTGAAAGCATTCTTTAGCATTGAAAGACTGACAGTAATTTCCTAACTTTTTGAAGGAAGTCTTGACTTTTAAAGTACATGATAGGCCTTTTTTATTATAAGGCTATTTTTTATTATTTTATCATTTTATTATTACTATTTATCAAAATTGAGAATTTTGACATCAATGTTTAAGTATTAAATTGACACATAAATAACCTGTGAGAAATGTTTGTATCTATTTCAGAATTAGAGAAATAATTCTAACAGTAATAATAATAAATAGTATTTTTATAGTGCTTTAAGGTTTTATAAAGTGCTTTACAAATATTCTCTTATGTTATCCTGTGAGATAGCTGCTATTATTATTCCTACTTTATATATGAGAAAATTGAGGCGTTCAGAGGTTGAAACTTGCCCCAAGGTCCCATAGCTGGTAAAAGTATGAAGCAGGATTCAAATTCAAATCTTTCTTCTGGATGCCAGGTTCAGTACCTTACCCATTGTATATAAGCAATTAATTCCCAATTAGCTGTTAAAGTAGGGAAGAACAATTAGCAAATTCTTGTTGAGTGTTTTTGTTACCCCTTGTGTTCTGAAAGTGACTTCAATCAGATAATCAACAAGCAATTATTAAGAACTTATTTTGTATTAGACACTTTGCTAAGCCTTGTAAGAATATCAAGAAAAAAAAACAATTCTTGACCTCACAGAACTTTTGTTCTTGTGGAGGAGATAATATTCACATGAATAAATACATATGAGATAGGTGCAGAAGAAGATAGAAAATAACCTTAGAAGATTATCTGATTTAAGGCTTTCTGCTCCAATGAGAGCTGCTACCACACAAGGGTTCTTGTTGACCTTTGTTTTAGTGTTTTAATATGCCAGTGTACTTGTGAAATACAAACACATTTTTATTTAATAAAGGTCAGAATTTTTGTTCTTGCTGTTGTTCATTCTGACCCTTTGTGACCCCCCATGGGATTTTCTTAGCAAAGATATTGAAGTGGTTTGCCATTTCCTTCTTCAGCTCATTTTACAGATGAGGAAACTGAGGCAAACAGGATTAAGTGATTTGCCCAGGGTCACATGAGTTGGTAGGCCTCTGAGGCCGAATTTGAACTCTTGAAGATGAGTCTTCCTAATTCCAAGCTCAGTGCTCTCTTCACTACTCCACGTAGTTGCCAACAAAAAAGGTCAGAAACCCACAATTAAATAGATTTTAAAGTAGATAAAAGTAATTTTGCCAATTGTTCTTCTGTGGTTCTGACATTTGTATCTGTTTGTTGGTTGTGGCATTTAAGTGTAGGATACAAAATGTAGGTTGTTGTGGATATAGAGGGTCCTGCAGTCTCTTTATATCTATAATAGAAATGATACATATTAGAATTTACTTTTTTTCTATCAGGGTAGATGACATGTGTCTACCCATTAATCCATCCAACAAAAAGCATTTATGCAGCCTTGACTCAATCTAGGACCCATTCATAAGTACAGATGGCTGATAATTGTTCAATGAATGAATAAAAAAAAAATCCAATATATGTTACTCAGTGTGCTAAGTGTTGAACATTGTTACCTCTAATCCATCACAGAGATGTTAGTCCAGAAGGGCCAGTTGGTTTATCTTTCTCAGTCTCATTTTTTCTTACCTGTGAAATGAGATCATTGAGCTAGATTATCTCATGTCTCTCCCAGTTATAAAATTCTATTATATTATGATAAGATGGCCTTAGAATTTTCCCCAAAGGAGAGAACTGTAGCTTATTATTTAAAATATCATACCACTCCACAGTGACATTTCTGTTGTAAATAAAAATTTTACCAATTGGTTGGCATTTTAATAGTAATCACTGAAACAGGCTTTCTGCGTGGATCCACGGGGCTTAACTAGAAGCAATGAGAGGGGGGAAAATAGATTTAAGTTTGATGTAAAGGAAAAGGAAAAAAAAGTTTAAAAACCAGAACTTTCTAAAAGTGGAATGAACTTCTAGTAGAGGTAGAGAGCTGCCCCTCGTTAGAGGAATGCAGCTAAAGAAGAAGACTTCAACCTAGGTTTATCTGATTCAGAGGTTACTTGTCCAGTATATTGTAGAGTGGATTCATTGTTTCAGACACAGGTTAGACTGGATAGCTACCAAGGTCTCTCCTAGCTCTAGAATTATGACCTTATAATCTTTCAATTGATAATAACCCAGGAAAAGAATGTTAGGCCCAATCAAACATAGCCTGAGAATTAAAAAAAATCAATATGGAAAGGTTTCAGAGAAATTATATGCTATTTCTCCCCATTACTTCTTTGGTCAGATTTCTTAGCCTATCATTCAAGGCCACATAGTGTAGGTTTTCCGCCAATATTCAATGTTCCCACAAGATAATATTCAAAAGACTAAAGATAAAAGAATTAAACTCCCATGAAGAATTTCTCAGAGAAGAGGTAAAATGATATTTTTGGGAATTGGAGTGTCCTTCCTAGTGCCTTTAAGATTGCTGGATTGAGGAAGTCACCCATTTTGCTTATTTATAGGGAAGATTCAGGGATACTCCCTTAACATTGTTTGACTCAGTTTCCTGATTTGTAAAATGAACTGGAGAAGGAAATGGCAAAACTACTCCAGTATCTTTGTCAAAAAAAATCCCAAATAGGGTCATGAAGAGTTGAACCTGATTGAAAGGACTGAACAACAAAGAAAGTTCTTTATTTTTACACATCATGCATTGTAAGTTGACCAGATATGCTTGAGATCCAATGTGATTTCAAAAAAGGTGAAGGTCCCTCAACATCACTTCAGTGCTGAGTAAATTTTAAACAAAGTAAATTTATTTTGCTTTGATAGGTGAGAAAAGAGAATTGATATGCTCGGGGTCATAAAATGTGATGGACTGGACATTGGTCTATTGAGATTTACTGAAATTCTTTGATCTCTTTTGAGATTCACTGAAATTCTTTGATCTATGTATCATTCTACATTTAAAAATATAAAAAAAAAACGGCAGGGGGGAAAAGTTTATGCTACATCTGGCATCTTATATTTATGCTTCTTCCAGTTTTTGCTTTTCTTGTCTTGTTTCTTGTGATTGATTTATCATTTTACTGAAGTTAAAAACAAGGGATTTAGTTATACTAAGCAAAGTTTAATTACATTTTCAGGAGGAAAATAATAACCCCTGGTGAGCAAGGAATGACAGTCATGGCTTTTGTGTCTCCAATTTGTGTCAAGTAACTACTAATATGAACTTCCCACTGAGAGTGGCTGGTTGGTAGAATAAAGCTATTCACATTCTAATTCCCCTCCTTATGCCAACTTTGCTCTTATTTTTACCAACCACTCAGACCTATCAAAATCTGGTATTTGATAATAATTTTTTTGAGGTAATGCTTTTTATCTGAGAGAAGGTAGCAAACATATATAATTGGGGCAGTTGTATGGGCAGCTAGTTCACATGGTCAAGCAGTCAACTAGCTTTTATTAATTGCTTACTATATGTTAGGTACGGTTGTTAAGCTTAGAGAATACAAATATATGTAGCAAGAAGTATAATTCTTGCCCTCTGAGAGCTTACATCCTAATTGGGGAAGTCCACACATAAAAGGAACCTTAAAAGAGAAAAGGAGGGAGTGATAGAGAAAGTCTAGAGTGGGGAGGAATGCTTAATCCAGGCACCTTCCTTAAATAGAAAAGGGAGGTTTCCAGTTATCTTTGTCTGTGAGGTGATGACATGTTCTACTTAGAAATTTCTCTGTTGGACAGCTGACAGCTTTTTGGGGGGGCATATTTTGGTGTATAGGGACACATGAGTGGTTTTATTTTTAAGGCTTAGAAAGTACTGACTGGTATTTTCAAGATAATCTGCTATCAGGGTAGCTACATATAGTTCTTAAAGAGAATAGCTCTCAGACCTAAAAAAACAAAAACAAAAACAAAAACCAGGTCATTCCAAGTATACAAGATGAAGCTAAACAAAATCCTTTAAAAAACAGGAAATTGAGAATAAATCTACATCTCTTTTTAGATTATGGTAAATTGCATCAAGTTCAGCAGGTCAGTTGATGCTTCATAATCACAGAGAGCTCCCTATTAGCCTAAAGTTCTGCCAGGGAATCAGGAGTCACTTTATAAATTACGCATCTGAAACCAGGGGTGAGTGCTCACACAGAGTTTGCTCTCTGTGCACAGCTGGAAATGGAGAATTTGCCCTGAGAATACTCTTCGATTAATTTAAACTAAAATAAAAAGTATCGAATCATTTTAGAGGGTATGTTATATTAAAAGCCATTGGTGCTGTGAGTTTCCTTACAGTAGCATAAAGCAGTTTTCTCTCTTTTATCAATAATTTTCTAATTCAGTACTAAAATATTTTAGAGTAGGCATGCATCATTAGTTCAGTAGGAATAATGCCACAAATTAATTGCCTGAAAAATACCCCAAAAGAGGTACATTCTATTTTTAAGACATTTTAAAGAATAAGCTAATAATTTAGGGATGAGAGGTAATAGGGACCTTAAAGATTCTTTAGTACACATTTGGTAGGTGAACAAACCAAGGACAAAGGGATTAAAGTAACTTGATTCAAGTTAATAAGGGAAGCAAAATCAGTAGTATAACTGGGGGGGGGGTAACCAGGTCTTTGTTTTAGAGTACTGAAATTTAGAGAGTTCTGGAAGCGCTGGAAATCCTTCAGAAGCATAGAAATAATTAAACTTATCTCTTACTTAGCTAAAATAGTTTGTTGATTTTGTTTTTAAGGAGGCTACTAGAGAGTTTATTGCTAACTTGATAGTTGTACCTTAAATAAACTCTTCCATAGTTCTCTGTGTCTATACCACCCTCAATAAATATGTTGAATGTAGCTGTCCGTAGGTCCATTTTGTCTTATTTGTCCCAGTTTAAAAAAATGAATTATATGTCTAAGCAGATTTCAGGTCCTTCAATTTTAAGAGCTCTTTCCTCTTAATGATGATGATGATGATGGCTAACATTTACATAGCATTCACTTTGTGCCAAACATCATACTAAGTGATTCAAAAATATTATCTCATTTGATCTTCACAGTAATCCTAGGAGGTAGATGCTATTTTTATCCCCATTTTACAGATGAAGAAACTGAGGCGAATAAAGTGACTTGCCCAGAGTCATTGTGTGTAGAGACAGGGCTAAAACACATGGTCATTTTAACTGCCGTTAAATATTTGTTCTTTTAAAAATTAATGTGAATGAAAATTATAAATATGCCATGTTAAAGTGCTTTAATGAAGGACTTAGGTATAATGATACCTGTAAGGCAGGACTCATATTTCACTATTATTTGGAAAGCTAGATAATTTGGCTGAGTGACATTAAATAATAAGCAAATCTGTGGAATTGTTAATGAGGGAATTTGGTTTGGTGATTTTGTGTGTGTGTGTGTGTGTGTGTGTGTGTGTGTGTGTGTGTGTGTGTGTGT